>VZSG01000083.1:1145780-1292555 GCA_013398315.1 Nothoprocta pentlandii
AAAAAAATCCGTTGCCTGCTCTTTCAGGCAACGGATAATGCTAGTTCACATTAGAACCAAGTGGCACAGCACTAAACACAGATTTCATACAACAAATATGGAAAGGATAAGCTGAACATTTCTACAAATGAGCTATTGTGTGAACTGCATGAAAATCTTCTCTTACAGCTTTCTGTATTCAACCCACCTAGAACAGCTACACCTGTTTCAAACTGAAATATGCTTTAAGAAGCCATTTCTACTGATGTGAACAAGTAGAGGTTGCTTTGCATATTGGAGAAGTCTTAGTAGTCATGCATGCAGTTTGTAATAAAGCTACCGTAGAATGTACACCATTCCTTGATATAAATATATCACTATGAAAATAAGATGGAAATTTGTAATTCCCTTTTGCTTTGCCACAGAAATGGGCAAGAGAAGCTGATTTGCCTCTCGACCTATTTTAAGCAAGGCTCTAAATTTAAAAGTCCTGATACAAATAAACGCTGGTGTAAAATGTCAAGCTGTGTTTTAAAAGTATTAGACAAGATTTACACTTTTGTTGAATGTGCAAATTATATAAATAGAGCAAAATTGCTAAGTAGTAGACTAAATTGCTTAAAAAATAAGCTATTTTCAACTAGATCTTGTCCAGTTACAATTAAACCAAAACCCTTAAAATCCGATCTGAAGCCCCCAAACTCTAGAAATACAAGTAAAAACAAAACAAAGCCTTTCAACCTACTGAACTCCAAGTCTTGAAGTTTTAACCAGTCCAGATTTATGGAACTCAATTGAAATACCTTTTAGAATATCCTCTCACATAAACTTTCGGGAAGCAGATCATGCCAATGATCACAGAACTGCAGAACAACTGAGGTCAGAAGGAACCTCTGGATATCAACCATCTAAGTTACCTGATGACACAGGGTCACAAAGAGTAAATGGCACAAGATCGTGTCCACATGGCTTTGAAATACCTCCAAGAATGGAGATATTACACAGCTTTTCTGGGCAACATCTCCAGAAAGTTTCTTCCAGGGGTCATTCAAACTGCTCTGTGGAGATAATTTACATAAAAAATCCACCTTTTTTTTCCCCAAGCAGATTTAATCAGGTATGATGTGTAATTACTTACAGCTAGAAAATTAGAATTCCTTTTCCTGAAAAAATTCAGTGCTTCCACATTTCAAATTTCTTCTGCAAGAAAAGAATATTAAAAAAAATAAGATACAGAAGAGGGAGAGACTGACCTGTAGTTTCAACTATCATGTTTATGTGTAAAAACAAGCCAAACACCTAGGGAAAGATGTCATTCAAGTCACTATTACAATACAAACACCTAGTTAACTTAAGGGATTTTTTTTTCTTAAAAAGTTTCCCAGTTAGACAGTAGACCTGAGTTCCTCCTTTAAAATGAGCTCTTTTTTTTTTTTTTTAGGAACTCCAATTTTTGTAGCAATGCACATAATGTTTCTGACAACACAGAACCTCATTAAAACCATCATCATATTTATTACACATTTATTTGAAACTCATTTAAGTCTTTTAGGATGTGTGCACTATTGATAAACTATATTCTCTGTGGAAATACTGATAGAAGAAAAACTACACTTCGCTGTGTCATACAGTCCATCTGTTTCAAATTTATTAACTAGAAAGTTTGGCCAAGAGTCAGAAAGCAACAGAAAAATTCATAAGCACAGGCAGAAAATTTCAATCCTTTTCAGATTACAGGATATATGCAAAGTAAATCTCTCCTGATCGGTATTAGCTCAAGGAATTGCTCACAGTTGTACAGCTTCATCATTATCCTCATATCGCAGCTTACAGAGAAGTAGGCTTCAGCATTCCCCATATACTCCCATATTCTTCATGCACATATAATCCCAAGTAATATAAGTAAGCCAGAGAGAAAATTGTACATCCTTATGAAATAACATTTTACATGCCTTAATCACATTAAAAACAGATAGATGCTTGTTTGCTTTAATAAACATATTGGTCCTCTTAAGTCAGAGGCTTTTTTTCCATTTACAGTTGTGCTTCTGTTCAAAATTGGATTAGGATATCAACGAGTGTAAAAGAGCAAAGCAATTCCAAACAGAATATGTGGCCAAAATGAAGATGCTTGACAAAATGGTATCTACTGCAATGAGAGATCATAATAGGATATAAAACCCTGTGTTTTTGCAAGGTTAGAAAGCGCTTTTGCAAAGCAAAAGCACTAATTCTTTCCAAGATGCAACACTGCACATGGCCAGGACAAGCTAAGTGAGTATTATACTGTATCTGAACAGCTGTTTACCTTCTGTAACAGTGCTGGAGAGGAAATTGAGTTATATATGTTTTTTATTGGCTTGGGATATCTATCTAGTATCTGAAATTACTTCTATTTCCATATCCATTATGTGAATTGGATGTGGAAATTTAGTCTCACGTTTCTTGCGGCATCTGCACACTAATGCTGATAGCATGTGGACTCAACACCCCTTGGAAATAATTGTATGAGATCACTCACACTATTGCATTTGATGCATTAGGTCTATTACATCCTCAGAGATCTCCATCCTCACTTCTGTAAGCTATATTCTTGATCATACTGATAACAAGGAGAGAAATTCATCTCTTATTTACTCATAATGAAAGGGATATTTCAGGCTAAAAGGTGTTCCTGAAGAAAATTAACTTCTTGGTCTTAACAGATTTGCTGATCACATACTGAACAAGACCAGCACCTTTTCAGTCTTACATAACACCACCCATCAGCAGGATAAGGTGCTTACTGATCACCCAGGGAAGCTGCCTGTGCTTTTACCTGCAAGCAGCAAACTCTGGGTGCACCTAAGGTACAAAGCTGAGCACAGCAAGAGCTGACACCTTCCAGGTCAAGTTGAGAGCTGCTTTACCAGCTGGTCTAACCATGGAGCGTCATGCACTGAGAGCAAGCTGTTCTGTTCTCTGCTTTCCGGGTTGATAAGATAACTTAAAAATTAAAAAGTTAAGACAAGAAATAAATCTATTAATTCATCTTAGCAAAATACTATTAAAATTAATTGTGCCTTAACACAATTTAGGCACCGTATAGTTACCTCTATAGGATCCCTTTCATTACCACTTACAAACTAAATACTTGTCATATGCACATAAGGAGGCACCTACATACATCATTACTCACTCACCACAGGAAAACGCCAGTAGTTACTGGTAAAGTCAGACATATTATTCACGTGGCAATCTCATGCCAAGCCATTTCCAGGCCTGATCAAGAAATTCCAAGTATGCAGAGTTTGCAACAAAGTACTTGTAAAACAGAACACTTTCCTTATCAAAGCTGAATTCTCATTCTTCTCTATTTCTTTGTTTCTGCTTTTTTTTTTTCTCCTGTTTCTGTAATAGCTTCCTGCTCCAGCAAACCAATAAGAGTAACTTATATTTTCTAAGATGATTCCAAGGAAGCGCATGAACATTTCTGGAACTTGGAAAAGGCAGATCAGTAAGACACAGCAGTGCCCAAGTGTGTGTCCAGCTACTCCCACAGATTATTTGGGATTCATCTGAGGATATGCTTGTACGCTACTGATCATCCCGAAAACAAAAGCTACCTGCTGCCTCTTCACTAGCAAACTAGATGATGAGTAATTCCTCTCCTTCCAACACCACTGTCAGCAGCTGGAAGCAGAAAAATTCACATAAAATGGCTTTCAAAATTAAAATTAATTTGGATATTAGGTAGCTTCTGTTCCATCTAATGAGATGAGCTAGGCATACAGATGAGCAATTTCAACTTAAAAATCCAAACTATACTTTTCAAAACAAGACTCCATTCCCCAAAAGGATGATATTGGCCTATTTCTCTACTTTCAAGATGCCTTTTCACAACAGAAATTTAAGGATGCACTGTCTTTGCCTGGATAGTCTGCATCATACACACTGAGCAACAACAGATTTAATGTCTTGAACGTTCTCTGAATCAATGCCAGGCAAACATTCATTCTATTTCAGTGTAAAATTCCAGATTAGGACAGAGATGCTTGCTTTTTCCCTTGTTTCAATGGGATTCCATTACAATTTCTTTTCCCTTTTTGCTTTACAAAGCAGAGGAATGAGAACAGAAACGAACTAGTTGCTCTAGTGTTAGGGATCCCAGCAGACACTAGCATGCTACTAATTTGGTATCATACGGTTCAGTATCCAATGATATTTGTTATCTTTTTGAATTTTTCCAATTTCAGAAAGTAACAGATCAGTCTTTACATGTAGAGTATAAATACAGAATCCCAGCATTAATATTCTCTCATTGTTTTTTATACTTTGTATCTTTAAGAGTAAATATCACCATTTAGCACATGAAGACAAATCACATGGTAATGACAAAACTGAAGACCATAAGACCCCCATCAGAATCTCTCCGACAGCCAATACACACACTATGAGCTAAAATGGCTATTGACCAACAACCCAGAAAATTATTTCTCCAACTAGGACTGCACAGAGTTTGTACTATCACACCAACACTCATATGAAGATTATCTAGTGACCAGTGACTGCAATTCACTTCAGTCAGCCTCAACTGGAAGGATCTACAGATTTTGAGGGGAAACAAGGGAAGGAAAAAAACAAGCACATCTAAACCATGTTCCTCTTAAGAGCCAGATTGTCACGTTAAAATACAAAGAAAGGAAAATGAGTTTGCTTCCGAACACAGGCTGAGATAGAGTCCGGAAATTAAAACCAATGCCAAGAGAGACTGTGAAGCTTGAGCTTTTCCTTTCTTTTCCCATTTTCTCCCTCCATAAAGAGTTTTGTATTTCCAATTTCTTTGTTTCATGTTAAGGGCAGAGATTCACAGAAGCCAAAAGAAGTTAGTGATGAAGCTGCCTTACTTTTTAACCATATAACTACATACAATTACATGACAGCAGAACACATTTCAGGGATGATTCTCAGAGACTCAGGAGTTTGATAAAACTAGAATAATCCTCTTGGATATGCCAACAATTAAGCAAACTTGAATTTTTTTTTTTTGTAAGTAAAGGTGGAGAAAAAATCATTAGCTGTGATCAGCATAATTTCTGTTTAATTGTGGTTTTTTTCCTCCTCCCTCCATCTCAAATGCTCATGGTCAGAGCAAACCTTATCCCATCTCCCTCATTCTCAGCATTAGCTATGCATATTATCCACGTCATTTCTGGATAGAGATATATGAACAGTGTTTGCATCAACATCTTCAAAGAAATGCATTTGCCCTTTCAGCTATTGGAAAGTAGTAGGTGAACATGTTAAGTATGATAATATGAAATGAAAGTGCATGTCAGCTGTCATCATATGCTGTCATCTAAACAGGAACCCAAAATTACATTATAATGAGAATAATGACTAGGTTAAATCTGTGCTAATGCCCACTTCTATCATCATTTCATTTGTTTGTCACATCCCCTTTCAAAAAAAATGAGCTGCTCCAGTCACATTTTATACAAGATATTCTGACTTCAAAGTGGATGATATTACTTAGAGCTTCCAAGAATTTGGCAAAGCTATTCCACTCTTACTGTGGTTAGTTATTAATGGGTGCACAGTATTACAGCAAGAAAAAAATGGACAGTCAATGTCTGAAAAGATTAGCGTAAACATCCTCCGTTACATTTCTCAGGGAAAAAAAGTTTAAATTTAACTACTTTTAGAGAGACGTTACAGAAATAGGAAAAAAATGCACAAAATCCATTGCAATGGAAAGGATTTAGTTTAAAAAAATAAAGTTAATTAGACCTGAACATTCCCTATGGATACCTCCAGAGATGTCTAAGTTGACTTCTCTTTCTTATTGACAGGTGGTAGTGTAAATTAAAAGTGGTATTATAAATTCAAATTGGATTGCAACTGCTCATCATCCATACCAGGGTTTTAGAACAAGTTGAAACAACGATAATCTAAAAGCCATAATCCAGATGTCTATTTTTTATGCACTTTTTATTCTCATGCCTTTTTAAGGGGACAGATGTATGATATTCATATGTTTATAACTTCAGAAATATCAGTTTCTCAATTACAAACACATGGTGCCACAAAGCAGCCATCCATAAGCTGTCCCTAGCAAGGCAAGTAGGAAAGAAACAGCTCCCAAGGGTCATGGTTGTGGAGAAACTGTGAGCATTTCCCAAGTACACCAGCACTGCAGAACTAACAGTGCATAGAGCCTCATCCTTTCAGAAGGATCTCAAGATGTATCTCAAGATATTTGTACATATGTGTACGACTAACAACAGCTGGTGAACCATGAGGATGCCGAGGATGCCTCATGACTTGACAGTGACCCATCTCATGTTGGCACCAGGCGTATTGTTCACACCAACTAAAAACAAAGTCATTTTTAAGTGCCTTCATGCTTGTCCTTTCTATTCAGATCTCCACCATCATCACAGTACAGTGTCATACAAAGCAGCCATGTGCACAGACCCAAGCTCTCCCCCATGCACATACCTGCTAGGCAGATTTCCAAGCCAGGCTCTCCCAAGTTCAGAAAACCCAGAAGCAGTTTGGCCATCCCAATCCCAAATCCCCCAGGTCTGTCCCTTTCCATCCTGCTGTCTCCCTCCATGATAAAGGACAGACAGACAGAGCTAATTAGTACCAACAGCTGTGATGCTTTTAAGAGACACAGATGCAACAGTTGGTTGTAATGAGCCTGCAACACCACCTACATTTAAAATACTAGACTCCTACCACCAAAACAGCCACAGATAGGTGATAAAATTATTTGGCTATTTGAGGTGATAAAATTATTTGATGCAATCTATTATTAGCATTCCACAGAACCATGCAGAATAAATTACACTGTCATTTCAAGTCCAGCTTGCAAATATCTTTTTTGGAAAAAGCAAGCTGACTCAAGAAAAACAAAAAATGCCCCTCCCACAACAGCTTCAGTTTCAAAAGAACAGAGTGATTTTCTTGACTGTTGTTAATAGCAAGCAATTATTCATGACATTTGGAATGATTAAACATAAATACAAGAAAAAAGCCACGTTCAACCTTTCTAAAGATGTAAAGGGCTTGTGTATCTTTATTGCACCACCTAATTTAATTAATATATTCCTCATACCATCTGGTCCAATTCGCTTAAAATTTAACAAAGATCACTCTGACAATTAAAACATTATAAATCTAACACAACTTTAAACTGAATACTTTAGATTATGCCATCATTGTTAAAAGCTGGGCTGTCAGGGAAATGACAGCTGATTGCACAGAAGCTAATGCAGCCTGTGCTTTACACGGCTCTCTTTGTTCAAAGCAGCTGTATATTGATTTCCATATTTGTATTTAAGACAATGGAATACTGAGAAAAAAGGGAGTCCAATATACAAATGAGGCATGGAATATCTGTCACTTGTCAGATCTGGCTGAAATCCGGGGACAGAAAAATGTCAGCAAATAAAATATTTTACATCTGCAGTGAATAACCAGGCTATTATTAGTTTCTTGTGGAAGAAAAAAATAAAGAAGAGGCAGAGTCTGAAAAAAATCATATAGTGCTTAGGTTTTACAAATCTTCTGTCTTTTAAATACCATGAAGTTTGACAGCAAAAGCATCATTTTGTTACATACGTCTTCTTCCCCAATAAATGTAACTACAATTCTAAAATCATTTTATAATGCATTTCTCAGTATGAATTTAATGCCACTGAAAACATCTACTCCAGTTCCACAAATGAGTTTCGCATTATCCAAGACCATGACCAGGTCAGCAGATGGAGATGTGTGTTAATCTTATTTATCTGGTTTTGGTCCAAAGTGGCTCAGGTCATACTGACAGAGCTGGATGCCATTAAAAGAAAACAAATTAACATCTTCCTTGCATATTCAAAATCAATAAGTAAGAACAGCAATCATTTGTATTTTTCCTGAACATCTATATTGATATCTAATAGGTAAAAGCACCAAGAGAGAAAACGTTACTTTTATTGCATCCCAGCAACGTCTTGGTCACACTAGTTGGGTCACAAACCATGTAATTTCTCCATGAGGTAGACAGAAATCAACAATGTACAAACCACAAAAGTCTTGGAGAAAAAGGATAACCTTCCTACACATTTAATCCCCCACAGGCATGAATATTTGCCCAAACGTAAGAGGATTATGTCTCATCTCACAGCGCAATTATATCAGCATCTTCCCAAAATTTCCAAATGATAAGCAAAGATTTACCTTTAAAGTGATCAATCTCACAAGCTAATGAAAGAAAACATCAGATGCAAGAACCTTAAACACCACAAAAATATAATAGATATAAAGCATGTTCTTCAATACTAATTGAAATATTAAGGATCAAACACTACCAGAAACTGCAACCTCTTTCTTATTTTTGCTAGTTTCTTTTCAGCATTTCAACTTTCACTATAAGTAAAAGACGTGAAGTTTGAAGAGGAAAAAACCCTTCTGAAGCAAGGAATAAATATGGATTGATGCATTGGTGCCATGCTTGTGTCCAATGTACGAAGTCTTTCCTGAGGGTAAATCCAAGCCGTTGTGAAACCATGTCATAATGTTAATAGTATTTGGATTAATACTTGTTTCTTGTCCTTCACAGCACCAAAGAGAAGAGAAAATCCAATTCCAAAATGTAATATATTGTCAATGGCACCTAAGTGTGTTACACAGCCTAATTCCTAGAGCATCTGGGTCGCAGCAGCAGGTGCATTTTTACAGCATCCCAAGCCAACAGAGCCCCAGTGCTCCACGGGCCCTGACAACAAGCAAGGAAATGAGTTCTCTTTTATACTAACATCACTTCATTTACCCTATTTAAAATACCAGTGTTTTGAATTAGATGTAATTGAAAACCTGCAAAACAGGGTGAAATGGAGTTTTAGCTAGAAAGGCAAATAATGAGAGATTAAGTGATGTATGTTACCAAATACCATCCGTCTAGATTCCCACCAGTTAAGCAAATGTCAAGGTATTGATCTGCTCACAGGGCGCTTCAGGAGAGCCTCAGCACAGGTTTGTGCTGGCTCTTGAGACCCTAACACGAGCACTTAACCCATGCCAGCCTTGAGGTGCTTGGCTGTGGCTCAGCACCCACCTCTTTGGCACCTGTGAACTTAGATCCTGTTTTTAAGCATTTCGCAATACCAGGAAATTTGGAAACTGTTCTTAAAACCTCTGAGCTGCAGATATTAGTGCAGATACTAGGTATGGAGAGCCTGCTTCCTAAGCACACATCCCTGGCACCAGGGTCTCCACTGTTGTTTCCTTCAGAAAACACCAAGCCCAACAGGATTAACATCAGCTTGTTTGGAGCTCGGCTCTGAGCTGCATTTTAGTGTCTCAAGAGGACATGGCTTGATCTGCAAACGGAATTCGCAAGCACTACATGCTGATTTCTCAACTTACTGCCTTGCTTTTGTCTCTTTTCCTCCTTTTATGCAATGAGGAGGGTCAAGACTGAGTTGCTAAAAGGAAGCATTCATATCCACCACTCTCCACAGAAGTAAGTTCATAAACAAATGGTCTGTGAGTACAAAGTTTGGGTAAGGAATTCAAGGGAGAAGAGAAGGCATCGTTAGGAACACAGATAAAACAGGCAGGGACTGCAAAGTGCAGTCACTAAACAGAGGAATTAATACAATTGCCCTCCCCGCCACATGCACCTTCTCAGCAGAACAGGGCACTCCTCCTGAAAGCCCAAATCCAGTTTGCCATTGCCAACGTTTCCACTCGATAGGTTTCGATATATTGGAGAGAACCTCACATCCCACTCCACTCTGTTTTCCAGGCTCTGCTGCCTGCTTTGCACCTCCTTTCCCTCACACTCTACTCCAAACATCTGGCCAGGTTCCTCCACACTCCAACTGTAATTTTATTACCAAGACTGCAAGTAGCCAAGTGCATTAGTGCAATATTTTGCTTTTAGCTTCCTTCCTACTTGTAATGACAGTAACAGGCAATAAAATCCGGCAAGTTACTAACATTTAGCTCGGTTTAATCAACAACAGACCACAGTTAAGAAACAGAAGTGCTGGCCCAGTGATTTGGAAATCAATTCTTCACCTCACTGTCATGTTCTTCAGATCCCTGCTTGCTCATGATTTATAGCTGCATGTTCTCTGACCTGTATTAAAAAAGGAGATTACTAACTACTTCCAAAGCATGGAAAGTCACAGGAGTCCTGCTTTGTAGCTTCAAGAGAAACACAATAAAGCAGCCGCTGGATCACTCCAAGGGGCAGCCAGGGGCTTCAAGCAGCTTGAGCAGCCCAAAGAGAAAATTCCATCTTTAGTCTTCACACAGCCACCCAGACACTACGCACCTAAGTGCATCTAAAGCAAGGAAACTCCGTGGCTGGATAGCATAGAATGTTTTAAAAGTGTAGAAACCAGCGAGATGAACCACATGATCCTCAGACCTCTGAAACCAGCTAGACACTGCCATAGGCAGGAGGGACATTCAGGCCCATTCAGTGCCAGCAGCAGCTCACTCTGCCTCCTCTGCAGCCACAGGGACACATCATTACATGTGGTGATTTGCATGTGAGAGGAAAGGCAAGTTCCTTGTTTTAGTTTTTCCACAGGTTAGATTAACTTTGTTTATCAAGCCATATATAAAAATGTAATCATTTCATTGTCAGGAGCCTAAAGCTAATGTTAATTACAGTTTGAAACTTCGATTATTAATGCATCTTTACCTATTGAAGTGTGAAATAAGAAATAGTAGTTGGAATACACCAATTAAATTAGCTTTTGAGACCTGAATCCATAAACAGAGCGCTATCTCCTATTTACAGTTAAAAGTTTCACACAGCGTGAGAGCTGGAGGGTTCTGTATTCTAAACAACAACACACCTCAGCACTTCCAGAAATGAGTAAAAATATTTGGCCAGTTACACAAAGTTATTGCTAAATTATAAATATACAAAATGCTTTATATCCTATGGATACAGTTACTGTATTTTTTCTATTCAGTCAGCTGTTATAGAAATCTAACATTTCTCAGAAATCATGCATTAATACCCACCTGCACAGAACTATAGCCAAGTGCCTCCTATACCCAGAACTAAGTAAAAATTTAATACAGGTATTTATGAGCAATAATGCACATAATATATATCTACTGTTAGTTGATAACTGCTTATTTATTTACTTTGAAAGATTGAGTTGGAAAGTCAGCAGTAAGAGCATTCTCTATCACCCAGTAATTTAGCATCCTAGATATTTGGACAAGAAAATGTATATATAATTTACCATAAAACAATAACGTCTTCAATTGAATTCCCCAAGGAAACAGAAATATTCAATTTATAGCACTTAAATAAAAGCATGTTTCAGCTTGTATGGAAACAATAACATTTCTTTGGTTTATGTCAGTTATTACGCTTATAAAAAGTCACTGACTTTTGTTCTGTCAGCCACAGAACAAAATTGCACTGATATCTTTTGCTTTCCTTATTAATTCTTTACCACTTCATAATTTCCAATTTGAGACAGCCATTTCCTTTTCTCTATTTGCTATATATTATTGGTTTTTAAAAATGACCTGTCCATCTTGCCTGACTTTCACAGATTTCACAGTTGCCATTGGAAAGGACGTAGCTTTTCCTCATGTCTGGGCAGTGATTTGATGGAGGACTCCCGGCACTTACAGTTGCTCTTGCAGGTATTTACTCCCCCCCATGCTTTAATACTTTCCATTTGGGTTCAAAACAGCTGTCACCACCACCTAATTATGTGAAACTTGTTACTTTTTGCAGTACCTTGTTTCCAAGCGTATTCATAGCAGACACTTCAGCAAATGGAATTAAACCCACCTACCCAATGCACAGATTCTCCACATCTTTCTGATGGCTTGAGTCCACTAGAAAAATCATGCAGAGAGTGAAAACAGTATGGAAGTGATTTAAGGCCAACAGACCAGGGGGAACAGAAAATACAAGATAGCTTTTAAACCATTTTTGGAACTCAGTACATGACATAGAACAGGTTTCCTTCTCCCTTTCCCTTCCCATTTCCTGGGAAGGAAAAATCCCTGACTAGAACATAGCTGCTCAGCATTTCAAATTAACATATTTTACAACCTACAACTGGTATTACTTTTATCTTAATGTTCCAGCACTGGCATGAACAGCAAATTGAGAAGACTCATGCACTGCCTAGGTCATGTCCTGCATATAATATATGGTCCCATCAGTCTAACCAACAAGCATCCCAGTTACATTTCTAGCTCTCTGAAGTTCCATGCCCATCTGTGAGAAAATTTCTCTCACTGAACAACTGCTCTATTATTTCTCTATTGGTTCTGACTCATTATTAGCTCATCTTTGTAAAGAACAACTAAAAAGCAATAGTATATTTCAGACTTCTAGATTCTGATGGAATACATGAAGTTAAGAAGCTCTTCAGAGGCAAGTTTTAGTAGTAATTGACTCATTACCAGTCTAACATTTGACTATGCACCATCTACCGTATCCAACTAAGTTTGTTATTGCAATTTTTATGTCCTATTCATTTTTCAATCACATAAGCTTTTAAGAAAATTCATAATACTTGGTTTAAATTATAAATGGATTACACCTAAAGAGCATTCAGACCAAATGCTTTGTACATCCCTTCTTAATGAAAGCAGTATTCAAATCATTTTATTCTAGTGAACCAAATGCATCTAGGGCCTGATTTAGAAAGGTCTGTTGGGGAGGGTACTTCCTGTAGGTGCTCAAGCAGTAGCTTAGCAGATTATGTACTAAGTATATAGGCAGAAGATCAAAAAATCAAGATCAAAAACCTATACTCAGACAACAGAGATCAAAATGTGTAGGGTCTAGATATTGCCATGACAAATGCAGTATGATTTTACAAAAGAAAGCCCTTGGTAGAGTTAGACCTTCACCATTTTTAGGACTCAGTTCATGAGGGCTACAATTGCAGATAAATTGTATTGCTCCTAGATATACTAATATTTGCAAATATTGAATTGGCTAATCCCTTGCGTTCAAGACAAAAATAAATCTGTGGTTTAGCAACAGATGCATAATGATGCTTTTCCATACTGTGAAAGATTAATAACAACCTTTCACTCTAAGAGCAGCAGTAAAACAAGAGTCACAAACACAAACAAGCCTACAGTTCCATAATAGGACCTTCAAGGTTCTGGGAATGGACATGTAGCTGAAATGATTTTTCATCACAGATTCTATTCCTAGCACAAAACATTTTGCTTAATGCAAGACAAAACAAATTCATAAGAAGTCAAACCTGTAAATAACTGGTAATACCCATTAAAAAAACCCTTTCATGAAACAGAATTTTTTCCCACTGATCTATCTTGTGTCCAATATTCTTACACCTGCTGGTGTTAACCTCTCCTCAGTTCTCAACTACCTTGGTAAATTGCTCTTTCTTCTTGGCCTCCTGGATGCTGGTTTGGCTATAACCCTTACCAAGCACACAGTTTCTGCTCAGTGATTTCTGTGTACTGTGATTTCTCTTGAGAACTCTTGTACATAATGCCACTGTGATCTGCTTCTACAGTTAGGGAGGTATGATCATTTAGGTTAAGTCTTTAAAGAATTGCTATGTCTGAGTTGCACTTAAACTTCATTTCCCCACTTCTTCTCAACCCAATCCTCCTTTTGCTCTTAACTCCCTAGTTATTCTCTCTCCAGGCCTCAATCAATGTTATGATCCTTCTCATCTCTGCCCTCGGCTCAGAGAGAGTCCTTTTCATCCCGTACTATTGAGCTCATCGAGTTTCATTCCTTCTGCCAAGGACCTTGTTAAGCCCGGCAGCTTCCTCCTTTGAGCTAGCCATGCTGATTGAGTAAAGCCTACAGTGGAAGTAACAAAATATTTTCCTTGCCTTCAGGGAGTTCTAGTTTCAAAGGCAGTCAATGTTCATGAGAGTGAACTATCTTTAGAGTACTTGTTTTTTGTCAAAGTGGGTATTTAAAGGACTGGCAAATCTCAGGGGGTCAAGCCTAAGTAACAGGAATGTGTGTGCTGCAGACGACATTGGATTCTGAAAGCCCATTTCAGACGGCAAAAGCTAGCCAGGTCACTAGTGCTTTCTGTTTCTAAAAATCCTTGAAACCCTGCTCAGAGGTGCTGATGCTTATACTATTCTGGCATTTATTTGATGACCTGAAAGTATAATGCAACCCTCAGAGGACTGTACAGGTTTCAGGAGGTTTTGAACTGAGCAAATAAGTCAGTGAATCATGTGCTCATGGAACATCTGACTCGGGTCAGCATCATTCATTGCTTTCAAGAGTGGTGAAGTGATTCATTAAATTTTGGGAAAAGAGTATAAGGCTAACTTTTGCAGGAACAGGCAGTGCTTGCTGTTGCATATTTTATACCCAGTCAGTGCTGAACAACTCAGTCACAATTAAAAGCCATTACACTCTTAACAACCCGCTATTAAGTACAGCAAAAAAGTATTTCAGGAGAAGCCAGTACAGTCTAGAGTCATGACCAATTTTTTATAATGGCAATTAAGATGGGAAGAAATTAGCAACAGTAATGGTTGAATAAAAAAATCAATGAGTGCCTCTCCATTTTTGACAGAATTTTAACAAATAAAAATGAGCTTAGTATTACATAAACTAACTTGTCAGAGAAATCAAAACACTTTCTTGACCTCTAATGCCTTCACTAAGCCTTTTCTCATTCAACTCCTTGATATTTTTGAGACATGTTAGATGGATAGATTTTCTCTGCATTCCTGAAGCAGACTGGAAACACTGTCCAGTGCTGCTCAAGCCAGCTGCTGTCTGAAGCTTTCACGCAAGTCAGCCCACAGTGGTCAGAGCAAAAAAAAAAGGGAAGAACAGAATTTTGAGTGCTCTTTTTTCCTCCCCCATCCATGCACTCCTCCGGTCCCACACCATGACACAGTGTCACAGAAACTGTGACACAGACACTTTGACGTCAAAGTTCATCAAGCATGAACCAAGAAATATAGGAAGCAGCCAAGACTCATATCTTATCTCAATTGGTAGCCATTACCAAACAGTGAAGACCTGAGCTAGGACTGTTTCCCCATGCTTCAAAAAAGATGTTTAAGGAAAATAGCCAGATAAGAGAGACTGGAATTAACTGTGGTTCCTGTAACCTGACTGAGTAAGCCAGGCAATGTATGAAAAACTACCTAGAAGACAAGGAAGAACTCTTGAACTTAGAGAACAAAGGCAACACCATTCTAAGGTCAATTTTCACGTGCCAGAGTAAGTTATATTTAAAAAAGCCATAAGCAGAATGCCTTCAAAAAAAGTCCTCCAATTCAGCTACATCTTACAACACAGCTACTTTATGCAGGCAATTTCCTCCTCCTTTATATGTAAGATTTGGCAACAATGCCTCATTAAGGTCTAAAATACCCATGCTACAGAGATGGGTTTTAACTAACAATACCCAGGGGAGACATGGAATGCAGCATAATCTGCTTCAATAAGTAGTACTATCATATGATGAGTTTTTAATTATTTCAGGAATAGTTTGTAAAATCTCACTATCTAGATTTGTCTCATTCTTTTGGGTGAACTGCTCAATCCTAGACTTCAAGGATAGCTTGGTACTATTTATGAAGTTATTCTTTTTAGCTCCTACTAGAATCTGTTGATTCTGACTCTGTTTATCCCTGTTGTCCTAGAGATAAAGAGTTAATTGTCAGCATCCAAAAACTCAGTGATGGATTCAAAGAGAAAAAAAGAATCAGAACAAGCTATTAAGCATGGCCATGAAATAACATCACATTATTTTACAATTAAACAAGTTATCCTTCAACACAAACTAGGAACATTTGTCCCTTATTCACGAATTATTTAAGCCACCACCTTGGAACAACAAATAAAAATGGATCTAAAACATGTTTCAAAGCTTGCATTTTATCTAAATTGCTCAATCATCTCTAAATGTCATGGAGAACCAGTACAGGAAATAAAAGCTTAGATGGGGTACCATAAATTGAATGTTATAATAATGAAATAAACTACCACAATGAAATCTCAACATCCATCAAGGATGAAGCATTAAGTTGAAAATGGTGTTGAGAGAGATTCAGGCAGAAACTAGATGAAACTCTCAGTTTTTTACTTGATATGAGGCATTTCAAACCCATTGTAATTTTTAGAAAACCAGGTCCCTCTTCCAGCCTCTCCCTCTTTCCTCATCCCCCTGAACCTGAGGAAGCTCCTGCAAATGGGAGCACACTCACAGGAGGCTGAACTGGACACGCTTCTGATGAGACTAGAGAAAATCCTTGAGGAAAGCTTTTGAGCTCTGCTGCTATACTGGTTCTGAGCGAGAATGACATCGAGGCATAGATGAAGCTGTTCGAATATTGAGAGAATAATGAATAGATTCTATTCCATTTGCAAACCACGTTGCATCACTGATAGCAAATAAAACCAAAAAAAAAAGGATATCTTTTCAGAGCCCTGATGTGGCCTCAGAAGATTTTCCTCCCTATATTTGTTGCTTTGGGTTATGTCAGTTTGTTTTATAGCTGCAGTAATTTTAAATGCATTTTCCTCTCTTGTGAGATGCACTCTTTCAACTTTCCTTGAGGGAAGCTTGAGGCACTGATTTATGGTCAGATATGTGTGTACATATCTGACCATAAAACACATTGTACTTTAGTATTTACTGCTTGAAGACAGACAAATATTCCAGACCCTGGTTCTGAGTTATATTAACTCCCTTGCTGTATGCCGAGTACCATAACATTTTGCTAAAAAATAATAGCAGTTCTGGTTTCATTGAATTATCTCTGAAGTTCTGTAAACATATCATATCAACATACAAGAGAGAATTATAATGTTATGATTTTACTTGCAAAAGAAACTTAAATGGGGAATTTGCAACCCACCCCTTGAGAAAAGATGGAGATAGAAGACTAGAAGCTTTTGACATTCCATCACTTTCCATTAGGGGATTTCAGACAGACAATTTATTTCTCCTTACACTGTGTAGAAATTGGATAATAGTGTTAAAGCATCAGAAATATGTAGAAGGAATCATCCATGCAATCAATTCCAAATTTGTTCTTTCTACTGTTGGAGTCACACAAGATGGGAAACTGTCTTGGAAAGCAAAACTGTTGGCAGTGCAACTCCCTACGTGCTGCAGCTCCCAAACCGCAAGGGTGTCCTGAGGGCAGGTCCAGGACCCCTGGGCGCACAGCATAAAAACATCACATTCGCCCAATCTGCAACAGTTCAAAGGAAAAATAAGGGAAAGGAAATCCACCCCATGGCTCCGGATTTCCTGTAGTCAAGAAGTGCAGTCGAGGCAGCTGTCATTCTAAAACAGCAGAAGCAAAGAAACAAATTATTCTCTTTGAATTCCATTTGTTTTTTATCATATTAACATTTGAATTACAGGGTTATGTACATGACAAGAGTAGGACTCAAAAGCTACAAAGCCTATGGAATTACTAACCCAGATTTTACAAGGTTATACTAAACCCTGCATGTATTGTATAGTCCAGGCTTGCCAAACTTGAAGCCTGACACTTCCTAATGCTCTTTTTTCCCTATTCCAGCTGTTAAGTTTCCTTGGATTTCAGAAAGGTACATTGCTGCTATCCCAGTTTTGAATAGGAATATTATTTTGAATAGGAATATTACAAACCCATCTTTTATTGTACTGCTATTTCTTTGCACTAATGACTACAATATTAGGAGCAACCTCATTTTTAACACCTGCAATGTGGTATTCATCACAACTCTTTTGTGTCATACCTGTTTTAGAGATTGAGTATCTTTTTTTTTAACCTACAGAATACAAAGGAGAAATGCAATTTAAGCAATTAGTAGCTAGTGTAGATAGAGGATTATTGACCACAACCGTCAGAACTCATGCTTTTAACAATAAAAAGCTATTGAGATAGCAAACAAAAGATCCTCCTGAACAAGAAAAGAGGTTTCCTGGAAATTTGAAGGACAAGAAGAACTATGAATACCTTTGCATTTATCCTTTTCTGTCCATAGAAGGTAAGTAGGCTAGTAAGCATGATGACTTATATTTTATTTCTGACATGACAATTGCAGCTCAATTCCAAAAGAAAGAGCAACAACTACAAAAAAAATCAATGACAAGGATAATTTCTGTTCCTCTTTTTGTTTTAAGAACTTTGTGTCACAACTTCAGCTTCTTGGAAACAATTTCCTAGTGCAAATTATTTTAAAACGCAATCAGGCTGTCATCACAGAATTTCATCTTGCTAGTAAGCCATAATGACTTGGCATCTTTTCTGCTGAAATATTATTTAATTTGGAAAATTGAAATAGGTAAAGCTTTGCTTCTCACTTGAACTCCTTAAAAGCATCAAATTGCTTAAAAATAGGCAAGATAAGCCTTCACTTGGTAAGTGTTGAAGTACTCTAGTATTTGAGATACATTTGTCATAAATGGTACCAATGCCATGTCACATTCTCTTGCCAGTCTGAAGTCCAGAGCAGTTACAAGAAAGGCTGCAGTTCACACGGGTCTATCTCCATGGTAACTTATTTACAAGGACTGAAATACATGCTGAAAATTCAAGGTTAGCTTTCTCTTTGTTCCTGTTTTGATGTTTGTGGCCATATGATTAGCATGGGCATAATCCTAGATCCTAAGAGCTTCATGGCAGATGGAGTTGCAAAACAACAGGCTTTCATCAGTTCCATTAGAAAATGCAAATTCCAATGACTGCTTAGAGCTATGGGGCACTTGCACTCAGTTTGGGAGGGGAGGTGTCTCACACCCCCAAACACCAGCCTAACTTCTGTGCCCCTGCTTTGTGTTACCAGAAACAAGGTGGTCCCGGATTCCTACTTTTTGAAAGTGGTAACTCTACGCATGGGCATGCTCATGTTGCAGCCAGACCATGGCCTAGAGAAGCCCTTGGTGTCTGAAATCATTTTTGAGCTCAAAAGTAACAAGTACCTTCTCACAACTTACGTGAAATCACTTGCTGGAAGTCTTTTGAGACTGAGAGTCTCAAAAACAAAAGATAGTAACAACAACACACTACAATTCTGCACGTCCTAAGTTCATGTTCTAGAAGCATTCCGCATCTTCATTTGCACAACCAGTGACTGTAGAAAAATCAGCTAGAAAAGCCCATGAAGATTGTGCTGACCTTTCAGTCTCATACCATTAATTCAATTATTATAATTTCTCAGCACTCATTTCATTAAATGAGTAAAAGAAATGTCATAAATGAGGTTAAACCTAATAAGCTTTTTTCTTCCCCTCAACAGATTACGTATGAACATAATTTATGTAATAAGGTATCCTCTAGTTTAGGTTAATCCAATTGGCAAAAAAATTGCCGGTCTGCTTATATATGTTTGTTTCCTGTACATTTTCCCAAGCAGTACCAAAAAACACATGCCTGAAAACACATCTACCTTTCTTATTAGAACTGTTTGCAGCATGTCTTGTTACATTAAAAGGTTTGAGGGACGTTTGCCAAAGTCACTTTGCAATGCCTTCTTTTTTAAGAGCACCTAAATCTCTCCTCCCTATTCATCAACATTGGAGAGTTCTGCCTCCCCCTCATTGTTTGACCAGAACTGTTCAAACAAATGGATTGTTAAAATTTGCCATTTGAACAAGGCAACTTCATGGCTGCTCAGTCAGATAAGCCAAGTCTTGATGTACTCATTAGACAAACAGTTAAAAGCTGCCAAGCTGGTGGACAGGTCTAGCTCTCCAGTATTTAGGAGACAAGTAAAGGAATTAAGCACTCTGCCAGAAGATTAGTATCTCCATCTGATACCAAATATGCTCCATGTTGACTGCTTACCCATGCAGAACTCAACTGTTTTTTTTCCAGTTACTTTTAATCCAGTTGCTCTTGAGCAAGGCAAAAGCCTTAAGAAATGTTACTGTCCAGTCTTGATCCACAACAGGGAAGTTTTGTAGTACCAGAGATGTTCCTGGCAAAGGCACAGCTAACACGAGTGAAGATGATTACACCCCTTGTCAAAAAAACAATATGCCTTTAGGAAAAACAGGTTTTCACCAGTACAGACCTAAGTATACTATGTGTTTTACTATTAGAAAAAAGGATGGTAATTATAAAAATCAATACTGGATTGAAAAAAGCTGTCAAATTTTCTCCAAATTCATTTTTACTAAAGTTTTCTATCACCAGACTAGATTTATCTACTGCAATACTGTTCACTTTGTACTATACTAGAATTAAGCATTTGTATTTAATTAGCAGCCCCCGGCCGCTGAACAGATCTTTAATAGCTCATAATAAAACTTCATCTTTTCCTGCATGGCTTTTAGTTGAAAAAAGGAACTTCTTGCTTTGCAAAGAAGCTCTTCAGTAATTAGGGGAAGACTCATGTTTTCATGAGTAACACATGCCTCACTTGCCTCAAAAAATGTAGTATCTGCCATATTAAGTTCAAACAGTGTCTATTATGTTAACTTTGCTGCTCCTAAGTTACTGCCCAGAGCATGATGTGCCAGCTGGCCTGGTGAGAATGATTTGGAGCAGGACCTTAAAGCAATAACGAAAGTACAGAAACAAACACCCCTTTTTCAAATCTTTTGGTATTATAATTCATCTCAAAATGTGCATGTCAGACTTGGCTTGCTAATAAGAGACATTTGAAACTGACCCTTTTCCAAATTCAGTTTTTCTTTCATATTAGCTACTCTGTAAGGCATGGCTGAAATGTTCTATAAAATTTCTTAGAAGGCTAAAAGGTGCTATCCTTGGTTGTGTACTTGTTGTTATATTGCTAAGAAATTGTGAGATTCAAAGCTTTTTAGTTGAAGTGCAAACAAAACAGTGAAAGAAAATAGCTTTTGGTCCCCTGATGCTGTGCCTGACAGCTGACTCGGCATAGCACAATGAACAAGACATGCATCACTTGAGAAGAGCAAGAAAACGTCAGTTGGGGCTATTCACATAGTGAATAGGATGTGATAACCTTTAAATACACATAAACAATGTGTCCTCACATACTGTGCTTTGCTGTTCTCTTCTCAAAGATATTGTCCTACAGTTCTGCTTATGGTACAAAAAGGACTATGCCTATTCACTCCAAGGTTCCCCCTCGCCAACCCCAGGCCTCAAACATGGAAATAAAGATTTCTAACCCTCTAGCTAGCTGTAGTGGCAAAGTGAATTAGTCAGAATTACTGTAGTTTGTCTGGTCTGACTGGTCTGGAGCTGGATAAATATAATTCCAATGAAACCAAACACTGATGTGGTCTAGCACTGGATAGATGTAATTTCCATGTAAATCAATACTCATCTCCATTTAGGAAAAATTCCCAACAGTAAAAGCTCTCACAAACTCATAAGTTTCATTCCTATCCCTCTCTTGTGAACAAGGAAAACCAAATCTCTAATTGAGTCAGAGTTAATGAACGAGAAGAATTTCCTGAGGATCATACCAGATTTGGCCCTAAAACACTGTCTGGGGTTAGCAATGCATTAATCATGCTATCTATACCTGGAATATTCGCAGTCACTTATAGAAGAACTCTAACAGAACACAGTGCATGCAGCAATACCACACTTATGACCGTGAATAGCTCCTGTGCTTGTCACTGTTTAATCAAGCTGTGACTAATTTAAGATTATTTTAATCCTTAAATGTATATATACAGATACATAGATTGAGAAAACCTATTTTTTATCCTCAGATAACATAACAGCATCTTTAGTAAGATGAGCCCTTTCCATTCCCATCAATCACTTGTTATACTTGGGGAAGATTACAGTGCAAAGTCATTTCTAGAGTAATCATTTACAAGAGCTGCATAAGGTCAATGTACCTGAAGTTTGAAGAAAAATGTAATATTTAAGAGTTGCAGCTAAAAACCTACCAAGATAACTGAACAATATACACAATTCATGATTTACATAAGCACCAAAATTTTCCACACATACACACCCATTCCACATGCACACATGCTCACCACTGCCACTAGCACCATCCCAAAGGCATCTTAAAAGGTGCAGCACAGTGCCTTTAAAGTAGTGGCAGATTTACACATTTCACAAACTAGCTCTCAAGTGAAGAGAAACACCCAAACCTTGCCTTTCACCTTGGAAACAAAATAAAATTAAGCCACTAATTCAAAAGTCTGCCTATTCCTGATTGAGGAACAAAAATCTGACTTTTTCAGTCAAAACAATATGGTAATACCTTCCTATTTATGTAAGCTTCTATCGAAGCTGATAATTTAAGGAACTTAAATTAGGTAACTGAATCCTTGCTCATAGAAAAGGACAGGGCCTTCAACCCTTGGACAGGGCTAAGACTTTCAAATCCGTCTCAGACTTGGTGCCTGAAAGATTAAGCAATAGATGACATTTAGCCTGGTGATCCCTGGGAACTATAAAGATCAGCTTTTCTTAACATTTTTGTAGCTAAGCCTTACTTTAGAAAATTGGCAGCCTTGCACAAATCGTTGGATTCAGCACTTGACTCTCCTTGCAAAATGCCTCGGCCTCTCCCCACAGGGCGGCCGCCATCTCCTTCTCCTCGCTTGCACGCAGGCTGGATCTATTCCCTGCCGCTGGGCTGCAGTCAGGGTTCACAACTGCTTTCAGGGCCTACAAGCACTGAAAAGACAGGCCCTGTTCTCCTCTCCACCCTGCCAGACCTAGGCCTCCAAATGCCTCTGCAAGGTGAGAGCTCACAGAGCCAAGGACCAAAACGTGGGCCTCATCAGCAGGTTGCCCAAGCAGTGCCAGGACAGTCTGACAGCAGACAAGACCAAACAGATAGTCTCCTCCAGCCCAATTGCTACATCACATTGAAGTCACAACAGGGCAGGATGAGTAGTGCCTTTCCTGGCCACACGTACGTGGGTTGGGGGCTGTGTAAGCCATCCTGAGGG
This sequence comes from Nothoprocta pentlandii, assembly GCA_013398315.1. NCBI lineage: Eukaryota > Metazoa > Chordata > Aves > Tinamiformes > Tinamidae > Nothoprocta > Nothoprocta pentlandii. The sequence continues at coordinate 1,168,613 of VZSG01000083.1, forward strand.
CCATCACATGGACCATCCACCTCCTCAGCGCACCCAGCTATCATACATGTGTATGGGCATGTAGGCACGTACCCACGTACTGAAATTCTCCTACTTTTACTGGTCCTGTAAGCAAGCACACAGAAAAAAAGTTTAAATATTAACCAACCTCTTTCCTTACCCTTTCAAAGATGAAGCCCCTCAGCAACATTTGCGATCCTTAACAGGTTATATAACACTACTTTCAGAAAAGTATGTCAACATAATTTGGGAAACTATTAGTGTCCTTGACTCACCTCTTTGCATGGAGTGTCTGAAAATGATGGCTAGATTCTTCACTCACCTCCTGTTCTTGTAAACTGTGGGTTCACACTGCTCTATGCTTTTTACAATTTCATCTCAAGTTAATTACTTTGCTATTGGTATCAGAATTATAGTTCTTCTTAATCTGTTTTGAAACATCATGGCATGTTCTCTGTGGTTTTCTTTTACCTCCTGCTACTAACTACTAGATGACACTGTTACTAAGTAACAGATCATTATACATACGCAAGCAGGAGATAAATTAAATATAATATAAATGCACATATAAAATAGGTATTATAAATGAAGAGTCTGATTAACTACTGAGCATCCATTTAGAAAACAATTAAGACATTCTAGTTTTAGGTTCACTTTTATTTGCCTTTTTTATATAAGAATGGTCCTATCCAGAGTCTTAGATTACTTGCCTAATGCAAGGACAGTACAGTGGCTCTATAAAAATGTATTCTCCATCATTCAGGCTACAGTAATAACATACCTATGGTCTTCCACTAGATCTCAACTTATCTGATACTTGCAAAGAGCTAACTTGCAAGTCAGCTCACAAACCAAACCTGGGTTCCTCAAACAGATTTGAAACACAAGACAAACTCCGAGACCCTTCTGAAACAAAGGTGTGATACAGCTAAAAGCAATGAGAAGGCATCCTTGACCCAGAGGTTTTAAAGCCTCCCTAGAGGCTTTAAAAAAAATCTTAAGTACACACCACACAACCTCCTCTTCCTGTGCCAACCCTCACAACTCACACCCTCTTGCCGCTAACCAAGTCCTTACCACCACCATCCCCAAACAGCCTTCTGATTTCCAGAGTTTCCATACAGGCTACTGCAAAACATTATTACTATATATTAGGTGTGGAGGACAGCTGTAGTGTAGGAACATATTGAATCTAGTGTATACACTTCATCTGTGCAATATCCAGTACTGATGTGACAAGGCCGAGCTTGCCAGCTCTTCCACAGCAAAGCTCACCTCCCCAAACAGCTGCACCAAACCCTGTATCCCCAACATGAGCCTGATGCCCATGCAGGGCAAGAGCCCCTCTCAGCCAAGTGTCACAGGTGCAAAGAAACAAGTGCTCACAGAACAGAGACAGCCTTTCCCCAGGTTTGTGTCAGACTCAAATGTGTTTTCCAAACAAGAAAAAGCACTTAAACTGATAGAGGCACATTGCAGCAACAAAGCAGTCTTCTTGGGGAAAAAGCCTATTTGTCAAAGTGGATATCTGTGGAAAAATGATTGTGACAAAATTGCTTGGAGAAAAATAATTCAAAAAAAAGCATTTTAGTAAGGTGAAAGGGTTCTGCTTAGACCTTTTTGGAGCACTTTGATTTCCATTTCAGAATTTCTTCACTTCAAATTTTAACAGTGTTTAGGGCTAAGTCATCAGTATGGACTGATTTGGAAGAATTTTCCTTTGAATAAGACTTTAAGCTTAGTCCCAGGCCATTCAGCAATCTGAAAGTGGCACAATTAAAGCTCAGGAAATGAAACAATATATCCACACTTCGGTGTGGTCAGGCTGTAGGAGCTGTTGGTTACACCTTATCAGCAGTTCAAGCCATATTCTGGTTCTTACACCTGCAAACATGCTCTACTTTTCAGTCTGATCATTTAAAAAAGGCAAAAATGACCTCTCCAGATACATAAAAAGACAACCTGAGTATAAAAAATACTGAGCAATCATCAAACATCCAGGAGAAAGGGACATTCATATTTAGATGTATGATGTAGAAACTAAACAGATACTTTACATGATTACAGTGCTGTATCAAGAGACCTTTGCTTAAAAAACTCATCATAATTTCCAAATCAGCAACAAAAAGCCATTCATCAAGACTTCTGGTTTCAGCAATTCATCCTCAAACTTCGTACCCACAAATCACTGTCAGAAACGACACAAGATTCTGCAGACATACTTTGTTTCTTGAGAGGTCCATTTTAGTTTTCTTAGCCCCAGTTACTACTATATTAACAGTTGCCCCAGTTCTGACATGTATTATCACATTTTGGACATTCAGTAACAGCAAATATTTCCATCTTGGCTATGCTTCTCTGCTGTGCAAACTTGGTATTCTACCTTGTCTCATATCAAGCTGCTGCACTGCTCCATTAAAAAGCTCTGCCTCAGCACACTGTACACAGCTACATTTTCATTTTTGTATATATTTTTTTCAAGGATCCAAATTGAAAGCCAGCTGCAAACTGTAGTTCTGATTGTACAGGTTTTCCCAGGCTTTAGGATTTCCGTTGCCTAGTGAAGTTTTGCAGATCAGAGCACAATTAGTCATGTAGCATTTCCTCTTAGGAGCTTGCATCCAGGCAAAAGAAGGATTAGTCAACAGAAGGCACCTAGCTTACATCGGCTATTTTTTTCCATTTTTGGCACAAAAACATAAGCTTGCCAAGAAAGAGACCAAACATAAGCTTGCCAAGAAAACCTCCTTTCCCTTTGTAAACTGACTGCAGTGTGGGAAGAGATCAGAAAACAGGTTGACATCGTTTGGGCTGGAAGATTTGAAAGATTAGGCTATTTTTGTTTTAACATTTGCAGACTGCATCAAAGAAATAAGGAAAAATCCTACCCAACAGACTGTGTAACAGATTATTTATAGATAATGGAGCAATAGTAACTAAATCCTATATATTAGGCCTCCAGACTTTGGAGGAAAATCCATTTCTATTGATCTCAGTGAGGAAATAATACCAATATTTGATTTGCTGAGATTTGATCTGATGTCTGAAACTTCAAAACAGCTTATTTTCAAAGGCATACTTTCAGTACTAACAGTCTTTAGTTTCTTATGTGTAAATTTTAACTAAACTTAAGTTTTACACAGTAGGTCAAGTATTCCAGCTTGAAATGGCTTCGAACAATGAGCAAAAAGCATCCTATAAGGGAAAGACATTAAAACGGGTTTTGTATTCAGTCAATAAAAGGCACTTGTTCTGAAGACAAGTCAAGAACCCTGCTCTTCATTGAGGGTTTGTGACACTTAGAATAGCTTTGGACAAGGGAGACATCTCTGACTTGAGACTGAAAACTACCTCAGAATTGACCAAGTTACAGATCTTTCAAAAATACTAGTTGGGATTTACTTTGACAGCAAGATGTTCACTTGCAGCCAAGTGGCACGAGGCACCCTGATTCCAAAGGGACCTCATTTGCTTTTCCCAAGACCCTCATCCTCCCCTCACACTTGCTCTTTCATCTTCTGCATTTTGTTCAGTCCCTCTCCACTCACTGCAGTTGCTGACCTAGCCTAAGACACTGTTTTAACCAACAGCCACTGTTTTCAAAGCGTAACTTCTGGCAAACCAAGTTGGTCTTTCAGAACTACAGTATCTCGATAGATCACTTCCCAGCATTTCAAGCCAAACAGACCAAAAAAAGGAAATTAAATCAATAGACACTCAGGATAAATTGATTTAAATTAACTGCCACTACACAGCAACCCCATGTTTAAGGAGGGAGCACTCTTCTCCCTGGAACACTCTTCCTAGACATCCTCCTGGTCCTCCCGCGCAACACAATGCCCGGCAAAGGACTCACGGGCTAGCATAGGGAAAGCAAGAAAGTCAGGACCCTCTCGCATGTTCTCAGGCTGTTGGGATTTCAGACACAAAATATTTAATATCAGCGCCATACCTGCAGGTTTCTGGCTACATTTTTTTTTTTCTCCTCTCCAATCTTTGAAAAGATTCAAATTGCAATTCCAATTTCTTTTCACACTGAGAGTACAATTGCCTAAGTCCAATTTCCTTAGGAAAGCAAGCTAAGCTGGAGGAAAAAACACTGTACTTGTTTCAGAGCTTACAATTTCATGTCAGTGAAATTTATGCAACCAAATCATCTACATGCTTTGAAATACTGCCCTTATAAACTTCAATTTGAGGCTTTTATGTTTTTATATACACAGAAGAAAAGGCTTCTTTTTTCTTCCCCCTTCTGCATTGCAATCATGCACATGTGGGACAAACACAGGATCCTGTTAGCTTTGCTGCTGGAATCCTCTGTGAATTCCTACTGGATCAAGGACTGAGCCAACAAGTACACAGTGCTATTGGCACAGACCAGCAAGACCACAATACCAGTAGAGCTCTATACTTCCTGACGTTTGAAACAGCATTCACAGCAACTATAGATCCACAGGTATCCACCGTAAAATTAGCCAAATCTGTTTTAAATCATTCACTAAGTATCATTTACTGAGTGAAAAAAAAAAGAACTAAATTTGGCAGATTTCACCTGCACACACCCTCCCAGGAAAAAGGCATTCCGCCCCAAAAGCGACCAGCTCAAACTCCCACTGTTGAAAAAACTATGTACGTTTTCTGCATGTGCATCCTCTAACTTTATAAGTAACAGGCCAGCATGCAGAATCTATATCATGACATACGTCAAATTTCTATTTTGTTAGCCTTCTGTTGTCCTTATAAAATCACAAAAAAAAAAAGCCTTTAACATTATTTCCCATTCTTTCTATAGTCAAAATTCTACTGCATGTTCCTAAGAAAACCACAAAGTCCTGTGATGTGAAATTAAGCACTGAGAGCTGGCAAGCAGGAGGTAGCTGCTGTCTAGTTTTGCAATAGGAATCTCAAATCCACTGGGTGCGCCTGGAGAAGAGGACAGTGGCTGAAAACTAACTTAATGCACAGATTCAATTGAGCATTCTTGTTTGAACGTAAAGATCAAATTTGCTCCGACATCTTTTTGAATGCCCTGCAGGCAGCTCCTCATAATTCTGTCTTTTCACAGTAAGGGAAATAAATATTTGCATGAAATCAATATTTCATCTGATGATCATATTCAAAGGTCTAAGTAGCAAAAATACTCATAATACTTCATTGTAGCAAAAACAGACAAAATCGATCTACTATGTAATACGAAATAACTTGAGTAGCAATTGTAGCAATGGCAATACAAACAACAGGTATAAATATTCTAAATAATTATCAGTGATCAAGCCCTCAAGCCATTTAACCATTCTCAAGGCAAGATGAATAAAAACAACTATTACATGAAATAGTATTTAACTAGCTTGCTACACGCTCTTACTCTAGGCACTCAAACAGGAGAGCTGCATGAAAATTTTCCCTTTTTGGCAGCACAGGTATGATCCTAGGCCCTACTTTGCTTGACACAAGTCAGCAAAAAGAGCATTTAAAATACTACAAAATGCTACTACCTAATACAGTATCATAAGAGCCAGAACATATGTACCCTCATTAGGTAATTCTGCACCAAACCTCACTGCTGATCAACACAGCCAGGAGCAGGATTTATGAGCAAATCAGTCTCCTAAAATAGAAAATAGCAGACACCTCAGCAACTCACCAAAACTCTTCTTTTCAAATCCAAAGAGCATTGCTGCTAAGACCAGTTATATCCATGACATTCATTACTATCCACTGGAGTTGGATTTCACTCCTTCACTTCATTTGCTCCTGATAGAGGACACCATCTTAACACTTTGTGTGGATCATTGTGCATCAATATTTGTGCAATTAATTGTAGCAAGGCAGGCCAGCAGTCCAAATCTATAAATATTTACTCCGTGCCTCATTGACTTTCTACTTATTCTTCTGGTGATACTAGGAGAAAACTTTTTAACACTCGTTTGCTGCCTTTGCCTGAGCAGCTTTACTGGTCATGTAGTGCCAAGGTTGAAAAAGCAGGAAAATGCAACTTGGAGAAGGCTTCTAAGGATAACAAATGCCTTTTCATTGACTGCAATAGCCTAAGCCTGAAATGTATAACAAGCACATTCCTCTCTCTCAACTTGTGCCCTTAACAGCTGATCACTTCTAAAATAAAAAAATAACAAATGTAGAAGGCATTTCTTAGAAGCAATAGGCAAGATGCTAAGATTATCCCACATCCTAACAAAATCATTTACACTTAGATTATAGAAACTGACACCTAATAGCTCCCTAAGTGTTTATGCAATATTAAAGACTGTATACTATATTACGACCTACATTATTAGGTCATAATATGCATTATAGTGAAAAGGTAATGTCAGCAAGCCACCCTCAGCTGAAAGCACAGTTTAGCTATTCAAACTGATCTTCCTGAGAATGACTACATTTGGCACTGAAATAGTGAAAATAGTACTGCACGCAAGGGAACTACTACATGTAATAAAACTCAACTAGACACACTGGTGTCTTGGACATGTCCCTTCCTTGACTAAAAGCAATTCATCTTACCTTTTCTATTAATAGAACTTTGAAGAGCAGGAGTAGATGACAAAAGACAGTCATTTTAGCCTTAACTATACTGTTATCACACGGTGTTCAAGAAAATGTCTTTGCCACAGATTAAGAATGTAAAGGACGGACACTAAAAAGAATGTTTCTTTTTGTCTTATTACCCATACTCTCATTATTTGCATATCCAATTCATCTTCCAGAGGTAATGTTCAAGCTATGAGTCCAGTTCTACCTGTGGTAAGCCAAAGCAAAAACACTGCAAAGAGTAAAGTCATTCTAATAGAGGAATAAGAAACACAAACACTGACTTTGAAGCAAATACCCCTGTAACAGTTACATAAATGCAGGGCAACATGACAGCAATATTTTTGAACATGAATTCTACTATCTTTTTCCATTAATGCACTTATTGTAGTTAAAAGGAACAAATCTTGTCCTAAGTGCACTGATTCTTCTAGAGAGTGGTAGCTGGCCATGCCAATAACAACATCTGCCTAATAGAAAGGTCTAAGTTGAAATTTTCGTATTTATTGCATGGAAAAAGCATCATGTGGAAATGTTTTCAGCTTTTAACTGGCTTTTTTTTTTTTTCTTTTCAGTGTTGAACTCCTTTTATTTTGTCATTTTAAAGGGCTCCAAATGGTTGCTGCTCTATTATGACTCACAAGGGAAAAGTGCATGTTTGAATTTTCAAGAACAGTGATTCTCTGGAGAACAGGACGTGTATTACAGGCAGTTTTTTCACTGATTGATTGAAAACTATTGTTTGAGCCCCTGATTACAGGAGATGTCAATTTGCAGACCTGCTAAAAGGTTTGCCACAAAATTATACATTGCATTTAAAATAAACCCACACTAAGTACTTTCATAAATTTGCATCAATATAATATTACAGACTGGCTATATTGTCACTGAAAACCATATTTGTGAGCCTATAAAGGAAAAACCATCTAATGACCATGATAAACTAAAAGGCAAAAATTACATTTCTTCATCAAATATGGAAAAGAATTATTCTGTTGCTTTTGCACTCGATATGGACCTGTAACCTTGAAGTCTTTTGTACTGAACAGTATGGTTTCAGTAGAGAAAGCAATAACCTCTACCGTACAGGTAATTCTTTTCTCCAAGTACAACCAAGGTAGAAGCTTTTATTATATGCTAAAATTTAGTCTGATATTGATAATTTTTTTGTAATGTGGAAGAAAACCGGGTATACATAAATAGCCTAAGTTGTCAGATAAATGTAGTAGATAAAATTGGTTTTATCTTTCATATCTTCAAATACATCTCTCAACTGTAGCTTAGCCAGAAACACAAATAAGCCACAGTAGAAATAACCTTTAACTTTATGTAAAGAATAGAAGAATGTACTGACACTATGTCTTCCCATGTGGTCAGTTTATAAAACATCTTTTAGTCCCTCCGGCTTTCAATAGCTTATTAGTTTAAATGCTCTCATCCTTCCTAGCAACTGGGTGTACTTTTTCGGCTGATGCTTTTAGCAGCAAATGCTCTGCACAGTGTTCAACGTGTCAAGCATGCAGGAGCCTGGCAGAAGATAAAAACACAGGCCTCAAATGACTTGTGAACACTCTCCACATTTTGTTCAAACATTCTGATGCTTTATTGTTAAGGAGACCAGTGACATAATTGTCCCAATTCTGCAGCTCATGGTGTTTGAGTGATGCTATTGTTCTGTTTAGATAATACAAACTATACAGATGAAGAGGTCAATTGGAAAAAATACAAAAACATTTTCAGGCCTGACAGATGTGGAGATCATGTTTCAAGAAAAGCACGGGAGGTTGAAACCTTCTTTTGACTCACATATTTGCTAGTTTATTTTAATAGAGAGAAAGAATAGTGAATGTAGAGTTGTAGGAGCTGCTGAAGGCTTACAGCTACTTAATAAGGAAAGCAGTATAAATTCCTGTGGATTCCAGAGCCGAAAGCAGCATATCCAAAGGGAAGGTGCAGAAAGACCAGGTTTTACTTTGGAAACACAAGCAAAACTCAAAGAACTCAGTGCATTTCACTACAGCGCAAAAAAAAAAGCACACAAAACAACAAGTTTACCTCATACAAACCTATAATTTATCTAAAAATAAATGAAAATAGGTTCAAGTGCTATGTTGGCTGGCCAACCATGGATTTACTGCTCTTAGTGACAAAGTATTTTGTCACTAAGACAAACAAAGGCAGATTTTCATGGTGGAAGTACTATCTTATCTCTAATGCCAAGAGATCGGATATTATGTCTCATGGGAATTAAGACACCAACTAAAGAAATGCAAGCGAAGTCATAATGAAGTCCAGAGAAAAGAAAGAATAAACATTAACTTGCACAGAACGAAACAGTCAACTGGAGGTAGCCAGAAGAGTTTAGTATTAAGCAGAATATATTAAATTAGTAAAGCAGTAGAGGGAGACTTGATAATGACAGAATCCACTTTCAATGTTAATACCTTCCTCATAGAAGGACATGTCAGGTCTGGAATCACAGGGGAACCTCTCACATTTAGCCACTACTCAGATATTACCACCAGGCAGGTTTTTGGCAGTCTGCTTTTTGTTGTAGACTATAATTTTCCATAATTTTGTAGTTAAATGAAGGGAAACAAAAAAGAAAATAAGGAAAGGAGAACTCAGGAATAAAAACCAACTCCCATGAATTTTTTGGAAGCCTAGGTAGAACACATAAGTGTCTACAGCTGACTTGATGAATCAAGTCCTAATAGCTCTGGTCATTTTAAAACATTGGAGTAACATTGCATCATTCATTGAATGCCAATTAAAAAAGTTTTTTAACTTCCTATTACAGCTGGTGGGTGGCACTTTGTTCACTTTGAGACTGACTTAAAAGCTTGGAGGCATTTGAGCACCCGACTGACATAAATAATGACAGAATTACTTAATTGAAAATGATATACCAGAGAAGCACAGTTGTGTGATGGTGCACAACAACATCCAGGCCTTCACTGGCATTTCCATTACTTTATCTTCAACAAGAACCTCATCACAAAACCAATAACAACATCCAGTCTGTGCACAGACATAACCCTGTGGTCTCCAAGTGGGGCTGCACAGTGTGTAGCACATTCCAGCAAGGCTTCAGGTTCTGAGAAACTCCTCTGAAATTGCATGTACATCCTTCACTTGCACAGGCCTGTGTACACCACCAAGCTAAAACAACGTGTCAAAACCTCGTTTACCATAAAGGCAGGAGCACATGGCATCACTAACAAGCACTCGCTTCTCTCTCCATGCACTTCATCCTATATTGCATGTTTTACAGTGTGCATGTTTAAACTTCTGTTACTTTCCTTGTTTCAGGCATGAATTGTTGTGACTTTTCCTGTTTCAGGGATTATTTCATGTTGGCCAACAAGCTGCTACCCTAGAACAGACGTTGGAGCCTGGCTAAAATCCCACCAGGTACATTTAGGAAGCAATACCCTTATTTACCAGTGCTATGAATGGCACAGTGGACACAAACACATCTAGCAAGCCTTTTTAGTTTCAGTTACCTAGATTATACCGGTACTGCTGCTTGCCATCAAATTACAGACCACGATAGCTGGAAATTAATGAATTTCAAAACATTTATAGGTTCCTGACCTTAGACAGTGCCTCTGAATTTCACATCCAGCTATTTTCAAGCATTTTTGCTGTAGCCCATTTTGCATAACATGAGCTAACATTTCTGCACTTTTTGTCTTGATCATGCTACAAATCAACAACAGTAGGTTAAATACAACTGTGGGAATATATTTGCAAGATTTCCAGCCACTATTTGTGATAAACATTTACATAATATTTAGTTAAATCCCCACTGAACAGACCAAGTCCTCATCAGTGTCCAGACAGAACACCAAATTAATTAAAGCATATATGCTTTTCATGGTATTCACTTACCATCTGTTTAGGAAAACCAATGCCAGTTTCCATTCAGCAAGTTTTTTTTCTAGGAGTGACAAGACACTTAAGTGTATACCTACTAAGAACTGGTTTGTGAAAACTTTTTCCTCCTTCACTTTGTGGCTGTGCATCACTTAGCAGATGCTTAAATATCATTAAAAATAGTTTGGTCTACAGACAACAGGTCATGCTCGGAATCTGGGGACTTTTTTCTCCCCTCCTTTTTAAAACAGAAGGCATTCCAATTCAAAAATGAATCATAAATGCAATACTATTGACTTTAAAAATATGAATGAAAGTGTGATGTCATTTTAAAGAAAAATTGATGACTTAAATTTCCCAAGAGCTTTAAACAGAAATCCCTTGATTATTTTGGAGAACTTACAAAGCTCATCTAACTGGTCAAGTGTGTTACATCCTTCCACGCTCACTAGATATTCAGAAATAAATCAATACAAGAGTGGAGAGTCTTTTGGCTGAAAAGGCAACTTGCATTAACACGCCTACAAAACGTGTAATGAATGTGAAGCTGGAATCTGGTGTGTCTGGATCCTGGTATTCTCAATTTTTATTTCAGGCTACTAGAACACACACTCCTTGCTCTATTTCCTATCCTTGAGTACCATTCATTGATCTTAAACTCTTTAGTTGTTCAGTTTTTGTTTTCCTAATAGAAATTCCATCTAAGCAAGTTTTTCACCTGCATTGCCTTCCTGTACTAAGTTACACAGAATGTTATGTGTTTTCTCACATTTAACTAAAAGTTTTTCCAACTATTACTTTTTTTTAAAAAAAAGCATATTTTAATATCTAGGTATCTGTTTCATGTGAATACATACATACAGCTCCAACTATGTCCCAAATAAGAATCAAAAGAGAAAGTGACAAAATGGTCAAAGCCAAAAATTTTTCTTAGCTCCTACCTACTTCGAGTGAGAATCTGTTTTATTAACTGGAGAACCTGACAGCTAAAAATACAGTGTGTCTACTAGGAAATATCCAAACAATTCTTTATTGCAACAGTATATTCCATTAACTGGACATGTATTCTTACTGGTAAAGGAACCAAAGTTTTTTTCCTCCTTAAAATGGATGAAAACCTCTCCCTCTCCACCCTCTCTTAAAATGGCTTGCTTCGCTTCTCTTGGTGCCAACTGCTCACTGCCATAACCCATGCTAACAACTTTAATAAAAAGTATTTAGAAAACTGAAAAAAACTTAAAACTATTAGAAAAGGGCAGGTACAAGTATTTCTGCACACATTTATTACAATAGATGTGTTAAGAATAGCTGTCATAATTGAAGACTGACTATATGGGGGATAGAAAAGAGATAAGGAAGCTTTCATCTAATGAAAAGCTTTCATCAAAATTGCATAGATGAAATTTGCCTGGATTGATCCTGAATCTTTTTAATAAGTATTTGGGTACTTGACTCTGCCAGCCTTACTGTTAAGACTTCAGTTCATAATTACATATGTCTAAACTACAAGGACTGACAGGAACAAGGGGTAGAAAAGTAATACCAATGTGAATTAGAAGATACTTTTTTTCTACTAGTAACAGATACTATTACGTACCAAGGACAGTACTATCACATAAGATCCAAAGCTAAGTATGATCACAGCCAAAGTCTACACAAATACTCCAAGAAAAAATCCTTTTGCATGGCAGAACTCAAAGCTCCCAAGAAAAACAACCCTCTACCCCCCACTCAGTTATTCTGGGAGATATCTAGCAGTGCAGCACAGTTTACAGAACATGCTAGTTTGTTTTCATTATTCAAATGTTTGTAAAAGTATGCTAGATACTACACACATGTTATTTTGAACCAAGTGCAAGGATGTCATGCAATATGCCAAAATCAAATCCTACAGCACAGCTAAATGCAATATTCTACCATCACAGTTTATTTCCCTATCTATCACTGATATAAAATAAACCACACACGACAAAGCAGTAAAGATTTAAGTCTTTTAAAGGGAGCATCAGAGCCGACAGCCAGAGAGAGCAAACCTTCCTTGTCCTGCGTGCCAGCAGCTTCCATATGGATGTGGAGCCCTGAAACAGTGTCAGGGCAAGTGCACCCAGGAGCCAGATAGGTACAGCTTGACCTTGGGCTCCTCCACATGAGAAAACCAGGCTGCACCAGGCTTGAAGCCTACACCTCTTCCAAGATGACTCCTATAATTCATTGTAATATTGATGAAATCTACATGCCTTTCAGTGATGATGCATGTAATATTACATCAGGCCCTCACTTTAATAAACATCACTGTAGAATATATGCAATAGAAATGTATATATATGTACAGAGTAGACCTGTGGCCCTCGTGGCTTTCAAGTGTTGATGCAAATCAAGCACCCACCTCAGGTGGAATCCTAGCATCAGCATCAGGTGGAATCCTAGCATCAGCATCCTAGCAGTGTGTCTGCACTGTGGTTTAGGGGAAACTGTCACAAACACCCTAACTTATCTTAGTTGGGCAGTATGAATTTTCCATGAAATAGGAGAGACTTGAGTTCTCCTCAGAGGAGAAGTATCCATTCTCAAACATCACTGAGAGGTCTTACATCCCAGTTCGCCTGCACAGAGCAACACAGCATGTTCTTGCTTGCCTTTATCTAACTACCTTCCTGATTAGTCACACTTAAGTCCCTTCTGGGTCAACACCAAACAGCATTTTTGCATTAGTGACATTAACAGAAGTTTATTTTCTCCCCTCACTAATTTCCAAATGGTCCCACAAAAACACAGGTCAACACAAAGTTAAATATAAGTTGAAAGTAGGTATGACAAATTGGATTTTTCTTCCTGCCAAAGAAAGTGTTTTCAAAAAATGTAATAGTTAAGGGAAGAGACGTCAAGCAAGAGTTTTGCCTCCTCAGAAACCATAACCTAAGTTTAAGAAGTCCATGACCAAGCTTGCAGGGATACTTGCATAACAAGGTCTCCAGTGGAGCCCCAACACAGGTGGCTGCGGACAGTTCAGCGCTCCCTCACTCCAGGAGGTCCATGCATCACTGCAGCACTCATGGAAGCTGCCACCCAGCACACCACCACACTGGCTATTTCAGAGCTGTGGTCTTTAGGAAGACATGCCAGCTTGCACACAAGACCAAACCAACCCAGTTCCATCCTGCACTATGAGCACGCCTGCTCAAGGTGCCAAAGTATGTTTCCATGGCTTTGTCCACAAAGCTGAGAAGCCCTAAATTGAACTGATTCTGCTCACAGCCACCCCAGGTTCCTCTGCAGTCCTTGCATTTTGCAGGTGCCACCGAGACAAGGTGCATGCCTCTAAGCATTTCTTATTCTATGATTTATTGCTAAAAGCCTTATGCAAAAGCTTTCTACTGGAGGCATTAACTGATCCTCCTGAGATCTAGTTTTGTCTGACTAGAATCAATCATTCATATGCCCTTATCACTTACCATTTTCTTCCCTGCCCTCCCTGGGGAACCTACATCCTGATCTCTTTGCCAACAGATGTAACATTTTCATTTGGTGCTATAAGCAATCTCAGAGCTACTGACATTCTGAAAATTGTGAGATTACACATTACCCTCTTCTCATGTTCAACATTAAAATGTATTTTTGGACACTCACCAGCTTATTGTTTAAATTCATCATGGACACTGACATCTTTTTTCCCATTACTTGACTGTGCTGAACTTGCTTTGATTCATGTGCTAATGGAAACAAACAATACAATCCACAATGAGTAATTTTGCTCCGCTCAGGTTGTGAAAGCAATAATAAAATAGTAAACACAAGTTAGCAGACTTCCTAGTACATGCTACCACTGCTTTCTTCGTCATGGCAACAGATAAATATCTGCTGCCTACTTTTCATTTATATACAACATAATCAAGCCGTATATAAATCAAAAGTCTTGCATTTCTAAAGCAAAAATATCCCAGATTAACAATTCATATCAAGCTATGGATGGCTTTTTGCACTGCCTATACCAGCATTGTCCATGAGAAGGTTAAATAAAACCTCATTTAATATTCTCCTCTATCTGTCACTTTATACCTGTAGGATGCAGGTTTGTGCATAGCAGGGTTTTCCAAGTCAGGTTTATCCATGCATGCCTTCACCTTCACCTCCACAGAGATTTCTACATATGCTTGAGTAGAAAAGGAATCTCTAACAATACAAATAAGAAATTTTCTATTACAACATATACAATATCAAGAGTGTGGCTCAGGAAACAGCTGCAGCTTGTTGTGCTCTTAAAACCTCCTCAGCAAAGGAGGGCAAAACCAGGATGCCAACTGCTTCCCAGGGCTGCACAGTCCAGGCAGGGAGAACTCCTCCAGTAATATCTACAATGAGCAAGCACACGTGCTGACCCAGAACCACCATGAGGCATAATACAGGCTCGTAACAGCTGCCAACCTTGATTCACCTTGGAAGGAACTAGATACAAGAACTTTAGAGTCACTTAAGACCATGCTAGACTCCTAGGACTCAAAAACCATCTTTAGGGGCCCAAAAACCATCTTTAGAGCCAGATTGTGATCAGCCTTCCAGCAGCCCATCCAGGACCAATGACCTTCCCTCTGCAAAAAGCTTTTGTGCATCAGTTGATCACCTCCTGCTCTTTGTTCAAACTACAATAAAGACAAATTACTATAAGCAGATACAAACAGGCAAGTGGACACAGCAGTTTTGGGAATCCCCGGTCACATTTATCACAGTTAATTAGTTTGCACCCAGAGATCTGCTGCTTCAACTAGCACTGCCAAGAGGGCTTATGCATCTCTGTAAGCTCAGCCCCATGCAGCACAGAGACAGGGGCAATGACTCCTCTGCAGAACGTGGTGCTCTCTCCATCCATCGACTTCCTATCACTTCAGGCTCCCCAAGCAGGCACTACTGCCAAAAGTCATCATTGAAGTTGTCATTTGTGAAAAAAAAGTAATCCTTTTAGCCATATAAGTATATATATGCACTGGTTAATAGTGATATTAAGAGATGATTTAAGCATGAATTGTATAGCACCAGAGGGGAAAAGAGCTACATCATATTTGACCAAATTTCTCTTGCCCATAAGATTACTTTCATTTTTACTCTCCAAAACAGTGACATTCCAGCTGTAAATATCAACTGAGTCTGAAACAGATTTTGACAAAGCAACATGTCAGTATAAGAAAAATTCTCAGATAATTAAGGCATTGCTTATGAAATGATTCAAAAAACCTTTAATATTCACAGTATATGTAAAAAAGGCCAAACAGTTTAGAGCTTGTTTAGATAAAGGGATAATGGAAGGCTACTGAGGAAAGGGGAAAAAGAGGAAAGTAATCTATGTCAACTAAAAAAAATGATTTATATTCCACATCTGAGAAAATGATCAGAAAGAAAGCAGCATAAGATTGTTTGACCTATGTACTAGCCTTGGCATATGCTTTAAAGGGGAAAAATGATTACTATGTATTCCTCATTATCTTCCACTGCTTTGGTATATCCAGAGAGAAGATAGATGAGATAAATTTCTCAAGCTGAATTTTTCACAAACAGTTTGACAAATTAAACAATCATGGAGATACAAGACTCCAAAGATCTTAGGCAGAATTCTTCATAAGTGATATATTGTTTTCATTAAGGTATCAAAAACAGTTTTATGTACAAAGCAACAAAACACATACTTAAAGAAGAAAGGAAACAAGTGTTATGCTCCATTTTTTCCCTTTACCTAGTAAGCCAAGTATTAAACATTTCTAAAGTTTGCTAATATTATCTTGCAGTTCAAAAGAAAAACCTCCAGGAATATATTCTTCCATTTCCCATTTCACCTGTGCGATCCAGGAGTTTGTATGGCGTCAACACAAAATTCCTATAGATCAAAATCAAGGTGGTACATCTTTCTACTCTTTTGATCATCCAATTCCTTCCTGTAAAAGATGAAGCTAGAGTAGCCTTCTACCTTTTTTTGTAATTGTATAACTAGATATTTTCCAGACTTCCCTCATCTTCCCAGTTTGGGATGAATAAACTAACTTAAGCAGGGCACATTTTAAACATTGGAAATCCAAACCTCTCAATTTTCAGGACAAGCATCTCTGCAATCCTTCACTGCCTCAGAAAAACCTTGCCTTGCTTTTTTTTTTTTTTTTTTTTTTTTTTTTTTTTTTTTTTTTTTTTTTTTTTTTTTTTTTTTTTTTTTTTTTTTTTTTTTTTTTTTTTTTTTAATTTAAATTATAATTATTTTGTATTTCATCTAAACCCCCCCCCTCCCCCCCCGCTTATATGGATTAACATCACCATTCTTTCCTACTATTGAAATCTAATTCATATCAATTAGATATTCATCTTCCATCATTAGAATTGGGATCTCAAGCATGACTCTACAGGAAATTTCTAGTGCATTCCAAACTCAGTATGAACACATTTCATTCAGGTGGGTTCAGAATATTTTAACTTTCATCTCAAAAGAATACTTTACATTGGAATGTAATTCAGTGTAACTGAACATACATTTAAAACTAAATGAAATCATCTATGAACATTTTAAAAATATCCTTAATTAAAAAAGCACAAACATCTCACTTGATATCCACATTCCAATATTTTGAGTGGTTATATTTTTCCCCTTGGCTAGGAGAACACAAATCATTTCTTCTCAGGACTATTTCAGCACAGAACAATTCAACAGGATGATTTAATGTGGGCCTTGATTTACTGTGACTACGTCTGTCTGTGCTACCTCTGTGTTTCCAAGCAGATGTTTGGCCAGCAAAGCTATTTTATACAGGCTGTGTTATGGAAAACCATCAGATATTCTGTGCTTACCTAGTATTATATGGAAAATATTTTCCTTATTACCCACTAAAAAAAGATGTTAGTATTTTTGTATGATCCTTCTTGGCCTTTATACCACAGTGCCATCTTAAGTGGAAAATTAAAATCCTCAGTGAAGGAAAAACGTGATCTAATCTCACAGAACACAAAATTAAATTTACTCTTCACTTTGCTCTTAAACACGGCACGTGTCATGCTGGTATTCCAAGGAAATTTTTTGCTATATGGCCATGTTTATTAAAATACAGCTATGAAATACCTTAGTTATCATTTCTTCATTCATTAACCTTGGACCACCTGACAGTCACTCATACCTGGTTGTCCTCTACAGGACAGACACTCTCCAGTACTGCTTATGGTAGGAACAGAAGGTTAAGGTGGCATTAACAAAGCGTATTAGCCAACTGCAGTCATCACTACTCAAGGCATTACTCTGAGGTCATTTGGCTGGCACATGGGGCATTTGCATGTCACATCCTGTGCACAGTTTTTGCACTGGACCTTACCAGATTGGCTATCAATTTGCTGCTATGTAACATCAACTTTTCTGATCCATTCTAAGACCAAATTTTCATACATTATTTTAACATTCAAAACATTTATGCATAATATTGAAAATACTTGATATACAAATACACTTAAAATAAGACGCATCCAAGATATCTTTTTGGTGCTTTCAGGCAGCAAGAGTACCAAGTACTTCTTAAATGGACATAGCACACACACTCTTATATATGCAACAGTTGCTTACTGGGAAGGCAAAATACAGTGGAATAATGCTGCTAGCAAAAACTTAAGAGAACAAGGAAAAGAATTCTAAAGCAAAGCACATAGTACCATTCCAGCATGACAAATTTTCTGTTTTTCTTTATATTTGAGATAACCTTTGTAATAGAGTGATAAGTTTCTGCATATGTCATGTAATGCCCCAGAGTTGCTGCAGAAAGGAAGTTGTCTCCTTGGAGTTTTGAGAACCTTCTCTTCTCCAGTCAACTGCAGTTCTGATGCTCCACACTGTTACCCCACTTGGATTTCATTAACACCTCATTTACAAGCATAAGCCATGTAAATGACTGGAGCAGATGCAAAAAAAATAATTATGATTTAGGCTGAAGTCTTCATTTCCCAACATATTTCAATAGCAACAATTTATTCTCTCTAAAGAGCAGTACAGAAAGACTTCATTCATAAGCCAACCGAATAAGTGTGCCGGGCTTTTAACTTCTGGAAACAACCCCTCTGTGGACAAAGTCCCAAATTATGAATTCAGCAACACGGGACATGGCTTTCCCCACAAGAACAGTGCCAAGATTACAAAACAGGAAATCCTTCATGTCTTCAAAATGACTTTCTTAAATGTTTTACCTTTAAAATGCTCAGGACTAGGCTTCAAAGGAAGTTCCTCATGTACAGACAGACCTTTCCCACTATGTGTTAACTCCATCTACAGATTCACCAGGTATTCCTCATTTTTGGTATTTTTACTAAGGAATTTCAGCTCTTCTGTGTTAAAATACAGCACAAAAAAAAAAAAAAAAAAAAAGACAGAGGTTTTGGCTTTTGAAACCTGGCAGAGCAAGAGCAATATTGCTTCCCAATGAGTTTAGTTACAACAGTACCCTTCTCATGGATCCCAAACTATGGCCATACCTTTTATCAATCAGCTTGTTACTTTTAGCTTCCTTTATCTTTTCCTCTTACCTTCCTCCCTCTTCCCTGTTGATTTCTAGGCATTCCATGAAACACCTTTCTCTTGTATCCTGCCCTTAAGTGCCTGAGTTGACATCTGTGTCCTGATTTAACTCAGAACACTCTTGTTCACATACCTATACATATCACTTGAATGAGTGTGTCTGTCAGACTCAGATCCTGATGCAGGTTCTTTGTGCTCCTCGACTACTGCAAGGTATAGAAGTGCCTGGCATTCCTACTGACAAGAAAATAGATGCCAGTAGAGTTGACAAAGCAAACTAAACTCGACAGTCCTGTCAACACCTGGGAGAGCTGTTTGGACAGAGTCAAGCAAAAGAAGAGGACCAGAGGATGAAAAATCCCAGTGGAAAGACATTTAAATGGCTTTTCCTTTTGTTTTTCTTGCTTTTCTTATCGCCTATAAAACTGCACCAGAAAAAGGTTTGAAAGGAGGACATTACTTGCAAAGCTTAATTCTTCATTAAAGAGAAGGAACCGAATCAAGACCCACCGGTACAGCTAAATGCGACAAAAGAACCAATTTTTCATTTTAAGTACACAGATATCTATATACTTTTCATATTGAGAATTTCATTATAATGCTTTTGAATTTCTATTTAAGATAATGAATATAATTTCATAGACACATAGAAAAACTTAGGCTGAAACCAGACTTCTGTATCAAGCCAGTCCAAACAGGTTAGGTTGCTCAGGGCTTTCTCTTAGCACATTTTGAACATCTCCAAGTTTGGAGTCCACAAGCCTTTTGGAAAAACCTTCCATTTTTACCATCCTTGCACTGCAAGCACTTATCTTATGCTTAAGTGGAATTAGGTTACAACTTACAACTTGCCTCTCATTCTTTCACCATAAGATTAAGATTCATTTCATTTTCTCTATATTCTCCAATTAAACGCCTGCAAAGAGTGAAAATACCTCTCTCTTCCCTTCTCTTTCAAAGCTT
This sequence comes from Nothoprocta pentlandii, assembly GCA_013398315.1. NCBI lineage: Eukaryota > Metazoa > Chordata > Aves > Tinamiformes > Tinamidae > Nothoprocta > Nothoprocta pentlandii. The sequence continues at coordinate 1,188,522 of VZSG01000083.1, forward strand.
CAGCTTTCAACTCAGTTCTCAGCATCTTGCAGCATATATGTTCCAACCCACTAAGCAAGACATTAAGCCGCAACCATCCCTGAGTGACACAGAATCATAGAATCATTAGACCTTCAAGATCATCAAGTCCAACCTGAAGCCCTCCAACATCATAACCATTAAACCATCCCTAAGCAACTCAGCTACATGTTTCTAGAACAGTACCAGGGACCATGACTCCACCACTTGCCTGAGCAGCTTGTTTTGATGTTTAACTGTGCCTTCCGTGTAGAAATTCTTCCTAATATCCAACTTGAATATCTCCTGGTGCAAATTGAGGCTATTTCCTCTTGTCCAATCCGTAGTTCCTTTGGACAAGAGATCAACCCCTGCTTTACTAAAACCTCCTTTCAGGTAGTTATGTAAGTAGAAGTACTAGACACTTCCAGTAACTGTCATTTGGATTTCATACTGCTGAGCACAACCCTTTCAGACCACCCAATTGGCCATTCATTTTATCATCCACTTATCCAGTCCATATCTCACCAGAAAGGCCAAGTATGCTACAAAAGACCCTGTCAATATTTTTCATTCAAGTCAAACCATACAACAAGATCCTTCTACCAGCGGTTTAGCACTTCCACATCTTCCTGACACTAGGGAGCTCAAACTGGACACGGTACTCCAGGCGTGGTGTCACAAGGTCCAAAAGGAAGAGGAGGATTGCTTCCCTGCAGTTATTGGCTGCATTTGTGCTAATGCAGCACAGTATGCTGCTGGCCTTCTTCACAGCAATAATATTGCCTTTTTATTATATGATTTCATACAGCCTCACTGGGAAAGAGTTCCTGCTGAGCATAAAAGACTCAACTTTTCTCTCACAACATTGCTATAGCAATCAGTTCCCTTGATTTTGGCAGTTGTGAGTACTACAAGGGATAGAGACATGTCAGCAATCCTAAAATAAAGCGTTGGAAGGGTGGAGATGAGGCAGGTTGCATAATGAACTATAATTTACTTGCCAATGATTCAAAACATATGATTTTTTTTAACTTGTTTTTATCAGAAATAATTATTTCAAAAAGTGTCCTAAAAGGTGACTTAATGTGATATCTTCTATTGCCTTGACAGCAATTACTTGGACTAGAACTGATCACAAATGTTCTGTTTCTGAGTAGTTATTGGATGCCCTCTTCAATCCATTTTCTGCACTGCTGTAAAAGCTGGGGTAAGACCTAAGCACCATGTTAGTAAGCAGGTAATTTGCATCACACTCATTTTCTGAGTTAAACTCACTGCTCTGTGGTTCCATACCCATTTTGCTAGGCAGCATGAAGCAGGATTATGCAATATTACTCTATGTCATTATCATTTATGCAACATTTCATCTAGTTTGTCTTCGGAATCCTTCACTCTTCAAACAACCTTCAAATCCTATGGGTTATCAGTTGATTCAAATCATCCTCATGAAGGAGGATGGCTGTGCTTCAAAATCCAGTAGTAGAGGCCTCTAAGTGGTTTAAATCTGCAAAGTTCCTTACCCTGAAGATTTGAAATGAAAAACTTGGTTTCTGTCAGGTTGGTCCCCATTACTTTAAATGAAATTATCAGATTTATTAATAGCTTCATTAGTAGTACCAAAACTTACAATCAAAAGATTATTCTGAAATAAGTATTATAAACCAACTTCTAGGATTGTAATAGTTTAAGAATTACTTCCACTACAGATGCTTTGTTCTTTACTCTATTTTTTTCTTCTCTCCCCAGAACTTGTTCCCGATTTATCAGCCAATGTGACAAGTATTATTTCCCCAGGCACAACAATAGGGTGACATGTGTGGTTTTACATGCCATGTCATGTAAGCCCAGTGTGAAAAGAACTTAGTCTAGGAAACACAGTGGCAAATGGGAGGTGACAGACAGCTCACATTGATCCTCTGCAACTTGATAATGACATCATTTTCCAAAAGCTCACAGGAGAACATGTCACTGCCACATATCTTAGACTAAAGATGCTTCCAAAAATCCCAAAGGAATTGCAAAACACCAAGACAGCACTCATCAAGGTCCCTGGTTTACCATTTCCTCTGTGAAATTTGTTCTGTTTAGCCATTCAAATGAGAATTTAATATATATTTTCTGCTTTTGAGCAAATAGCCTTGTGAAACATTCAGCTTTCATATTAAAACACACTCCAAGAAGTCAATTTCTTACCACAATTGGCATTTAAACAAGCATGCTTCAAAATTATATTCCTGAGGCATTAAGTGAGAACAAGAAATAGTATGTTCTTCACCAATTTCAGGAGTTTGAGGTACTGTATGCCCACCTGTGAAACTCTAAGCAGCAGCTTCACTCCAATGCCTGTTTCTGGACTCAAAAACTCTCTCTGCATGAGGTTTCACAGCAGTACACCTAGACACTAGCATCCGCCACACCACACAGCAGCGCAGGGCACAGCACAAGCTTGGCATTTCTCTTGCAGTTGGAATACATAGACATATGTAAACAAAGCACTACTGCTCTATGAAATAATAACACTGGCAAGCCAGCTCTACTCATATTCTACCTAGGCCAGAAAAAATTACTACTACCTTACAATGCATGGAATGCATTTTAATAAGGGTCAGCTCAAGTGTTTCTAACAGCCAGGTACCCATCTCAGCTATCCTTCACACTCATTACTTAACAGCAAGTCTCAACTTTGTTGTTGTTCTTGGGCTAAGATGGGCATTTTTTACACATGTTCAAACTACCTGTGCATACCTCTGCAGGAATGTGAACAAAGCAGAGAATATGACACTTAATGAGCTCTTATCCTTTTTCATTTCCTAGTAGATATACAACTATACACCCCCTAAGACACTGGAGGAGCTCTCTTCATTCTCAGAGTATAAAACTGTTCCTGTGGCCAAGTACATGCTCAGTTCCCTTGGGAAAAGTTCTGAGGAGTAATCTTCCTAACTATCCAACTCTACAAGCTGCAACCATCCCCAAAAAAACTAACAACCTTGCTCAGTAACAGCATGAAAGGAATTTACCAGGCATTGTTCATCAGCATGTTATTTAGGGGTTGCTACTTGCATCTATTTTGGTGATTCCACTTACTAAGCACTAGTTAAAAAAGGTATTTTCATCAGTCCACTGGCTTGAATAAAAATTGCTGAATACTGAGTATAATGCAGCAGGAGGCTTCAAACTGCCATTAGACAGAAGGGAAGACATTTTTCAGACACAATTTCCCATAGCCATTTAAATATTTACTGAAAAATTGACAGCCAGTGACTCCTGCCAGAACACGCAGGATGCAAACCTTTGTTCTGGTAAATCAGCTAGGGGACATAAGCTGCATATTCCAAGATGACAAACCAATATCTAAAAAGGTGATAGCAATTGCTTGCAGCTGACACTCCAACTTGCTTCTGAGGAGAGAGATGCTGATGTGAAAGGGAAGCTCTAACCACAGGCCCCGAGATGTGTGTGTCACAGCCACACAGTTAGGATGGGAAACAAATCAAATCATTGGAGTACAATGCTAAAAAGCAAGATTTCATATCTTACTTTCATTCTCTTCTTGACTTATGATTCAAAAGCACAAGTTGTTGGTTTCATTTAAAAAAAATGCTTTTATTTGTGCTGTTACTTGATTTTCTTTTCATGAAATAGTTTATTCAGTGGTATGCAAGTTGTGTCACACGTAGAATACAGTCTTAGAGAGTGAAACCATTTTAATCTCTAGAGATGTATTACCTGTTAAAATCTATTTTAATATAGGCATTCCATTTTATATTCCTTGACTTGTATGAAGGAGTTATTTCACAGGAGCAGAATTCTGAGTAGACAAGATCACAACAAATACTCGTGACGTTGACATGTAAGCTCAGAAAATACAAAGACAGAATTCTCTAAAGTCTCTAATTCACAAGCTATTCACACACATCAAAATAATTTGATAGGTCAGAGACCTACTAATACATTGTATTTGTTATGGTAATATCTTTCTGACATCTAGCAACATGAAACTGTACACATCTCAGACAAAAACTCAGCATTGTTACATTAAAAACTACTGAAGCATTTAATCACACAGTTGCATTCTTCCTTGAAACATATTACTTGATTAATAACAGATTATGGAAAAAATTATTTATGTATTACCAAATAACAAAATATTATGCTATTTTTCAGTTTTGTCCTAAGCAGACAGTATAAAGGCAGCTTGAATGTGAGCTATAAATAACATCATGGTCATTTAAAAAAAAAAGACTGCAGCACAAGGCATCTTTACTGTAAAACCTGACCAAATCACCAACTCCAGTTAGAGTTAAAAGAATGGAATTTTGTATTTAACATTTTAGCGCTGTAGGCTCTTCATGCCTGATGCACAATCAAGAAAACTAAGAGTGTTACGGAAAAAGAAGCAAATCATTGTGAGATTTTAAATTACACAGAACATTCTGCATGAAACTTCAATCCATCAAATAGCCACTGAAAAATGAGGTAATTACCTACAATAATTTGCATGTTAAGAGCTAATACAATATTACCAAGTAAAGTCCACTTGCACATTAATTGTGAAAGCAATGCATAATTTCCTGATTAATGTTTCATGCCTAATAATCTTCTGTGCTCTGTCAGATACTAAATAACAATATAGCTAATCAATCTACAAAAAGTATCATAGGTTCAGCCACGGGCTGAGCTTAGTTTTTACAAATCATGATGCAATAACTTCAGTTGCAATCACTAGTAGCGTGAAGCCTGTCAAAGCAACTGTTTAAATGAACTCAGAAATAAAACTTTTTGTTAAAGGATCCCAGACATAATCCCCACTTCTCTAATCCTTCACGTGCTGAAGTATTAAGGCCATTTCTTCCCCAAGAGTGGAGTTGGAAAGCATGCACTGAGAATATAATACACTGTCACCCTGCAACACAGCATGGCCCCTGGGTGCCCGACTGGGCAGCACAGGCTACGCATGTCAAAGAAATGCTGTTTTCCATCTCTCTGGAGGAGGATTACTATCCGTGCTCCTCTGCCAGGCAGCAGGGACTATTCCTCAAGGAGCAAAAACTCACCTGTCCTGTCAGCCAGAGACAGGGTGTCACAGCTTGAGAGAGGCGAGCAAGATAGAAAAGCGTGACAAAAGCACCAAAAATACCTGAAAAGCTGCTGCTAATAAATAGTGCCAATGTGAGGAAAGCATTCCTGTCTGTGGCAGAAAACGGGCTGCAATTCCTCCTCTGCATTTGCAGAATCAACAGGCAGATTTTTGCTGTGATAATTTGCTGCAGCGTCTGACCTCCATGCTTTAGATGGGAAGCATTCAAAGGAGCCATTGCAGGAGCACAAGAAAGGATCTTGTTGACTTTCAGCTGCCTTACTGGGAAATCCCTCTGAAGCCTTTGACAGGCAAGTTAATAACGCAGTGTCACTCAGAGAAGCAGAATATCTTTCACTGAACTCGGAGGGCAGTTGGGCAAATGCACAACATAGAGCTTGGAAGGACTTCAGCAGCTGGGCAGTATGAGTAAGTGGGGGAAAAATAAAAACCAAAGCTATTGACATTAACAGAATCATTGGTTACCTGGAGAAAGAGGAAACTTCAAAGGGGGAGGAAAAACAATACATGATTTTCACTGGGTGCTGAGGAAATTGCTGGTGACTTTGTGACCCAATGAGCACAGCTGCATGGGAGTGGAAATATTTTAAATGAGCTTTGCACCAATTTCCCTGTGTGCCCTTCAGGAAGGTGTGCAAGACTGAAGTGTGTCTGTTCCCTCATTTGTAAAATGGGAATTGGTCTACCTATTACACAGTGGTGTTTGGGAAACTTTATTAATTTACAAAACTGCCTCCAGACTCTTGGAGAAAGGTGACTTTTAATTGATCTTCCCTGAAGCAGACAATTTTGATTAGAATAAAAATGGCAGTGGAGCAACTGCAGATTCCCAGGGATAGAGTCAGTGCGCCCATTTTTAATTTTTAACTAAACAATAAATATTTGCTGAGCATAATAAGAAATAAGCATTTTGTGTTACCTTCTCACCACACACAGAAACCAGTCGTGAAAGCTGAGATTTCACACTACCCATGTGTGAAGATGTGTCAGACTGTATTGCCTGATGGGTATATATTCCGCCACAGAAAATCTGTCACACACCCATGAAAATAAAAATGAACAAAAACCCCAGGACCCTCAAATGGCTTATGTGGTTTAAAGATGTTTTCAAAAACTCACTAGTAATTTTTTATATTCTTGTACTGTCATTTTATATCACCATAGAGCCTCCAGTAGGACATCTCGGGAATCGTGATGGGAATTTCAGAAGCAGACTCACAAAACACTTACTGCACCCGGCAGGAGCAACTCCAGTTTTACCAACAGTTTTCTCATTTTCACTGTCTCTCAAACCCTGAGCTAAGTTCTATTTGCTACTTTTTTTAGTATTATCCCCATGCTCTAGTCTTTCAGACCCAGCGCTCAAAATCTATTTCTGATATTTGTTATTTCAATGCATGACCAAAATAAGCCATTTTTGAGTCTTTCACTAGAGTAGAAGGTTTTTCAATGGATGATTCAATAATGACATTTTTATTGGGATAACTACTGCAAACATGCATTATTTGAACCTACTTTCCCAGTTGTATGGCAGATCATATTCACGTCACTGGAAAATTACCCAACATAAATAGCCCAAGGCAGCAGACAAAAACAAAAAAGTGAAAATCAGGTGAGCGCAAGAGAATAAAAACCAAAAACTGAAAAAGAAAGTTAATTTTCCCTAGCTCTTCTGTACAAGCAAAATGCATTTCTAAGTATTTCACTGTGCCACTGGCTCCTGCTGTTTCTTCTTTTTAATGAATACTTCACCATGATGTGTCAGTAGCTATTCTAAGCATTTTTTTTTTTTTTTTACTTTCTTTAATGTGACCAATTGAAATGCCTTACAGTGTACATGGCTTCCCTTTATTTAGCATTTATATTTGCTGAAAGGGAACGCTTAAGATGGCTAATACAAAGGGCACAAAGAGAAAAGACTTGTCTTTCTGCTGTTACTGATTCCCACACACACACTCGCCTGCTGCACTGGGCTTCCACTGCATGATGTGGAACCCTGGGCCAAGCTGCTCCAACATCACTGCCTGTGCTGCCAGGCAAGATGCAACTTGCCACAGCAGTGCCTAAGTCACCATTAAAAAGGGCATAGCTGTTTCTTTCCAACAGCTAACCCGCTGGCTCACAAACTCCTCCAAGCACTAAATGCCACCTAATTATTTATCCATATTTTCCCATTTAACTTTAAAACAAATCTGTACCAATTACATTTTCAAGTGAATTATTTACTTTTAGGTGGGGTTGTGGCATTTAACATATTACCTTGTAGAATTTTTTCAATAAAATACTTGGACTAACTATAGATAATATCCCATCAAAAATTATTTTACTTTTATGTTGAGACTCATGGATGGAAGAATCTATGGACAGACATTATAACCACGCAACACAAGATTCTCTGAAAAACCTTTTCCAGACCAGTGTGGCCTGGATCCTAACACAGTACTGCTAGATGAAGAACTTAAACAAAAACACCTGTTCATGAAAACACTGCCTATGCACACATACCAGGAAACAAGCCATATAAGTGTTAAAGAAAATTGAAATGTATTGAGAAACGAAACTTTTTTTTTCGCAGCTTTTATTCGGATCTTGGTTCTGTCTCCCTCCATCTCCCACAAAATTCCATGAAGCTCTGCAACCAGACATGAGCTATGTACAACAGATTCTTCTCAAAAAAACCTCATTTTCTCAATTATTATGTGTATATATACACACACACTTGTAGCTTTTGAATTACCTACAGAATGTGACATGAAGTTACATTGACTGAGTTCATACATAGGTTAAAGATCAAGTAGTTGATACAGTTTCTCCATGCAGAAATACAATAAAGATTGAATATTTTTAATAAAGAAGCACAAGAACATTGATTTTTTTCTCAGCTTTCACAACCAAACTTTCATGATCAAGCTATTTAGAGAAATCTTTAGTATGGAACAAAACAAATACTTCAGACTTATTACACCACACGAAGTCTCAACGAATGTGACTAAGCAGTGAAGATATTCTTCCGAAAGCCAGTAGTCCCAGTCATCCTCCCTGAATCTGTAAGGATAGATACTCTTGCCTACACTTCATACAGGACTTACTCGCCCCTTAACTGCTGTGGGGCAAATATGTCTGTCCAAGACTGCACAGAAGTCCACTCCAGACTTGCATTCTAAAACAAACAACCAAAAACCCTCTCTGCTATTTTCAAAGAGACTGAAACATGAATTCCAAAATACAAACTAAGTAACAAAAAAATACAGTATGGATTAGGAATATTTAAAATAAGCATTTTACAAGAAAGAGGCAAATCACTGAAGTAATATTCCCTCTCACCACAGAAAAAGGCAGCATAGAAAATCAGGAATTTCCAACCTGACTCACAAACATTTCCACAGAGTGACTAATAGTATTTTAAGAAATGCCTCATTAACCATTACATTTTCTTTTGGTGATTGAACACACAAAAAATTCCTTACAACTTCCCTTATCTTTCCTTATTTATAACTAAGTAACATAGCTTGATTTAATAAACCCTCATTACCTACCCTTAGGAATATTTACTTAAGTGCCAGAACTAATACAGGCTAATTTTCTCAAGAATTTATGCCACAGACTACCACCTAAATAAATCCCTTCCACGTACTCAAGCTTCACTTATGTTAAAGAACACATAATAAGATGGTAGCAGACTCCATTTATCTTATGAAGCAAGGGCATTTGTTAAGCTAGTTGCCCCCAAGTATGTTCACTCAAAAGGAAATATTCAACAAAATACAACTATGGAAAATTGGAAGACCTTAACGGTCTTATTGGACCTGAAGGATCACGTGGGTACTTTAGGAACCAACAACACAATGCACAAAAACTCTTCCAAACAATCAAAAGCAACAGGTATTATCTACTGGCACTGCAGCTGAGCATACTGGCCCAGCAGCAGCCCTCACATTGCACAGCAGCTTTCCCTTCTTTTTGTAGTTTTTGCCCTTTTCCCGCTTTCTCCATACCTCTTTGGTGGTTACACAGCTCCTGCCTGCTCCTCCCCACGTGCTTTAATCAGCCAAGAGCGAAGCTGAACGTGTCCTGAGGGCTGTTCCCAGCATCGGGCTCCTCCGTGTTGGCCCCGTGGCCACCTCACTCACCCAGACGTGAGTCCCTAGGGCCCAGCACAGAGCAGCAGAGAGACCCCAGACCTCCACCTCAGCCCCCTGCTGCAAAGTAAAGGCTTTGAGCCACCTCACCCACTTTATACACCATGACCCACAGCCAGGTGCTACTGCTTGGCCTTGATTAGGGGAGGAGCAAGAGAGGCCCTCACTCTCCCACCCCCTCTAATGGGAGCCCATGGCCACCTGGAGCCCATGGCCACCTGCCAGGTGCACGGCATCCATCACACAGTCAACCCAACACCTGCTCTGGCTGCAGGCTTGTTTCTAAAGAGAGTTTAACAGTGAAAGTGGAACAAAACTCTAGTTTAAACCTCTTGGGTTTCTTTTTGTACAATCACAATATTTTCCAGCTTTTTAGGGAGGAAATATTGGAGAAATAGCCTGAATCTGCTGTCATTTATATCTGTCACGTTCTGAAATCATGTATCTCTTTCAGTAGATTTGCTTTTCCAGTATCTTCATACACACAGTGCTTATGACTTGGTAAAGGAAAGCAAATGCTATGTTTCATTAAAGGAAGCAACATACTTAAAATCCTGCTGATCAGAAAGGTACCATAAAGAGCTTATAAAATATACATTTTCCTAAGATGGGCTTACTGTTCACCTTAGTATAGCAACAAAACCATTAAAATGTATACTGTCTTTGCCAAAAAAAAAAACTTCCTAGGGAAAAGAAAAAAACATTTTCAGAACTGATACAGAGAATGTGAAGAAGGGTAAAAAGTTGAAATCTGAATGTGATAGAAAATGTATGTATGGTTGGGAAAGTCATGTTTAAACATTATGGGCTATATGTTTATTGTTTTATCTCATGTCTCTGTATAGAAATACTCAGAAATTGGACTTGAATCTAAGTATACTTTAAACATGAACTTAAATGAGGTATTTCTCCAGTGCCAGGTGCAATAGATTACAAGACACAATTAGCTCTCCAGCACAAGAGCAGATTATTAAAAAAAAAAGAAAAAAAAAAAACCTAGATAATATTGTCTACTAAAGAACATTCTAAAATAAATTTTAGAGTATTTAGAGTAAAATAAGTATTTTTTTTTATTACCATAGACCTACTTTTCCTCATTCCACGTGGACAGTTAGAAAAGTAAATTTGATCAAGTAGGCAAGAAAGGAATAGATTTTGACAGGTAAAATCAATCTCAAAAAAACATGGTTTAATTGTAATATTTGTACTGTTTCTGACTTCTAAAAGACTTTCAGACTACGACCAGTCCATTTTAAAGAAGTGATCTGAAATGTCATTATTATTTATTTCTACATAACAATAGGAGTGAAAAACAGAGGCTTCTATGAAGGGATATTTTGCTAAAATCATTTTTATGAAAAGAAAGGAATAGTAAATATAAAATCATTTCACATCATTTTTTTTCAACTTGTGGTGAAAAAGCTTTTGAGATACAAAAATGCCTTCAAGGAACACAACGCAAAAAGCCAGTAATCAGCAGCATGGACTGTCGCGCCACGCACATTATTTCAGTTTTCTTCATATGATATGATTTGTATCAGAGCCACAAACACTGTCCCAAACAGATCAATAGACTCACACATCCTTCCTCCTCTGCTGCCCCTCTTTTTTGGGCTGAGCTTAGGTGGTGAGGCCAGGCCAGCGCTGAGTACTGATGCACTACAGACCATTTTTCCACCTGTAGATGTGACTGCTAAAACTGCCAGGAATCGCTGCTCTTCCCCTGCCACTCACTGTTTGTGTCTGAGACTGGATGCGCTAGATTTCTGTATCCCTTTGGTTGCTCAGATCAAACAGTTGATGGGCACGTTTTGAACCAGAATATTGTTCACTTCCCCACAACACCGTTTTCTGCAAACGTAGAGAGTGAGATAATTCATACTATACAAAGAAACATTTTTCTGGGCATGCTGTAAATCCCCAGCCACAATAGCTGCAGAAAATAATGGCACATAATGCTTTCAGATGCAAAAAAAAAAAAAAAAAGGCTATCACAATAGACTTAGACATTTGGAGAGGGATATTTCAAGCAAATGCTCTATGAGGCCATTAACTTTTAAAATTACTTCAGCTCCTCAGCTACTTCTATGGTTAGGAAAAAATCTTTTAACATGAGCCGTCTGATTTATGGGCTCTTCCACAGAGCTTCCAAATTGTGATGAGTAGTCAGATGTCTAAACATGGTGATAGGCACCTCAATTACCCACCCAACACTGCAGACAAAGGAGTAAGAAACTTATTGAGGCATCCCTGAGACTGTGACCATGTATATATTACTTAGGCATGCAGAGATCAGGAGCCTCCTCTCAATCTTTCCTATCTTTCCTTTTTCTATCCTACCCATTAAATAGCTTATATGGCTATGAGTCATATTTTTCTTTAGATGTAGACAGTATTGGATATTTTACATATACTTGTTTTGGAAGTACAGTGTTCACTTAAGTACTTCAAGATATTGGGAAAACAACGGTGCACTTTTATCCATTACTTGTATTGATTTACATGTTTTCTGTTTTGCAGTTAAAAAATTTAAACCAGACTTTTCACATCTCTTCACAAGGAAATAACAATTCAAAGAATGGATATTTATTCCAAAGACCCAAGGCATAATCACCAAAAATATCCTGAGAAATAATTCTTTGAGTTGCCAACAGTCCTGCTTTACACATGCCTTGTTTAGAATATTGTAAGATGGAAAACGTTTGCACCAAACAGCAAAATGCTCTTTATGACTAAAAGTGACTGCGGTGTCAACTCGTACTACATTAGATAATTCTGACATAGATTCGGGTAGTCCCATAGCATGGATAACACCCAGCCTGGCAAGTATCAGTTGTTCTGCATCCGCTATCAGAGCTGACAAACACCTCATGCAACGTACAAATCTCTCTGGATACGCAGTGAAATGAATGAGGCCATATACATTTGTGGTTTTTCTCTTTTTTTAAAGGATGGAGAAGCAAAATGATGTGTTTTTTTATACTTTTTAGCAGAAATTATCTAAATGCAGCTAAACTGCAGCAACACTGAGCAAGGTGGTTGCTGCTGCAGCTTTCCCTGGATGGCACGTACACCTTGGCTCTAGGGAAGCAGTCTCCAGGTACTTCTCAGTTATCTTAATGTCAGTTTAAACTTCCTTCACCTCACTTCAAAGAAAGGCCTTGATGAAAGTTGAAATTACATTTACACACTCTGCAAAATCCCTTATAGAGATCTAGAAAGAAGTTTTCCTGCACGTCAAAATGAGAGCTGTTTTTTTCAGGAGCGAAGCTGTCAGTTCAGAGGCAGGTAACCTCCTCAAGAACAAGGCTGCAGACTGCTACGACTGAAGGCTGCAACAGTGTGAAAATGTCTTTTGTTAATAAATTCCTGTAATTATAGAATAAGAGATGCAATGTGCAATTTATTCCCAATGTGTAAGTTGCTCCTTAGGCAACACTGGACATTGCACTGACACTGCAAGAACCAAGCTTGGCTAGAAACAAACAGTTATAAATAAGGATTTGTGAATGCTACACTTCAGAAAAGTTTTCCTCCCAGGCCAAATCTATAGTATAATGAGGAAAGATTCTCGTTTTTTGCATGCATAAGTTCTAAGTACAGTATTTATCATTTGCTAAATCACACTCATTTTTCTGGATTTTGCCAGTGGTTGCATCAATTGTCATTTAACTGCTCCAAATAATGTGTTCTCTTCCCTGCTGCATTAAACTATTTTTATCAAGGCTAATGATTTTCTGATTTCCACATGCCAGTGAGCTTGGCAGTAACAAATGATGCCTCTCTTTCGCATGTTGCAAGTAGCTTAAATTATATTTTACATACCCATTTAAAGGATCATTAGTTAAGTTAATACCCTTGCTATTCAGAAGCATCAAGCACTTTGGTAAAGGAGAACCTCACTATATATTCTCCGCTAGCTCTGCTTTTGTTCTGAACTGCCCTGGCTTACTAAACTCATACTCACTACATTAGAATAGGCTGCAGAAACCCTAAATATCTACTATGTCCTCAGCTTTAGGGGCTTCTTACCACTTTGATGTTGTTGTTATAAATAATTTCTTAGAGACTTGGGAGCAATGTATTTCAACAGAGACTCCATCAAAATATTTTATGTATGAATTGCTTTCTAAAAATAATGCTATAAACCAAGGAGCAAACAAAAAGTTGATCTCTAGGTGGCCAGAAGAAGAACTGCCTTAATTCTGCGTTAAACAGTGGTAGTGATAATGATATTAGTCTATGTATGACTAGGATACCCACATGTTAGAGCAATCATAGAGGGGAAAAATTATAGGTGAAGGCTTTCAGAGTCAAAATCCCATTCCACATTTCGTGGTCCATTCCGCTATATTATGTGCCAGGATTAACATCAGTTTGCGGGGATGCATCATTGCCATCACACTGGTAATAGCACTTGGGGATGTCAGCACTCAGCAGCATAAGCCTTCCCAAAATGCAGCGTATTTATTCCCACCAGTGCAGTTGGGCAGGAAAAGAATTAACCTCGTGCGAGATGAAGAGCTTCCAGTGTGCTTGGTGACAACAGAAACTGAAAAGTATATTTGAGAGGCCTATACAAACAAACACAACAAAATATATTTTCTAACTAAAAGAAAATGAACAGAATTGCCTTTTAGTTGACAAAACGGTCCCGTGTGCGAAGCTTTTGCCATGCTCTTGGCCACAGGGATCATGTTGGAGCTCAGCTTTTCCTGAAGGAGATGCTGATTCCCCAGGTCTACAGAGCCAGGAGCTGGACAAACCAACCAGGAGACTTTGTGCCTCCTTTCTCACCAACACTTGCCCAGAACAGCAGGCACTCCAGCCGAAAATCCAGCAGAAAGTTTCCCATCCCCGGCAGATGGCAAGAGGTGCAGTGACTCGCAAATCCCTGTCAATTTTGCCATTCATCATGTTTTGACAACTGCACAGAAACACGCTGTCGGCTACACTTGAACCTATTTTCATTTTACTTGAGTTTATTTAAAGATAGCATCCATTTTCTCCAGTGCCCTGTAGTGCAACTCCACTCTATCTGTGGCTGTGATTCTCCAAAAAAATAATTTTGCAAGTTATAAAACACGCAAATGAACGCTCAAAATTCAGATGGAAGGAAGAACAGACGGATACAACTCAGCACACTCCTCTTAGTAAATCTGACCAGGAATTTAAGCTCAAGCCCCCTCTCATTTTTAAGATTCTTATTTTCCTGGTGAGTGCACAAAATAGCTAAAGGAGTCTCTTAAATATTTACCGGTGAGTGATCTTAATCTATTATGGCTTGCACATTTGCCTACCTGCCATTTGACAATTGCTGATTTATTACACCAAATGGTATCCTGGCCACTCTTGCTGTGCAACACTTGACAGTTAGCATCCCTGAGCTGCTCCTGGTTGACAACACATCTCCCTTGCTGCACATACACCTTGTGTGTTACACTGAATATTTAACCTATGTAACTGTGCAAAAAACTTGTAATTAGACCTTGGCAACGTATAGCCCCTAAATACCAATTAAAAGGCATTAATCGGCATGTTTAGTTTCAGAAAGGTCTGATCAGTAACAGGATATAGAGCTTTTCCATTTGGCTGTTAAATGAATTTCATCAGCCTCAACAATTCCCATATGCACGTGTCAGACCTCACCAGGGGAGGAATTTACTGTCGTTGCTGCAGATCCTGTAAGGAAGAAAGGGGGGAGGGCTGGGAGCCGCTGGGATTGGGATCTGGGACCTGCAGGACCACTCTGCCAGCACGAGGGTCACCTGGCTCCTCATCGACCTCTCTCCAGACCTGCTGCTCCCGCCTCTTGCAGGTGCTCTAGAGCTGAGGAACATATAGACCATACAAAGATGCTATGCTCCTGACCAAGAATACTGCTTTACCCCCTCCAGTATGGACTGCGGGGTAGTAAAATGCACTGCCTGCAACGAGGCTGCCATTACATCCAGGCATCTGTACTGCAGCATTTTGCCACAGGTTATAGGCCAGTGTGTTCCTCATGATTTCTAGTGTTCAGGAAAAGCAACAAATTAATTTCTGCTTCTCTAAAATACACCTTAGACTCTTTTTAAGGTAACTGACAATGAATCTACATTACCCTTGGCAGCTTTGAACTACTTCCAAATACAAAATGCAAATTAAATCCAGAGATTTCTTTCCAGTTTATTCATAAAAAGATAAAGCTTGTCTACAAGGAAGTCAAATAAGCGTGCCTATCTTTCAGTCTAAGTCTCTAGCTCTTGAATTAAATATTTGAAATTAAGAAAACATAGTTCCCTCAGGTATAGAGTGTAGGCTTTTCTTTTCTATCCAAAAATCATAGAAAAGAGATAACTCTTTTTAATCAATATGTTATAATCATTGTATGTGTCCTCATTACAGCTTCCTCAGTACAGAGAATCTATGGCTTTCTATGGCTTTTGTGAAAGGAGAACTTTAAATACAACAGATATTCTTTCTCATCATCAGTAAGCAACTGCCTACTTTTATGACAGATGGATTAGCCTTTTTAGGTTAATTAAGATAAACTTAAGAACATTTTCATAAGCATTGCAAGTCCCGTAATTCTTTATGTGCCTTGTTTACCTATTAGTTTCTTCCTTTAGCTTTTTCCACTGTTCTCCCTGCTGCAGGATTATTGGTAATAGCTCCATAAACAAACTCGCTATTTTAACTATTCCATGAAAGCTTCCATAGGGATAAGTGAGACAGTGGTTAAAACATTTAAAACATTTAATTCTTGCTGTCAGCATCTCCCTGCCAGCTACCCCTCAATCGAGCTCTTTCATCTGGGTCTCTCTGTTCCTGCCTATAATATCCGGGCACTCTGGTACCTGTCCAAGCCTTTGGCAATTCAAGGCTGATTTATCAGGGTTCCAGCAACGATCTGCTGGAGACCCAGCGCACATAACTACACTTTGATGCAGGGTGCTAGATCCTCTCAGCTCCCTACACCTCCCAAATAAAGTAAAATGATTGATTTGATGCATGGCACAAGGATTTCTGCCCTTTACGTTCCTAATTCCCAGTTCAGAAGGGGCCCTGCAGTTTGTGCTCGAGCAAGGAGGTTGCCTACACTGCAATTCACCATACTGCCAGTTCTCCAAATCTCAAGCACCTAGCAAGTATCTTGGTTAGGAAAAGATGTCAATGGTCATTTAGTATGTAAATGAATACAAAACATATTAGAAAAACAGTATATTCTAAATCCCATTATCTTTTTTTTTTTTTCTAAAATTTTCTTAGTTGACCTACAATGCTTACATGTAAGTGGAGGAGATAGAATAAAGAATGAATGTGGGGGAGAAGAAGGGATTGGGAGAGAAGAACAAAGCCTGGGTATAGAAACTACAATTAGGAGTTATCATAACCAGAGGGAATCTATTAAATTTCAATTAAGAGTATAAACCTTGGACTATGAAGCTGAGAGGGACAAACACCCCTTCAAATCAAGATGAAAGACATTTTAAAATCAGATCCTAAAGGACTAGATAGATTAAATCCCTCTATAAGCTCAAAAGTCCCAATTCACAGACAGCAGAAAATACAGCTAGTCTAATTTATTCATGGTATATTGTATTATATTGAACAGAATACAACATTATTCTGCTGTGTTGAGTTATAAGTCCCTGCTCATAGAGATCGCTTTTGATTTCATTTCCATTGCCTTGGGCAAGCATGGCTGAGGACCCACAAGGCTGTGTAAGATGTTGATTGATTCATTTGAGACTGGAAGATAATAGAGAGTGTTCAAATTGATTGTAAGAAAAATAAATCTGAATTGGGACATTAGGCAAATTGCAAATCAGTTTTGTAATCTCAGATTTAAAAAAAAAAAAGAGAGAGAGAGGGAGAAAACCAATTTAACATGAGAAACAGTGCAATTTTTATTTTAATTCAAAATTTTCACATAACCTTACCATGGCCCACTGTAATTTACCTTTTGGATTGCAGTTTCTGAAGTGTGGGAATTTTAGAGGCTGTAAAGCCTTTAAGGCTAGAAGTTAAAAAGTCATATTCTAGATATTAATTTATCTAAATAAAAATTTCTTTGACACGTAGTGTATAAAATAGCAGAAGAACTTCATTTAACACCCTGTATTTGTAGTATTTTTATTAAGCTATTGCTGCATCAAGCCCTCAAACTCATGCTAATGCAATTGGGGAATCAGAACAGGGAGAACCTCAACAGGCAGCTCCGTCGCTGGGCTGCTGTGTAAATAAAAACACAAGTGACAGCGATCTTTGGGTACGTCTACAGTGCACAGCTGACAGGAGGGTAAAGGTGTGTGAGCTGGTGCAGGCGGCTCATCGCAGTGTTACAGCCTTGACAGCAAGCGCTCTGCCTAATTTAGTGTGTAAATAATATAAATTCACCTTAATCTTTAAATATTGATAGTAAAGAAAGGGATCATTTGCCTACCTCTGTCTTGCTCCTAACCTTAACCTTGAGCAGTGCCATTTTATCAGTCGTGGAGGAGATTAGTGCTTACAACACGGGGCGTGGGGAAAGGGCTCTGTGCTGGACAGTGTGGCGTAACAGCCTCCCTTCTCGCAAGTGCAGCTGTCTAGGAGATGAAGCTCCCTCTCACGTATTTTTTAAACAACAGGTTTGGTACAGCGCACAATGCATGTGCCGACGAAGGAAACCACAACTGGAGTTAAACAGGAAATGAAACATAAATATTGTCAATAAGCAACAACTAGAGTATTATGGGGGTCAAAATCATCCTTTTCCTGAACTTCATTTAGTTGCAGATTTCTATTTCGGTGATTCTGTTTAACTTGATGGAAAACACATGCCTTGCTATGAACGGTGAATACTGAGGGATCGTGAAGACACGGTAAAGACAGTTCTATGACAGTTTTCTACTTATGGGTCAATTTTTCCCTCCAATTTTAAAACAGAAGCCTCTGTCTTCCAAACAAAATACATACACAAATAATGAATGTAAATAAATATTAAGAATATAAATAAGAATTAAGAATAAAAGCTATTGATGTCTTATTGTCTAATTTGATTTACCAATCTGGAATAACACAAGGATTTGGGGCAACAACATTATAATAAATTTGCAAGAGACTGAGTTGCCTTGTAGTAACAGCTATTTTCTGATTCTATTTCTTTATTTTTCCTTCTACATTAAGCTGATCTCTCCAGATAAGCACAAAATGAAACTGGTCTCTGAGCAATGTGTCAGCTACTGGTTGTACAGTCCCAGATTTAAAGACTGATCTTATCAAAAGATACATTAGGAAAGTTGAAAGGGAAAAAGATACGTTAAGAAAGTTGAAAGGGAATGTGCAGAAAGGTAATTCTGCACAAATTAAGGTGAAAAATTAAGAGTGAGGATGAAGTCACTCTCAATGCACAACCGTTCAGTGAGTTCGGTGAGTTTGGCTCTCCCCTGATATGGCCAAACATATTTAAGCTGTTTCTTACTGCCACCAAAGAGAGGGGTTCATGCTCCCAGCACAGGGAATGCTTGAATTCCTCAGGGAGGAATTCCCGGGAAAGCCACACACCAGTGTTAGCTGCTGAAAGTTCCCATGAGAAATCAGAAACCACCGATTCTCTCCAGTAGCTACCAGCTAATGCTTACCCATTATGGACTGAACTGGGATTGTTTCAGCTATAGTTTTAACTATGAAGTCCTTTATAAGCAAATGGGTACAATTTATATTTAACTATATAAGCTTTCATTTTGCAGAAATATATATGTGCTGGTCAGCAAGAATTTCATTTTAGGGTTTGTTTTGGATATTTAAAATAGGCCAAGTGTTGAATTTGAAAGACACTCTGTAAGTCACTGCCTTTGTCTTGCTAAAGATTCTATAATTATGGTTATACTTGTCCATGCTAACTCTCCTAAAGTATGCTGGAGGGATGATTTTCGATTCATGTTGAGGTAAAAATCCCTCCATTTGATTATAAAAAAAAATCTGGAACTTCTGTATTAATGGCAAAATATCCTATTTGGAGTTTTACTTTTAAATATTCAAGCCACTATATACTCACAGTAGACATAGCAAGAGAAAAAGAAAATACAAGTTGTAACTGCAACAGACAACAGTAAGATGAGCAATTGGATGTAGATGCCAGGAGAGCTTACTCTGACTTTCAGATTAGCAAGAAATCACTGCTTCTACACGCACAAACTTGTCTTGAACTGAGGAATGTATGAATGTGCCAGAAATAAAACACTTGTTAGTAAGAGGCTTTGTCCGGGAAATTTGAGTGGACTAAAGACCATTAAAATGCCTCCTCTTTTTTTTTTTATTCTGTATAATTAGGGGCTTGGGGGGATGAGGAGATGACTCTTCCCTCTTACTAGAGGGAAGGCAGTTCTGTAAGGCAACAGGGTAGAAATGCAGCGAAGATGCCCAAGCTGAATGGCAACAAGCGGTAGTTTATTTATGCTGCCTTCTCTAGTACGATGTGCTAACCCAGCTGAAAGTCCTGCTGGCCTAAGCCAGGCTCACGCTGCCTGGCTAGGCAAAATGGATGCAGCGGCTCAGATCTCCCTTAGCTTGGGGGATCTCGGGGCTCTGCTTCATTTCACAGCAGAGACGTATCGGCAGACACTGTTCACAGAAACCTTGTGATGAAATCTTTATTCTGAATATATAAATACATTTGCAGACGCTATAGACAGAGTGAGACTATTAGGTTCCCAGGTGAGGGCATAACTGGAGAAAAGCTAAGTTATCAAAAAGAAGCGCATTTATGTTCTGGAATTGTACCTTAGTAGTCAAAAAACTTCAATAGAGAAATGTCGCTTTCAATGTGGCTAATAAAAATGAGAGCTTAGTTAGCTTCTCTATTAAGTTAGCAGATATTCAGATTCTCCTCTTCTCTTTCTTGAGTAGCTATTCCTCCAAGTTAGACTTCACGCTTACTAGGGGGTCGATCACACATCTGTAAAATATGAACTGCATGGCTAACTAGGAACTAGAAGTGAAAAGGATTAATTGGGGGTAAATAAATTCCAAAGTTCAGTTTTTGCATGGTCAAGTGAGGAACACAAGATTAAAGCTGAAAAATTTCATCTTTAATTGCTTTCCTCTCAAAAAACCCTATTATCTTACCAGTGTTTATAGAGACAGCAGTCTTGAATGACTTCCTTATCAGAGAGATGAGGTAGTGCCTGTGAACCTTCCTCCTGAGGGCAAATGCCACCATGAGCTATTATTTGTGTAATATATGGAGAAACGAGAAATTAAGTGTTTCTTCAACAGACTTTGAAAACAGCGATTTTTTTTGCTCTCATTCATATCTTGATTTAAATGTTTAGAAATGCAACATAAATGCTCAGAAGCATTTCACCAATCATTAATCTATCAAAAGCTTTCCTGTACCTTATCTATCACCAATTAATAATGTTATAGAGGTAGGCAAAGATATAGTCAATTACAAAGGTTATAAGATTTGCAATCTATGATGCAGTTGAATATTTTAATTGAGAAATATAAAGAACTGAAAAGATGATGTTCTCATTTCACTTCTTACTGTAGAGATTTGCCCACATAGAAAAAGCTTGAAGAAATCACTGGAAAACTAAGTGGAGTAGTATTCGACTATGAGAGTCCAAAAAAAGTATGAAAGAGAAATATCAGTACATGGGAGGAGGCCATTTTTAGCAACATGGTCATACCAAGCACATTATATGAAAGCTCACTAAAGTAGAAGGCAACAAGAATTAATTCAGATCTGGATAATGTGATAACTGATGAACAAAAGCTCTGGTACCCTTTCAGAAACACTAAATAGCACACTAAACTACAGCCTGGGCAAGTTATATCTGAAGAATTTGTCCTACTGGAAGAAGTTCTAGTGCTGTATTCCAAGATGTAACAGTGAGACTGGATACAGAGGATAGCAAAAAGGCCTGGCAGTGTATGGAGGAGCTGACCCTTTTTTTGTAGTTCTTTCCTGAGGAATTCTGCTGGTGAACGTCAGGTTTCAGCTCTGGCAGCAGCATGAGAAGGTATTATGCCTATTCATTTTCCATGATAACCTCCAATATATTGAATTATTCTATTTTCTACAATTACAGTATGTTTGATGGTAGCTCCATAGAAAACGCACAGTTCTGACACGTGCTGATTAAGTACATGTGGTTCCCTATCCACAACAGTTACACTGCACTCCTTGGAGTTATTGCCAATGCCAGGACTTATCGAACCATAAGATCCTATGATCACTGCTATCCATCTGCTCAAGTATCCAAAAGGCAGCAAAGGTCACTGCAATGTAGAAGTGCACAACAGAGAGAGGGAAGCCTATGGAAAATAGCAGTGATAAAAAAGGGCTGGGCTATGACATATCAGTAATGCAAGAGTCACACAAAGGGAAAATAACAGTTTGCATGCAGCAGACAGACCCATATTTTTAAGAAACAGGCAACAGAGAGGGTGGAAGGCAAAATAGCTACTTCAGGCAATGACTTGAAGATGGGACTGGAGCACAGGGTAAGGGCAATCTCTGTAGCATCAGCACAGCAAATACTGCAAGAAACGCTCTTTGCACGTGAGCTGATTATTAACAAATAGGGAGCAAAAATTTTGCAAGACTTTCCCGTCCCAGGCACCCAGAGGTGTCCTCTGCCCCTCTGTCTGGTGTAACTGTGCAGCCACATTGGGGACACAATTCAGAAGCATGTTCGGGTTGTGTAAAAGGGGACCAGCACAGGCTAAATGGGGCAAGTGGCTACGGACCGGAGAAGCAGAGCTCCAAGGGAGGCTGTTTGCCAGCCCGCGGGACCGTCTGTCCAAGCTCCCACCACCGCAGGCAATGACAGGTCTCCGAATCACACAAAATTCCCCTGTTTTTGTTCTGATCAAGCGAGACAGCAAGCGGCGTCATGAGCAAAACAGCAAAGTAACGACTGCCATTTTTTCCCCTTAGCAAAGGGCAGCTTTGCTTGAGCGCTTGGGTGCACCGTGCACAAGCAGATTTGAACAGACCTTCATCATTTCATTATTTTAAATTTTCTCTGTAATATTTTAAATGATTCCCCAGCTACACTCAGACAAGAGAAATGTCAGGCTCCACGGGGCTGCGAGATGATTTTGCCTACAGAAATAGCCAGTTAAGAGGCTTGGGACTTTTGGCTTTTTTTGACCGACGCAAATGTTTCAGCGCGACATTCAACACTGTGAATTTGGGGTATCTACAGTGAATTTAGGAAGAGATACATAAATGACAAAAGAGTGGAAAGTCTTTAATCTTATTGCTAAAAATAACCTAAGAAATTAATAAGAACATCTAGCATCACATAACACCTGTAATGGAATATTACCCAGATGTGTTCATTGTGATCCCTGTGGGTACAACTCAGGTGCACGCAATATAACCCTAAATCACAGTACAGAATACAGTGAGTTTTTTGATGTTGGTAAAAAACCCTCCCTTTCTCTTTCATCTAAAGCAGATTAAAACTCTGAGGAAGGTATTTTTTGTTCCTTCTTGGCTATTTGCTAT
Organism: Nothoprocta pentlandii; assembly: GCA_013398315.1. NCBI lineage: Eukaryota > Metazoa > Chordata > Aves > Tinamiformes > Tinamidae > Nothoprocta > Nothoprocta pentlandii. The sequence goes on from VZSG01000083.1 coordinate 1,211,251, forward strand.
GGGCCCAACTGTGACACGTTTATTCGCATTTTAAAAAACATTCAGATAATTCCAGGAAAAGCACTTCCAAATAATTCCGATTGAAAAATTAACAATCCACCGAAAGGAATATGTGCTAGTATTCCATCCTTCAAAGAATTGAAAAGATCGCTGGAAGACAAACCTCGTAATAGATTTTTTTTTTTTCCTAAGCTGTGTTTTGTTTTCTTTCTGAATCAAGTACAAATCACTAGCCATATTTGTAGCTCCTGGTTATTTTACTGAGTTCATATTCAATGTTTTCTGAATTTGAATGTGTCAAGAAAAACATTCTGAATCTTTCAGTGCTTATTGTATTTTTTTGTTATTTCTTATTAACATTAGTCTTCACTCTTTTTATCATCTTTTGTACCTAAAGCTATTTGCTTTGTGATCCCTGTTGCAAAATTGAACAAAATTGGCTAAAATATTAGGATTTGTCATTAACTACTCTATTTTTCTCATTCCGACCAACAGTGCTTAGGAAATCACTTATGTCCTTTAGCAGGAGAGTCATTCAGTGATTAAATTGTATAATTGGCAGATGAAGTTGGAGACATTCCCACTACACTTGTGACATTACTATATTCCTGATAAATGCTGAATGCCTTCAGGACTGCCAGTCTTTAGGTTTCACTGATTAGACAGGACTCTAAAAGAATAAAAAACAGCTTTAAGTTGCTTATTCCAAAATATTTGATTTCACAAACATAATGCAAGACACCATATTTTCCCACTTAAAGGCTTTTCTGCAGGTTTTTAAAAGAGCCAGATTTCTTCGACAGGTGTTATAACCTGCAATCCTGCTTTTTAGGAGAATCATAGGAGGTAAAAGTGGAAGGGATGTTTTGAAAGGCCATGGGGTCTGCTAAGCATGCAGTTATCTGATGTTGTCTAATTCCTGTAATTCCCTCTTGCAAAACTACTGAGATGAGACTGCACCTGCAAATCCATTCTGGTGTCTTTAAGGGTCCCAATATCTATTCCTGCATTTTCAGTTCATTTTTTCTTGCCCCATTTTAACCGTAGACACAGAGAGCTACAGACTGTCGTCATCACCATGCCTTTCACATCTATCCCTTATGCACCAGAGGTCCCCACAGGGTAGACCAGAATGAAAAAATACTCATTTTTTTCAGTCTCTCATTTTCTGGCAAGTTTCCTAAGATTCTGGTTGCCCTTACTGCTGTCCTCTGAACTATTACTTCACTCCACATCTTTTTTTCCTTTGAAATGTGGTGCTGAAAATATAGATAGATAGAAATATACACACAAATATAAACAGTCAGGAAATAATGTAAATATGTTCTTAAGAGAAGAAGAGGAAGTTATCTGATTTAAGCCTCGTCTTGCCTGATTAGCATGTTTCAGAAATACTAAATATGTACTATAGGGCATTTCAATTCCAACTGCCTCATAATACTGAACAATCTGGCCGCTTCGTTTTCTATTATCTTTATTTAGTCAATATGCCTTATGTCTAAGCATTAAAAATTAGGTACTGATACTTGATTTTTCACAGCTTTTCTTATTACTTTCTTATTTACTGTGCTCAATAATGCTTGGATAGCTTGAGATTAGAAATGCTCTTCCGCTCAGCACATGAGAAATTTCAAGGATGCTACTGCCAGTCCTCTGATAGATACAGTAGGAAATTCTATCAAAGACGCATTTCTTACTCTGCTTTCTTCTTGAAGCAGTAAGAACTGACAGTGGAGAGAATTCACTTCACTTGCAAAATTGATTAGTTTGGAAACAATCACTTGTGTAATTAAGATAGGTCAGGCCAAGTTTCTTTATAAATAATTCATCAGGAAACCACTCTATAAAAAGCTAGAGAAATGTCACTCCAGGTGCACTCTTTTTAGACTATTTCTGTATAAATCAATTAAGGTGTTTTATTTTGACACCTAGTGTCAGTATTTACCAAACTTGGATAGACAAGTCCATCCCTGCAGCATGCATTTGCAAATAACTTTACTCATTAATGTTTAATTAAGACAGAGGAAAACTGTCCTTGATATTTTGCTGCAATTAGTGCTCTCTATACCCCACTGACTTTCCATGATGAATTACTTTTCAAATGCAAAGTGAAGTGATTAAATAAAGCTGAAGATTCTCTAGCCACTGCACATTGCCCATCCTACACTTTTAAGTGGATACAAAACGTATTGCTCAGCTGTGGCTTGGAACTAGCTTGCAGAGTTGTTATAAAGCATTACACCAACAATACAAAAAAAAAAAAAAAAAAAAAAAAAAAAACAAATTTTTTTTTTTTTTTTTTTGAATTATTCTTTAACACCAGATTTTAAAGAGGATCTCAAAGGTCTGAATATCTTTATCATTTGGAGAATATATATATTCAGATCATATCCTGAAGAAGTAACCACCATGGAAATGCCTTTGCTGTGTGATAAAGTATATTTTAGTAACATAAAAAATTCTGGGGGGGACTGAACTTGGATAGAAATCCAATAAAATATTCCAGTGATGCAATCTGCAATAGTCTGTTCTCGATGCACTGCAACACGCTCTTCTGAAGATGCAGGCTGGCTGCAAGTGCCCCGGCTGCCCCTGCAGCCCTGCCCTGACCCGGGACGCCGCAGCCCTGGCCCCGCTCCCCAGTGGCCCCTTCCACCTTCCCCGGGCAGAGCGCAGCCCTCGACACGGGAACGGAGCTGCTCACCCGCACGCAGAGAGCTGGGCAGAGAACTGGCTCACAGGCCGACAGGATCTTGGCCAAAAGCTTCTCGCTTTCCACAGCAGCTTCCCCCAATTAGCTGCTCTACACAAAACATTTCTATTTTACTGAAAAAACATCCCCCGCTCTCATTGGATTTCTAATGTTGTTGGCTATAGTTATTAAGATAGTTTCTCTTGTGATATTTTGGCTTTGCTATTTCCAGGTCTAGTCTCAGCTTGGCAATATGAAGAAAAACAAGGATGTATTTTAGTTATTAATAGAGCTTGCATGGGGCAGGGGAAAAAAAAACAGATTTTTTGAAACTGATCCTATCATTATACTCAGGTATGGTGCATTTCCTCAACCACTGCATAGAACAAGACTAGATAGCTAAAAAAAAAAAAAAAAAAAAAAAAAAAAAAAAAAAAAAAAAAAAAAAAAAAAAAAAAAAAGAAAAGAAAAAAGAAAGAAAACCATGACCAAAGCTCAAAAAAGTGCTGAAAAAAGAACATGTACTATATTACAGGACTCAGTACATCACTATTACATAATACAGCAACACATACTTATGGTAGATTTAGATGTGCTTTTTAATTTTCCAAGTACACATTACAATACATAGGAATTGGCATTGGCCACTTCTATTGATAAAGTATTTCTTGATTGTTTGCAGGTGAGAGAAATGTCAAAGGAATAAAAAAAAAATGCATGTCTGTCTTTCCCTATCAGCAAAATAATTTAATGTTCTGAAAGTCAATAAACCAGGTCCCTACTAATTGAAAACTGGAAATTACATCTAAGTATTGACATACCCTGTAGCTCATGAGGTTTTCAAGACTAAAAGTCTCTAAACTTCAGTTTACATATTTCAGCAGTCTGTAACACTCAGTAGCATGATTTTATAAAGCCGAGTGATTACAAAAAATCAATGAAACATTTCTTTCAATAATTTTTGTACAACTTCATAAAGGCACTTACAAAAGTCATTCTGTATTACAGTGCAAATGCTCATAGACCTACTGCGCCAAGTGCAAGGGCAGCATAAATAGCCACATGCTCTATGTACAGTATGTAAATATTGCTGCTTTCCTGCTAGCAGTTACGGGGATCCATACATCCCTTGCCTGGCTAGCTCAGCACCATGACAGTGTTCTTGGCTCCCTGCTCCTTACCGTGTCCCTCTTTAAAAACAGCATGCCCTGAACTTCCCTGGTATGTAACTTTTAAATTGAATATATAAGTGAAAGCTGTCTATATCAGTCCTACTTCCAGCTTCACTTGGGATACATAGATGCTTGTTATCAATGAAAAAGTTGGTAAACATGTTAATATTATGTTTATAATAAGATGGAAATTCTAAATAGTAGTTCTTTCACTTGCTATATAGTGAGCTGCAAAGAAATGAGCGTCCTATAACATCATTTCTCTTAGGAAATGTATTCCTTTAAGGAATTTGCTGCTTTTCTTCCCACCTTCCCTTTCCATGCAGCTATCCTGCTCACAAAGGCTCCTACCTCTGCAGAGCAATGTACTTTGTTAATTGCTGTTAATGATTTTCACCCCAGTGCACTCCAGTACACAAAGGACATGTAGCAGTTTGATCCTCACCCTCTCCAATATTTAAGCTATCTTGTTTGATCATTCAGGGGAGAAAAATAAAATCATGCCCGTGCTGACAAGTTTTTGGCTCTAGCTTTAGTCCCAGCCTAACTGGGAAAGGCTAAGGTATAATAAATTCCCGAGGAAGAGTGTGTGTGGGGGAAAATCTGACAGACCCGTAACGGCAGCAGCACTACTGGATGCCACTTATAATAACAACTCAAAGACCTTGAGGTATCAAACAGGTTTACTGATGGAGAACTCTTATCAAAGTCCCCGCTGTTAGCGCTGACAGACTCACCACACATGGCTGCACATGGCTACACTTGCATTCACTCGAGTGTACAGGAAATGTCTATTCCTAAGCCTCCAGGACTCTGCAACAGGAATGTTTTAATTGCAAAGATGCTCAAGAGTAACTCAAACCTGAAGGTGGAGGTTTTCTCATTGTATGGAACCTTTTCTGTGATTTAAAAAAAAAGAATAAATTGAAACCCTATTGTATATTTAACCAGCCTCTCCAACTACTCTGGGTGGGGTAAGAGGCTTGGCAACACAAAAAGACTTTTCCTCCTTTCCCCTTTAGAGGTGCTTGTGCTCCTGGGATTTAATCCTGCTTGTATGTACAGTGGGATGTGCAGTGAACCCCTAATGAATCCTATCTACCGGCAATTCAGCAGAGGGGATGTCATCACACGAGGGAGATGCAAATGCACTTAACAGGATGGGACAATCTCAGTGAAAACACGTTCTCCAAAAGGGTAATTATTAAGCAAAAGAGTAGCTATTTCAGAACTACATGAGCATAAAATGCTGCTGTTCTTCTTTAGCAGACTGTTACCTTCACCTTGAACTGTGAACACAATTAGGCAAAAAGCTGTGATGTAGGTAGCGTGGTGCAACCTCCTGTGACATGAGCCAGGACAGAGTTAGCACCCATGCACATGTACACGTATGTAGTACATGGGGGTCACTATCTAACAATATTGCAATCATGTCCTTCTTCTTGCAGACTTTAGGTTATTTAGAATTAGAGAAGGGATATGATTACAAGGGAAAGAAAAAAGGAAGAAGGCAGCATAGACTTTTTTTGTTTGTTTTTAACTAATGATTCATAAATTTAATAATTAACTGCAAAAAAAATCTAAGAACAGGTCAGTACTAAAAAGGCAATACATGGCCTTTTAAGAAGACAGACCCTGAGAGCTGTCTATGGAGTCATTTAGGGGTCTCTCCATCTCTCATGAGATGTCTTTTGCAAGCACAAACACATCTGGAACAAGAGCACACGGAGAAATGGGGTCGAGAAAGCTCTGAGATAGGAGCAGTATGCTAAAAGGAAGACAATACCGAGAAACATCAGTTGAGGATTTGTCTGCTTGGAGTAAAGAACTAAATAACTTATTCTGCAGCCTCCTATTCAGGCAAAGCATAGTATATCATAACTCACAGATAACCAGCTCCTTTCTGACCCCAGTAACCTTTAAGATTTTATATGACCTGAACACCTACAGCAGCAGAAAAGAGACATTGACTTGGGATACTGCAAACTTCGGTTCCCATCCCAGTATCCGTTCAGGCACCCAGACATGAACTTAATGTGTCTATGCGTATTAACTACTGAATAAGCAGTCCACACCACTTCCACCTCTTTCTTGATGCTACCAGAAGATACTAACTGAAGGGCAACAGATAACAAAAACTAATTATTTGCATGCAACAAAATGATTATCCTCAGATATCAAATCGATTAGAATTTTCAAAATATTGGCTTTGATCTTCAGAAATATATAACTAACCCACATTTTTCAACTAAAACTTAAAAAGAATAATCCTAGATTTTTACAAAATAAACTTTTGCTCATTTTAGTTGACTCTTCTGTGAATATGCATTTCAAACTATTTTCCCTTAGAAATGTTTATCACATATCAACACAATTAATCCAGTCAAAGAACACTGGCAGAGCTGTATTTTTGTGTGTATCTATGAGAATCATGTTTCCAGCAAACAGCTGCAGAGATGAGAAAACCAAAGAAAAAAATTGAGCCAAATGATAACTGGAAGTTACAATTCCCATGTAGGCTCCATAACCAAACCGTAAGCAAGTGCCTTGCCCAAGTCACATTCAGTCTTTGGAGGGGCTGCAGGCTCTGTGCAGACCTTCTGAGCTCCATACTCCTAAAAAGAAAGACTTCTGGTTCTTATTTTTCAAGCATCACATTTAAAAATGTGAATGTCACCTCTCAGATATTCTCCCTTTCCTATGTCTAAACTTTTTTTTTCTTTCTGTTATGCGAAGACACACTTTGGAAAAATAAAATCTATTCACTACGATCCTGATGTCTGTGACAATTTTGACAGGATGATTTTTTGAAAGACTGTGAATGAAATGCTTGTTTTGGCTGGTATTTATTTTTATGTTTCCTGTTAATAGACTGTCTTCTCTCTAAGATGCCTTTCAAGATTCTTTCACTGTCAGAACAGGTCTGACTGGCACATGGGCACCGCCTCACTAACAAACCGTCCGAGGGTCTCTAGGTGTTCTGCTCTTCTGCTTACTGCAGATCCACACAATCTGATCGGTAGTTCCTGGCTGGAACTCTTCATTAAAAATGGCTTTATGTTCTTTGCTTATTGCTTCATTTTGTAACTTAAAGCAGCAACAAACTGACCTGCTTCAGAAACAAAATGAACATGAACAAAATGATTTCAAGTCCATTCAATACACTGACATTCATTCAGTGGAACATATCTCACTTGAAAAAAAAAAGAATTTAAAAATATGTAAGACTTTTCTGAGAAACATACTGATACACTAGGCAATGGGGCTTCACTTTCTGCAACTACCTCTTATTGAGTCTTCCGTTCTCCTAACATGAGATAAATTTTATTAACTATGATAGCATATATGAAATATCTTCAAAACACTTTTTGACTATGACAAATATCAAATATAAAGACCTTCTTCCTGAATATATTATCAAATTTAAAAAAAAATCTTTCATTGAAGAATTTCTGTTTTTTCCCCTGTAAATTGAAATCCCTGAAAAAATGGTTTTAGGGCATGCTGAGGTAACTGCTATGTAGTGCCATATTGGCTGCCTTCTGCCTGAGGGTCTCATGTCATTAGCCTGTGCTCCTCTTCTCTTTTACTAAGCTCTACTCCTTGGCTCGTTGCTGTCCTGGTAATTGTGCAGCCTCTTCCTGCACTTCCCAGATTTTGCTCAAGGCAAATACCCTCAGACAACCACAGTAACAAAATAGTTCCAATGGGCACCCTTAAAAGTTTCCTTTTACTTCTCAGTAAGTCACAAGCAGTTACTGGTGTTCCTCATTAAAAGTACAAGGCATATCTCCTCATTACAGCCACAACTTACCTAATGCTGAACAGGTAAAGGAAAACTTTGCAAGAACTCCCGCTGGGTTTTAATTGAACCAGTAAAATTAAACTTGTCATTAGAACCATAAACAAACTTCATTACTTTCTCACTTGAATTGGTTCTTCGTCCATCACTTGAGGACAAACGTATTTACATAAATATTTAAATGCAAAACTATCCGCTGCATATGCTGTTGACCACATTTTTTTTTTCCTTGAAGGTACTACACCTCTTAACTGGCTTTCTGTTGAATCACTGCATGGCTTGTTGCCATTAATCAGTTTAACATCTCCTCCCAATGCCAAAGTAAAAGAGCGGCTATCTCCCTCCTTTCATCCTTCAAGCTGAGTTATTGAACAAATGCTGATTTAATATGAGCGGTCACAATTATCACTGCTCTACAGATCATAACAACTGTAAACAATGAACAATAGTCAAGTCTCATTGCATTTCTATCCTGATGGGCTGTCAGAAAGTTTAAGCTGCTTTCAGTCACATGCACTGCTTAATTTGTTAGGTGCTCGCTATATGAAGGGCAACAAAAAATGGCAACCCTATTAAAGATTAGTACGGACTCTTTTAAAGCAGAGCTTTATGTCATACGTTTGCACACCTCCCACGTTATGATTCTCCTGCTGTATCCACGCAAAATCCTTGCAATGCAGATGAGACTGAGATGTCTTAGTCACAGACACCCTGCTTGTGACACGGGACACGCCACAGAGAGGGAAGGTAATTCCTCCGTTATCCTCGGGTTTGCTGGGGGGAGGCCAGGCCCTCACAACGGGGCCATGGGCGCTTTCATGCCCGGCCAGCAGCCTCCTGATACTGCGAGCGCGAAGCAGATCTCTCAGCCTGTTCTGGTGCGCCTTCTGGTTTTGGACAGTGTTTAAAGGAAGCCACGGGGCACCACACGCAGTGAAGATCTTCCCTGTCCCCTGCCATGCCTCCGACTCTCCCAGCGGCTGCATGAGGTGCGAGCCACCTCCCTTTGCAAGCAGGGGCCATGGTCTGACGCAGGTGCTGCGGCGAGAGAAAACACTACGTGTGCGGGTAAGGGGCCTGTGGATTTGGCTGTTTGTCTTTTTGGGGTTTTATTTCATTCAAAATCAGAAGGCAGTGGCCATTGGCTTTGAAGAGGGAATGTGCCTCTCATCCCACATTTCCTGGGAGATGTCACAGCTGTGACAAGGAGGGGTTTATAATGCCACAGTTCGGTGCCTTCATAATTTATTCTCTCTGATTTTATGCTCTTTTAGTCTCCTGCTCAACCATCCACTAACAAGCAGTGATATTAGCCAATAAATCAAAGACGTCTGCTTGTCACCACCAGATGCTTGGTCACATTGCAGCCGATTATGAGACGTACAAAAGGACAATTTCATGTAGAGAGCTCAGCAGAGGTGTTCCACTGATATTCTGTTTGATAGGAAACCAGCGTGAGGGGAATGTAGTGAAACTCAGTAACTTTTATACCTCATGGCAAAAAAGAACTAAGCTCAAATAAAACTGGGAAGTAAATTAGGACCTCACCTTTATGACAGTTCCTTTTATGATCCAGCATCTATTCCTCAAGTATGCTAATACCACTTAGCAGAAAAATACATCTGTTAATTTGACTAACTTGCACCTAGTTGGGTACAGGAAAAGCACCTTCTTTATTTTTCAAAAGTGTAAAAGAGATCCGTAATAGCAATTGTTACAAAATGAATCTTTTTTTTTTTTTTTTCGTGTGGTACTTCTTAAGAAATAATCTATTAGCCTTATTAATCAAATATGCAACTAACACGCCCAGTGCAAAGGCAGTTTTTGATCTCACTTTTTCTCTCTAATTTATTATTAAAAAATACCATTAATGATGAGTGCCTGGGATTATTCTACAGAAGACAGGAGGAAAGCTAAACTCTCTTGTAGCAACTCTATTATGGCTTTCTCCTCCATGTCATATAATATAATCTACTAATCTAATGCTATACTCACTGGTATTATATTATACCAATTGATAAAAAATAGAGATTAAGGATTTGATATGTTATAAATAAAATCCGTAGGAAAAAACAGACCCTTGCATCATTGTTTGACAACCCCAAACTGGGTATCTGTGGATCCCTATGTGGAAATTGAGCCCTAAAATGAATTTGTATTGATGCATTGAATTTGTATGAAAGTATTTGCTGCTGGCATTGTAGAGAGAAATCCCTCTTTCCAAAATCTATTGCAGTGGCTTTATGGATTTATACTGCATTTCTATATGGATCAGTAGCAGAAAGTAGGTTCAACAAGGTTTTCTGTATGTCATCATGCTACTAGGTTCATGCATACTAGGCTCAGCCTTTTAATGTTTAATAATGAGTCTTTTCCAGTGGTATATGTGACACATTCAGTGCAGATATTTTCAGGATGGCTCCACACTAAGGATTTTTACTAACTTATCCTCATATTTTAAAATATCAAGAGCTTCTAAAAGAAGAGACAAGACTGAGCACTGCTCAGCCCAGTCAGGTAGGTTCAGCTTTATTGCCCTCTCCTCCTTTACTAGCTTAAATTATGCCCCTGCAAACCTAAGATTTGAATGTCTGAGAATTTTTTTAAGCGAACATGGCTTTGGCCTCAGGTCATCCCAATTCTTCCAGTAAGGACATCAGGACAATGCCACCTAGAAGAGAATTTGTGTTTTGATATTAACATAAGCCCAGCCAGCAGCTGGCATTGAGTTAATTGGGACATTAACTCCAATACTTGGTTATTCAATGGCTAGAAAATGTGAGTTCATGAAAGAACCGGTATTAAAATACATATTGTATAATGTAATGAACGAACGTTCAATCAAAACTCCAGGCAGAAGCATTTCATTATGAAATGACAGCTTTATCAGTAGCATGGCATGAATTCTCACTGCAGTGACAGCAGACAAAAAAAAAATCCATCTATTCCCGGTATTAAATGATTGACACGTGGCTTTTGTTTCAGGAAGCACTTTCCTCTGACAGTTATCTTTCTAGCTCATTGCTTGCAGTAGATCTACAGGTCAAATCAAATAACTTACAGGGGAAAAAAAGAGGAGCATAAATGCACATAAGGCATAACATCAAGGAGGAAAAGCAAGAGGGTGCTTGGCTTTTTTACAAAAAGTAAAACTTATAACACAGAAAACTACCAGGGAGCAGTTATAGAGGGGAGGATATCATCTAGACCATTCCTAAGTGCTAGGTCTGAACTGTCCTACAACACTTCAAATAGGTGAATTCTAGAATTTGCCATTAACAGTGAGCCTGTAAACCCCTGGGAATCGTTTCAAGAGAAAGGAGTGCATTGCTGGCAACAATACAAAACAGATCGCACGGATCCGGCATCAGTAGCCAGCACCAGGTGCACCACGGCATGGAGGGGTCTTCCTAAGAGCAAAAGGATTATAAACTCATAGAATTAATAGCATCTGCCACCTTTTTTATGAACAATGCAGAAATTTTCTTACAAATAAGCCTTTGGGGGGAATTATGTTCTTAGGAAACTTGAACTTTTGGATAAGAGAGGAGTTAATGTCAATTTGCCTTTATAAAATCAATCACAAACTGTAAGCGTGCAAGAACTGCTATGCAAACAACAGCGCTGGCCCTTGGCAGCTGAGTCAAGAAGCCCTACACGTGGCTACACCCAGGACTAAAATATGCTGCTGCCTAGATTAATGAAAAACTCAGCTAACTTGCTGGGTATCAGGGAAGTAGCCTACAAGGCAAATTGAAGATAATGCAGAGAATACATTTTTATTTATGTCTGAGTTTTAATTTTAGTATAAAGCTTTTAATAGCTTTTTTAAAGAAAAAAATTGAAGAACCTCATTTTTTCTTAAATTGCTTTTTTTTTTTTCTGAAGGAATGCTTTTCAGAGTTAACAATAAGAAAGTTTATCAGAAAAAAAAAGTTTATTAAAGCAGATTGTTAGCTTTTATTCTTCTTGGTATTTCTGACAGCTCTGTAATTAATTTCAGCACAGTCTTTCCAAAATAATTAATTTTCAATAATTTTCAGATTTTTTTCAGAAGTACAAGTTGTCTCCTGTGAGAAAGGGAAGCAAGATTTTTTTTTCTAATATTTGCTTGCTGAAATTAAGAGCTTTTCATAAAGATAAAAAGCCCTTTTGAATAGCCTAGTTCCCCACATAAAAAGTACAAAAAACTTGCTTTTAAGTCCATGAATAGCTTCAGTGAACTCCACAGGACAACAACTATATTCTATAATACATACAAGTCATTAACTATCAGGGACCAAGATCAAATGAGAATTGTTAATAAAGATTTTTTTTTCTCCCATGGCCAAAAATTTCCATTACTTTATTGGGTTAAATACAATCTACTTTTGTAGGAGCTAAAGTATACTTCAAAGAATCTCAATTTTAGCTTGTTCAAATGTATTAGAAGACACTGCTTACAATTCTGATGTCATTTGTCCAAAGCGCTTGGAATTAAATGTGATCCATTAAGGTAATAACAGAATTCAGTGTGAGTTATTTGAATAGGTCCTGATACCATGAACATTAGTCTTTAAGTAGGCAACCAGTTGTGCAGATTTCAATTGATCTATTCATGTTTGAACCCAAGCACAAGGCCAAAGTCTCTGTAGCAAACAGAATCTGCAAAGGCTGAGGAATTAACTTAAAATAAGACTTACAAAGAATGGATTTGTTATGACCATGTCCTCCTGCTGCATGGTGGGTGCACTGCCAATAATCAGGGACAAAAGATGGGATTTTGTGACTTTTTAACAGTGGCCAAAAAAGGTTATTGTAAAATAAATCAAAGGAGTGAAGTGGTTTAATGGCTTTTTAATGATCTTAATGTTTTCAGTTTTAATGAGTCCTTTTACATCAGCTTTAATCATTTTATGAGACTGAGAAACAGCCGAGAAACGCCTGGCGTGACTTTGGTTTCCTGTTCAATCTCCCCACAAGCCACTACGGAACAGTGGCTAATGGCAGTCAGTTTTTGGAAGTGGAAGTTAAGCAGTGGAATAACTGCTTATTTACATGGGAAAATTATGTATTACATAACAATCAGATTACAGGACATCTGTATTTACAAAAAGTGATTTAAAAAAAATTCAAGGAATTATATTTTCTTGCAGCACAGGTAAGAAATAACTAAAATAGATTAAGTAGCCTGCAATCATTAATACTGTGAAATTGAATTAAATCTTTCTTCAGGGTTACATATATTTAATTTAAGGAACTTTAAGGATTCAAAGTTGATATAAATTCCTTTGTCCTTTAAAACTCATACCTGAACCTATATAATTTATACCAGAGGAATTTTTCAAAACAGCATTTGCTGTCCTGTGACATATTACTTTTTGTAACAGCACTTGTCACATAAAGGATTGTTTCAAAAGTAACTTTTTAGAAATTTCTTTTCCTAAATGTTCATCTTTTGGAATGCAGATTACATTATTACAAAAAAAAAGAGAGAATGACAAAATATAAACCTGCAAAATAAAAGGTGAATGGGAAGAACATACAACATAGCTGAATAATACACACAAATTTAGGTGACAATTCTGAAGCAATATATACTTATGAAAGAGTAAACAATGGAAGTTTATCTTTGTATGAGATACTGTAAAAATATCCTCAGGTAGAAAAAGGTGTTATAATACACATTAGGAAGCTGTGAATGCAGTTTGGCTGGGCCTAGACAAGACTGACATACTGTAATTTCATCCAGTATGAACGAATAACCAAGCAGTTCAGTTGAGGGATCCAGCAAAACTGACTCTTGCGAGAATCGGTCCTAACGCTATTAGTGAGTGATGGCTGCGTTTTTCTCCCTGTTTTAAAAGGATAACTGATAGTAGATATTTTTCTATATTATTATAAGGAGCATACTGTGTTGTAGCTTGTCTCAGAGTAAAAGTCCACCTTATTTGGGCTGTTTATTTGTTTCTCAGCTCAGAGCACACGTTTTATCTCCTTTATCTTCTAGTTAGTCTGCAAGTGGAGGTTTGTGAGTTTTCTGACCTGGGTTGTGAATCTTCTTTCCCTGTTAGCTGCAACTGTAACTGTGCACAGTAACGTCCTGCATGCACAGGAGCATACACCAGTACATGCTCGTACTTCTTCGGTTGGGAGAAAGTCAGTGTCGTTAGCTTCTCTGGCTGGTAGAAGCCCTTTAGCAAAGAAAGAGCTGCCATTTCTCTCCCTTTTACATTATTCTGTGCAACAAGTAAATATTTCTTTCTTGACATAGTAAGGACTTGGTTAATATTCAGAAAGAGAGAGCTCTCGTCTCACCTCCCCTTCAGTTCAAAATTGAGTTGATCATCCTAGATGAAACCTCTTTGGCTTCCACAGATCGAAGTGGGCGGTAGCATTATATAAAATGCTGGGTGCAATGGGAGCAAGCACGTCCTAGGATTATTTCACCTGTCCGCCTGCTCTCCTTTTCTCCCCATTATTCTTCAGATTCTGAAGCTGCTGATTCCCTTCCCTGCCTCAATTACTCTGTTTCAAAGAGAAATAACTTATAGGGGACACATTCCCAGAACAGCTTTCATAACTCCTTGCCTATGGTTAAGCAGAGTAGAAGAGAATTTCTAGAATGTCAAAACAGGGTTGAGGATACAAACATTAGAAAGAACACAACATTATTAGCTGCACTTAAACTTTCAGCTGATTTCTGGGTTTGGAAGCCTTACTGTTCACATTTTCTAACCCTTTCAGCATGTGCATCTGTCTCAAGTGTTGTCTCACTCAAGGCTGTGATTTGTGGTTATAGGATTCCAAGTATCATGAGTTCTAAAATAAAATAACAAATGGGAACATTTTTAGGGGTGCACGGGGTGGGGAGTGTTAGTAGTAGCAGTACTTGAGCCACTCCAGTATAGGAATATTCTTCCTAGATCTTGGTCAATGTTTCAGAGAGCTGTAACTTGCTTCTGTGTGATATCATACAAGTCTGCACATGAAGAAAGGAGAAATCTTATCAAGAATTCCTCAGATGCATAAAATAAAGTCAGATAAAATAAGATAAACCTTTCCCTAAACTTTATGGTGATAATACTTGATGAACAAGTTACCTTTCCTACAAAAACCTTCCATTTAATGCAAATATTGGCTCTTCTTATCACTTGTATATTACAGTTGAAAAATTAAATAATTTTTTTGTTGTTGTATTCTAAAATTACGGGGAACAGTTGAATCATTTCTTGCACAATTAAATCATTAGAAATTTAGGGTTTTTATGTTAAAATTTCTATTTTGCTTTTTAAAATATCTCATTTATGTATTAACACAGTTGGTGAAGGTGGCAGAAAAATATATTAAAAAAGCTTGCACCATATTATTTTTGCCAAGCACAAAGAGGTAGTTTAGGTTGCTTATAGATA
The DNA here is from genome assembly GCA_013398315.1 of Nothoprocta pentlandii. Lineage (NCBI taxonomy): Eukaryota > Metazoa > Chordata > Aves > Tinamiformes > Tinamidae > Nothoprocta > Nothoprocta pentlandii. Next base: position 1,226,308 of record VZSG01000083.1, read on the forward strand.
TGTGCATTCACTTGTCAAAAGCACTATCTACATCAGTCAAGAAGGTTAACTAATATGGGAAATGCCAAGTTAAAAAAAGGAAGTAATATTTATGTGCATAATTGGAGACATCAGAATCTAGGTGTATCTCTTTGGTGTATAATTATGAATATTACAACATCAACACAATCATACATTTATTACAATCTCGGGCATAACAGATTATATCAAATTTCCATTTCCTCTTAAAAATAAAAATATAGATATACTTCAAAACATGAAGTAACCCTCCCCTAGCCCTACTGTACTTTTTGGTACAGTACTCAAAATCAATATCAATGGTAAAAGAAAATAAAGAAAAAGAGTTTTAACTGGAGTTACCAGGGTCTTAGTGAAAAAACACTTATCTGTTATAGAGAGACCAAAAGGTGGTCTGAAAGTTGCAAGCAGCTTTTGGTTAGAAGGCATATCCAACACGAAACTGTGGATTTACAACATTAAAATGGGGAAAAACAAAACACTTGAGGGCATGAGGCAGTTCAGTTTATGAGTGACAACTATATCCCATTAATCATTTTGATAATTATTGTCTCCATTTTATGTTTCAAGAATAACTATTTCTAAGAATCGAAATATGTATCTTTCGTGAATGCATATTGCATTACAAGAATGAAAAGTAACTTTGAAGAAAAATATTCTATTTTGATCCATTTGCATATATTTATTTCAATATTGTGAGACTTAGATGTTATTACTCTTAACTTTTGCTCACAGTATTTCCTGGAACCTACACAATAATTTTAGCTCATATTATCTCAAATACTTTGCTCCTTTGTTAAAAAATATCATCTTCACGGTCCTATATTCACCAAAATCTTTAGGCAGGTATCTTGCACATGGTACCACTTAGCCCTCCCCCTTTTTGGCAGAAAAGAAATAAAAATCTAGTGTTCCCAAGGTAACATTTTAAGCACTCCTGTTCACCTAAGAGCCATCTTAGTCAGACTGAATTCCTGCTCAAATTAAACCAGATACTTCTCCATCTGCTTTTGATAGATTAATTGGTCATTTTTTTTTTGAGGATACAGAATACATAGCAAGGTAATAGACAGTTTATTTATTACAACTAACTTGCAAATATTTAGAATATATATTAGTTTCTGGAAGACGGGAATGAATATGTTTGGACAAGTGCCTCAACAAATAAAACCACAATGAAGAAACTGGCTTACATTTTAGCAACAATGGTCATAAAACACAGACCCAAGGAAGTAATGCAATCAGTGACAAGTCTGCAAGGGAATTTTTCTGAGCAAGTGAAAACAAGCAGGCCCCTTCCAGCTCTAATTACCAAATGCATCATCTTCCTCTTTACAAGCTTATGAAATTTCAAAACAGATTTTTTTTCTAGAAACTCTGCTTCCTGCCAAGATAAATAATGACAGATAAAAAGAAAATCTTTTTTTAAAGGTGACTGGCAATAAATTGTCTTTGATTTTAAGTGCAGTTATGCAGATTTGTTATCTGCATATGCTGAACACAGACATCAGCAAATATAATTATATGCTCAAATGCAGATAGCTAGGTAATGTTCTCATTGAACTGTTGAACCCAATTCAAGCACTCACGTACCTAGACACATATGCTGCTCTCATACATTGGCTTCTTTTTCTATTTGCACAGAATTATGTTATTTACCAGCAATTTCTGTTTTAATGTTTATTACTTTATTTTCAAAATCTCTTTAACCCAAAACCACTTGGTTTAGTGCCACTCTTTTTTTGGATCTCTTTTAGTAGCACTTTTTTTTTTTTTTTTTTTTTTTTTTTTTTTTTTTTTTTTTTTTTTTTTTTTTTTTTTTTTTTTTTTTTTTTTTTTTTGCAGGATCTCTAATGGAAAAAAAATAATCATGCCTTCTCTAGAGATCTTGATCCACTAAATATATTTTGAAACACTCACCTAGGAGTCCAAAATTTGCTTTCTATATTTACTATTAATGACTTAAGGTATGCTGCTACAAAAACTAGCATGATAATATCTTATGGAGATAAACTCTTCCTAAAAGTCAATCTAAAATAGATGCAACCATAATCTCACAAAATCTATTTTATTCCATCATTACTTTGTAGGTAATAATCACAGAATTTTTAGTCATTCTCGGCTTAAACACAAGTTGATAAAACTAATATTGTTCCTTTCTACTGGAACAGAACATAGCCTACAAAAACAGCCAAGGTTATGTCATTATCATAAACATCTCTTCATCCAAAGGAAGAGAACAAATTCAGTGAATGACAGCTTGCTTCCTTCTGTCTTCTATATACACAGACATGCTGTCTTCTATATAGCCACACTCGTGCATGACTATGGGAGCAGTGCTTTTGCTCCAGGGCAGGAGTACTCTAAAACACTGACGCAGCAAACGCTGCTGGGTACATGTCGAGCTGGGCTTGCGAAACCCAAACATTTGGGAATTGCTGGGAATCATTTTTGGTCATCTTCATGATCTATAGGTCTGATAATTCAACACCAGCCAGCATTTAAATGAGTGGTGGTGATGATTCAAATTAAGTCAGTGGTAATTGTCTGAATAACTGTAAATATCTAAAAAGGAAAAGCTTAAGAGTAACCATGACTGAAATGCCTGTACTTGCAAGGTGACTCTTGCAGTAGGCTTCAGTTTGCTGTGCCAGAAGAGAGAGATATGGATATTTATGGATATGGCAGATTTTTGAGCACACCATTTCATTACAGAGATATGGTAATATCATCAACCTCATCCCTTATGCACTGGGTATAGGAAGCTAAAATAAGTTCTCCAAAATGACTCAGCTAATGGACCGAGGTCTCAAAATCTGTGCAATGTAATCATCTCATTCATCATTCACAAAGATTATTATTTTTAAACTTTCTGTAAGTGGAAATGAGAGTCTAAAACTAACTATTGCCCTTCTCTTCTGCCTCGTACTGTATTAACCAGCACTAACAAACAGCGCTCCGGTGGCCCCGGAGCCAGGGGCACAAGTGCAGTGATAAGGCATATAAAATATTCATAACCAGAACCTCTCATGTAGGCAGATGCACAACAAGAGCGTACAAGCTTTGTCAGGAATCATTGGGAGATTGAAAGCATACTTAAAGGATTTATTAAAGCAATCAGAAGAAGACTCTCCTCAGTCACCATGATTGCAGGGAGTTTATGGCCGTGTATTTAATCTTTTTGCTCTGCAACAGATAAGTTATGCTTTCTGGTGATTTGTGCACAAAGAGTTTTCTCAATCTTTTCCAGCACTATAAAGCAGTATCATTTCTGACTTGCTAAGTGAAGCATTAATAGGAATGTCAGAAGCAAGATGGAACATGTAATAAATATTAAGGTTTAGTGTTATAAAGATTTATATTACAGAGAATACAGTTGTAGATTATGAGATAAAATTATTATCTTTTGTTACATGAAATTATAGGAAAAATGATTTGATGACAGGTAGTACTTTCTGTAATATTATATTCAAGAAGACATAAATCCAACAAAAATAAGGAGTATAAAACAAATGTAAACAGTTGCCCTAAGTGTAATTAGTCCCCTAAACAGAACAGTGGGAATAGAAGTGTGCCAGTTTAGTGTCGCTAAAACACTCAAGTTCACTTAACATATCCAGAGAAGCGCAATAACAGAGATTTTTTTATTTCATAAAGAAATAAACTTGTTTCCAATGCAGAGTAGCAAACAGGAAAACTAAGGGGGAGGAAAAAGCAATTGCTATCTGAAGTATATGAGTAGAAAATTGTACCTAAATATGTATATGTGTGCGGAGGGATATAAAATTCGTATTTTAGATAGACAGATGCAAACACATTATCTTTACAGGAGAGTTGATGATATTCTCATTTTGACACTGACCATTACAATCACAGAAGAGCAGAGCTTATTAACATAGCCAAACAGGTGGAAGGATATAATTTTTTTCTACTATTTTGACTTACTGTCTATGGCTTCATTTAGTTTGCATTGACCTTTCCTTAAGGAAGCCTTAGAAACATTAGCCGCACTCCGAGCTATTCAAGATATTTCACCTGCAGAACAGAGCTGACAAACTTTGGCTCCCCGCTGAGTTTGCACGAACTACTGAGAAACACATTCTTATTTTGGATAATTTTTCCAGTCAAGAAAATCAGTCTGTCTGCAATAAAAGTGTGCACACAAGCAACTTAAAAGAGCTTTATGGCAGAAATAAAAAAAAATATTATTTCATCTTGGAGGCAAAATTCCAAGGAATGCAGCATCTGTTACAACAACTGCCAGCTCATGTTCCTTCTTTTCTTAATTTAGGGAAGAAGTTCAGTTTCCAATTTGAAGTGGGAATGTTAGCAAACACTTCTTTAAATTTCTATTCACAAATTCTATTTATTTCAAATATGCACTTGAATCTTGCCCTCCTAATGCGTTTTCAGGGATCAATCTCCCCTATGCAAGACCTCATCACTGCAGACTCAGAGATGTAACTCTATTTTGAACACGGATATATATAGAGGAGGATGAAATGTCCTGGGTTTAAATGCAGTCACAAGGCAGAACTGTCCTTTAGATAGTAGCATAAACAGCAAATCAAATCAACCCTTCTGAACTACTTAATGAACCCTAGTGCTACGCGCTGCTGTGTTGCTGTTCTTGTTTTTCTTTCACCTGAAAACTCATACTGCTAAAATATTTGGAGATTTCCTTTTTTTTTTCCTATGAAAAAACTTCAAAAGTAAGAACATAAGAACTGAGGTAGTAAATAGAGCCTTTCTCCTTCACTCTCTCTGCTTTCCTGCTCCAAAATGTCCCTGTGTCCCTGTGTTCAGCTATGTGCACAAATACTAAGTATGGGTAATGCCTGGCAACAATGCAGATCTTCTTCATTAACAAGAAATCATATATATGACATTTACTGTGAGAACTATCCATTCATGTGCACCAGTTAGAACCAAGAGCTCTCTTTTTCCTCCTAACTTCCACTTGTGAGACCAAGAATAGTCTCTAAAATATTCCTGAGAGTTTAGAGACCACAAATTTGTTACACCACTGTTCCAACAGCAACACAATGTCCACCAAGAGGAGGAAGTGAAATTCTGGGTTGCAAATGCTTACATTATCTGTTACAGCTACACAAAGATCCATAGTTTCTAATCAAGCAGTACAGATCTGTTGTTTTACATTCTCTGTATTCCAAACCCATAATATTGTGCAAATTCCAAAGTAGAATAAAACAGCATTTTGAAGCACAACTCAGATGGTCCATAGATTTCACAGAATCTTTCTCATGGTAAAAATGAATCAACATTTGTAAAATTAGTAGGTTAAACATATAATTTATTTGATATATATAAAACATGCTCTGCTGTTCAGTTCTCAAACTGAAAATACACCTTCAGCTACCAATCTTGTAAGAACAGAGAAATATAAATTAAAATAATTTAGCCTATGTCTAATGAGTACCCAACTGTACAGGGCTCAGTGAACTTAGAAGCTTATTAAAGAAGTTGAATGGGTTAAACTGTGTCTTGGAGATCATTTTGACATTGTTAGAAAAAACTCACCCTCTCCTATGTTTCATCTGTAGCCCATATTAATAGGTTTTATTTCAAAACAGAATTCTGTATCTAACAGAAAAATTGTTATATGAAGTCAAGTTTTCATGTTAAATGAATAATAAATTATAGGTTATGTGTCTCTTTGATTTTAGAGGATGCATAATTTACAACAATAAATAATTAACATATCAAAGGATTCTAATTTAACTGATGCCTTCAGCACCAGCCAGCACAGACAAAGTACAAAACCTCCTATTCAGTGCTTAAAACCCATCTTTGTGGTGGAGAGAGTAGCTGCTTTATACAAGTATTTATTATGTTTTACAAAAGGTAATTTTTGGTTATCACTTAAATGTATTAATAAATATCAGAAAGTTTACTTGCCGACTTATGATCTGTAAGCATCATAACAAAAACAAGGCAGGCATAGTTTTAAGTATGCTGTTATAAATATATATATTTATATGTTTCAGCTATAAACACAAGGCAAGAATTATTTTTAGGTGTTACTCTTACAGGCAGCTTGCAGCACTTGCAAAAAACTAAATCACACAAAAGAGATCATCTCTGGATATAAGAACACTGCTTCTTTACAGACAAGATTTATTTTCAGTTCTTCTTTTCACTATCAATGAATCGTCCCCATGGCTGAACCGATGTTCTTTGAACCGTGTCAGGTTGAGAACAACCTAAAAGCGTGTTGCTCTCACCAGCTCATGCCCAGCATCCTCCCCTACTTTCATCGGGCCATAAGTAGTATAAGAGCACTTTTTAAAATCAGTTGAAAAAAATCAAATGTTTCAATACAAAAGGACATCAACACACTGTGTGAAATTTCAACGGCTGCACCAAACTTAATCAGCTTTTTAGAAATCCTGCATTACTGTGACATTAATAATTAATTAATTGGCAGCCAGTGTTGCCTGAATGTGACCCACACAACAAGGTGTTTACAAGGACAGCAGGCCTGAGTTAATTTTCTCCTTTCCTCTACAGGGACAGCCATGACAGTAGCGTGCCTCTGTCAGGAGCGAAGGGCATGCGGCTCCATGGAGAGCATTTTAGCACGGAAACTCTAGGTCCTGAGCTGAGAGATATTTATCTTTCTTTAAGGCAGAAGCTCTCCTCCCCAAATACATGTTCTCACTGTACAAATGAATGGGGTTGGACCATTTGGCCTCAGCCCACAGGATCCTCTCGCGTTCGACTGAGCCTCCAGCAAGGCCTAGGGCAGCTCTTATGGACCCTGGGCCTGACCTGCTCTCCGCTGCCACCACAATATCTTCTAGCTAAATTAAATTACAGCTAACACAGATCCATCACATTCCTGTGTTGCTTTGCAGACTTATCTCAAGATTTTGTCCTTGAAAAGCAGTCCAGTCCGTGTGTGGTGTCAGTGAAGCGCAGGCCCGAGGCCATCATGGAGAAGAGCTTCTTGCCCCCTCTGCCTGGTAAACACTCAAGGCAGCACCGAGAGGTTATCTCGGCCAGTCTGCTCCAAGAGCCAAGAAATCTATATTTTCCATCATATATAGAGAAACAAATGCCTGAATAGTTAGCAGCCTGCATTTATCAAAGCCCTCGATGATGAGCATCAGTTTCTGGGAGACGGCAAGAAGAATAAAAATCATAGAAAAGACTGGCAAGAAAAATCTGCACTACAATGTATTAAATGTACATGCACAGACACACATAATATGTAAAAAGTGTTTGAGGGGAATTCACAGTCCTACCTAGCAAAAGCATTACTCCTTTTTTTTTTTTTCCTGGAATATGTTTTCTATTTGGAATGAAAAGCGCTGGTCATGAGGGCAGCAGTTAGCTGGCTGATTAGGGGCTGGAAAAGTGAGAAATGAAGCTGGAGTGTTCAAGGAAAAAGACAGATATAATTTTGGGCCCAGTAAAATCAATGGGAATTTTTATGTTGATGCTTATGGAACAAAAGATTCCATCAAAAGTGTTTGCACAGAGAGACTCCTAATTACAGTTATTTTAAAGAAGGCACCTCTTCAGTAAAGATGTAATCGCAAAGACTATTATGAAGAACAGGTTTAAGAGGTTTAACAGTTAAAAGCTTCTGGTGAAACAAGGTGTAACAAAAAGTAGATTTTTCATTTTTTTCCCCCTCTTGTTTTGGACTCCCTCTTTCCTTTGATGTATAATGCTTATGATTCTGTTCAAGCTAAAAAAACAAAAGTGTATAAAGGGAGAGAATGAGTATTGCTTGATAGGATTCCTTTAAGTGTCTGAAATACATTTATATTGGAGATTGATGGTTCAAAGTTTTCAGGGTTGATGAGAAATTATTCGGGCATTTTCTGCAACACTTTCAGTAGGTTCTTATATTGAAAATAATAATGACATTTACTGAACAATTTAATTGTGAGATTTAGCTGAAACTGTTTCTTTTTTTCCACATTCTTAAGAAAATTTCATAGAAATGCAAAATATTACCTTTACCTTACTATAGAAGAAATTTTTTGTGGCTTTCTATCAATTACTTTATCACTAGCAGCATCCTCTGGCCAAATGAAAACTGGACAGTTCATATAGATATAGTGGAAAATGGATACTAAGCTGGAGGTGTCAATAAACTCTGTCATCTTATAATCCTATTTGCAAAAATAATGACACTAACTTTGTTAATACTGTTATGCTGACATGGTTAACTTGCATGACTTGTCCTTTGCTCTTCCATCTGCTTTCCATTTCAGCCTGTGGTAGCTGAACCAAAAAAAATCCTGTCTGTAGACAATCTAGGTCAATTCTTGTAAGCGTAACAAAACTCAGTGTTAATAGGCTAGTTTTTAAAACAAAATTTTGATTCTGCTCGACATACTGACACATTTTGAAATAAAATTTTATTCAAAATGAAAAATAAAAAGTATAGATTTCATATTGTTAGTAAATAAAAAGCAAACAGTAAATAGAGAAAAGTAAATTCAAAATTTTGCATTTTCATATTGAAAATCCAGTTCCCATTTCTGCACACACTACTCGACTATGTACATCTTAAAAGAAGACAAGTTCATGTTATTGAAGCAACCAACTATTCACCTTAGCAGTTCAATTCCTAGATCCCTACAATTAAAATAGAATTAAAAAATTAAATCTAGCCATTTCTCTCAGCAATGTCTGCCTGCGTATTTAATTGATGGTTAATAATAAATGGTTATCGAACCCTTAAGAGATATATATATAACAATGTGTACATTAACTGCTATTTTCTTATTATCACAAGTCTGATGGACGAGCAGCAACTACTGACAAGGCCTGTCAGTGATACAACTTGGCCATGTAGTAGAAAGAAATAATCAGCATAACTGCAGCACTCCGCTCCTGCACAGTTCCCCTTGAAAACTCTGAAAACACAATTTAATCACTCACATTCCAAGCAAGCTGAAGAGAAACAAACTTCTCCCCATATCATGCCCCAGTGCTTTCAACATCCAACACTGTTCAACCTTTTTTTATTATTTTTTTTTTATTTGACACGTACTTTGTGGCAATTCTCTTTGTCTGAGCAGACTCAGTTCTGACCCCCAAGATTTCAGCTACAGCACAAACCTATTAGGCTCTTTCAGCAGACCTCCCGTTACTGAAGGGAAGGCCTGACCAGTCAGCATGCCCTTTCCCTTGGAAGATGCTTATTTGTCTACGACTTCTCAGCAAGCAGTTCTGATGAATAGTGCAATTAACCTTTCAGTTATTAAAACAATTAATTGCAAAAATTAAAGACATGACAAGGGCTAAATACTAATGCATAAATTATTAGGTTCATGAATTGTAATTATTAATCTATGTACAGTAATTGTGAAATAAACAAAGAGGACAAATGGTAAGCAGGAGTCAGGGCTGGAATTGATGGCCATTTGTTTTCTGTATGAAAAGAGAAACATACCACTTTTCTCTTGGCATAAAGAATTAATCAAACCAAGACTTCAAGTGGAGTAATTTTTCTCTTGTAAATGACTTTGGACCCTAAGTCTCCTAAAGTTTAGTTTTATTTCTTCACAGCATGGCGTATGCCAGAAATCTTTTAATTAAGTGGCAGTAAACTGCATCATTTGACTAAAAAAATTTACACTTTGGCCTAAAAATGGAGAGGCCTATAATGAACCTCCACTAAATTTTCACTTCAGATAGGTAGAATTCTACCTAGTCTTGTGGAATTCTTTTGACAATTATAACAAGGTGTTATTAAAACGCTTCAAGTACTATAAAAATATATTTTTTATATATTTTTAGGCATTATGTGTGTGTGTGTGTGTGTGTGTATATATATATATATATTTAGGGATTAGTAAATAACACACCATGTAAAGGATGGTGTGCTTTTGCCTTCTTGCCATTTTATCATCTATGTTTCCTCCTTTCCCCCAACACAGGAAACACTTTGACACTCCAACAATCGAGCAATGGTTTCATGAGATCTCTAATCTCAAACAGTGATGGCATTCAGGAATTTCTCAGATCCACAAGCCTGACAGTTGACTCCTTCCTTCTGTACTGTAGAACAAGAGTCTGCAAGCAGTGTGTTTCCAAATGCTCCTCCTCAACACACAGTTCTCCATGAAAAGCACCTAAGCAGCTGCCACACTGTAGACGGTTTTTACTGAGTAGATATTTGAGACAAAAGTTTCGTAACAATAACCTTGAAGTCCACGGTGTCAAAGACCTTTCAACAGACAAAAAGATTCAAAGAATAATCACTGAGCTGCAGTAAGCAATACGAAAAACCTTTTCATCCTTTTAGAATTTAGCTCATGGTACAACTAAATGACATTATTTTATAATTACCTTTTCACAAGGACTACATCACAGAGAACATTAATTGTTAATAAGTTCTCAATCACGAAACAAAATTTCTGGCAAATCCTCTCTCTTACCTTCTCACTCTTATAATTTCTTTGTTCTCTGCACACCACTGAAATTTATAAATTTATTCATGGTAAAGAGAGAGCTAAAAAAGGCAACGGTACAGTACACATTCTGAAAACAGCTATATTACTCATAACAAGGTACATCTTAGGCATATTCCCATATTTAATTATAAATGTTTGTGCTTGAATGTCAATGCAAGAAAACATAATCTTGTTACAATATAAAAACTTATTATGCAATGGCCTTTCCTAAAATACAGTTTACTAGAGCATGGCAGGTGGCAGACTGGAGGCTGAAAACTGTAACAAGCAATTACATTACAGATCTTTTTCTCCCTCAGTTTTATTAGCTAAATTTCTTCATATTTTAATCTGATCTTTTTAATAATGTGTCAGGACTGACACCCCAGTGGACATGAAACTCAGAATGGTCATGCTTGAATGGATGCATCTATTTAATTTTTCTCTTCAACTAGTTTTAAAAATTAATTTATCTGATTGCTCAGGCTATTATATAAAATTTGCTGAATTTTGTGTATTATTAATAGTCACCTTCTTTATATTTCTGCTCACTATTGCCTGGACGAGCTTTTCCTAATACTTACTGATGGCTGATTAAAGAAATAATGAAACAGTGACAAAAGTCAATTCTGCATAGCTCCCATGAGGTTTGAACAGATCTCGAGTTAACTGAAACAGAGACTGAGGCTTCACCGTGGTTTTCAGCTACAATTTTGAGCAAAGAAAGATATTTCTGATGCAAGTCTTGTCCACAGCACTAAAACAAAACAAAAAACACAACAACAAAAACAAAACATATACATATCAGCACTGCTATCCCAAGAAAACTGCCTATCAGGATCTAGAAACCTAAGCTCCACAATTTGTCATGTGCAAAGGCATAATCTGTGACACACATCACTCAAGAACCCTATTTTTTGTGTATGTATCCAGCAAAATAAAGACTAGATTACCAATTCATGATAGAAAGAGAAGGTAATTCATAAAGTAGGTCATTTTAGAGCAATTATAATAGTAGTGGGAAATGCCCTACAGATCTTTTCATACATCTATATTTGTTCTGCTAAAGAGAATGAAATCGCACTATGAAAGAAATGAACAGAGACTAGAACCAATTTTTGTCCTTCAGCACCAGACCAGCATCCTCTGACACAGATTCTTCTAGCTATTTTAGGTGTTGCTCTAGTCAAAACAAGAATCCAGCAAATATCAGAGCTGAAGCCTTATTTAATTTGGAGGAAAAAAAAAAACACCCCTCACCTATTACACTTTTGATGCTATGCATGTCCCTTTCAAAGAAGATGAGTGTATGTCCTTGGTTTCATGCAAACATACTGAAATAATTAACATTGAACTATTGTATTTATATCTCTCAAGTTACACTAAGACCAATGAATGCAAGTATGCAAATATTTTGGGTCCATAAGTTAATTACACTGTTATCATGTGATAACACATGTTAATTAATGTGTTTAACCCAAGCTTGCCGTGCCTGCTCATCTTGATGGAAAGGATAATTTTTGGCCTCTTGAGGGCTATGCAATTTCCTAAATATAACTCACTGTCCAGGAGATGATGTAGAAAGTGATAAGTTACAGTAGAGTCACTGGAGTAACTCCACACTTTTTCCTTTACATTCCAAAAGTAGATCAGTTCCCCTGAGCTGTACAACTTATAGATAAGGATAGACTAAAACTTTCAGATTTCATATTTGTGCAATGCAATATAATGCTTTTCAAATCACTAAACCTTGCCTAGAGACTATCAGTCACTTCAGGCCTGCCCAAAACTCAAGTAAATTATGAATTTGAAGAGATTACAACTGTCAGCTTCATCTTTTACCCTGTTAAAAGATTCATATTTCAAATCTTGGTTATCTTTGCATACAGTTCAATGCTATATTGTCCTGCCACCTACTAATCATGATGTGGGAAAAAGATGAATCTCCCAAAGTCAAAAATATATTTTTCTCTTATCACAGCAGCACAGTTTGCTCCAGTTAAGGAACTGATGCTGCCATTATAAAACTTTGATTTTCAAGGGGATATGCAAGTTCTCTATAAAATTTTACTCTAGAATGAAACTTCCCAAGCAAGGTTATCAGGTGAGGAACTTATTATACATTTACCATTCAGAATATACTAATAAACAAATGGCTTTTGGAGCTTTTGGAGTTTCAGACAGCTCCTTCTTCTTTCAAATTGACAGGTTTTTGTTTCTCAGTCTCCAGGCTTTTTAGACATTAGTTCATAACATGGCTCAGGATGCTAATTTTTGAGCTAATTATGCTCTTTTAGGTAAATTATAAGCAACTTCTTAATTACACTAAATTATATACTAAAACTTTAAGATGCCAAGCATTAAAAGAGAGGTTCAATATGGTAAATGAAAAATATGTGCTCCAGTAATCAAACATATTTCTACCAAGGAAATCTGTGAATTCCATTTTTTTAAAATTCCTAATTACCTTGACAGTTAATCTTTTCTTTTGCTTATTCTTAATTCATTAATTAAGAAAGAATATAAAACAATCAGTAAGACTGTAAAAAAGAAAGATTAAAAGAAGCCAAAACTTGAGCATGTGAGGCTCTGCCATTGGGCACACACGGACCTCAGGGCACATCTATTCCCATGGCCTCAAGCACTCGCATCCTACTTTCTTGTCACTCCTCTCTGCTCCCAAGAAAGGGACCCACCAGTGAACATGAAAAAAACAAACAGGACGGTGATCACAGATACTCCTGAATGTAAACCAGTGAGGAGCAGATACTTGATGGCACGGAAGTAGACCAAAAAAAAAAAAAACAGCAAGGTCTTTACCTCTTTTGGCTGTGAGAGTCAGTCTGGTTTGTCCTAGGTATTGTTTCAGAAGCAGAACAAGGAAATAACAAAATTAATCTTTGAAAAGATTCCTAAATCTCAATTTTTCTGACACCAACATCAGCAGAGATTACTTGAAAGACAGACTCAATTCAGAATTTCACTTCCAATAGGTCATATACTTGCTGACTTCGAAAAGGCACCTGAGTAAAGGGTAATGAACAGGTGAATTGCCTTCCATTAGCTGCCTTCTAACTACTCCTCTCCACTCCCCTCTACTCATTTTTCCTTCTAGTAAAAAATAAGAACATTTTAATGCCTTTTTTTTTTTTCAGTTTAAGTTCCAAGGATGAAGACTACAGCCAATGGGTATTTGATAGCATAATATACGAAGAAGAAAGCAATGTGATTGCTATTCTAAATGAAGGAGGAAAAACAAACAAACAAACAAAAAATACTAAAGGATGGACATAATTTATTTTTGGATCCTAAGATTGTGCAAAACAGACCACTTGTACAGCGCACTGCTGGAGAACTCAACATTTCATACATCTGTCTTTAGATTCGCTAAGAATACCTGCACAAAAGCAAAGGGAAGCTCAGTGGAAAGCAATTCTCACAATAAGAAGGAACTAATTACACATCATTATGTAGTGGTTGGCTTTCTTCTGACTTTATCTCTAGTGCTAAGCTGATGGCAAGGACAATTTTCAAATGCCTTTTTCAACATATTAACCCCAATTCCATTTTCCAAATATGTTATCAATATGGTAATTCCACACTTCCCCTTCTGTAGACAGTCCACTCTTCATAAAGGTAGCATTATTACTACAACTATACTGGAGGGAAACTATTTCAATTACTAGGAGAATATGCAACTCCAAGTCTATTTATTTCAATTTATTCAACTGTCTTGATATATTCGTGCGTAGAACTTATATAAAGAATGAATAAATTCACCTTGAAATTGTACCAATTGACTTTGGCTGGGCCAGGCTGCATGATGGAATCAGCATCACTTTGCAAACGAGCCCTGACAACGCTGATCAAAACCGAGTGGCTCCTCATTTATTAAGCTGACAGCTCAGCACCAGTTTCAAACCGCAGGATGACTGGCCTGGGGTGGCAGCTACGGCCTGGGGTGATGGCTGCGACCAGAAGCTTTTTTGCCAGTCGCGTGCTGTGAAGCTGCATCTGGTGGTGTGACACGTCCCAGGGCTCCTGCGCCCGCCGGGGTGTCGGGCAGCTGGTGTGAGCGCCGTCACCCGCCGCAGACTGTTCCTCCGGGAGTGCCAAGCTTGGCCTGGGACTACCGCCGTGCGGCTGACCCTGCTTCTCCTCGTTATGCACCATCCAGTTGGGGAGGAAGCATCTTGGGCAAAGCACACATTAAAAATATGCAAACCTTATTACATTTACTCTACAGCCTACCACTAAGTGAAATGAACCAGCATTCAAGATACAGTATCAAAGCTGTGAGATGCTTGATAATTTCAGCCTAAGAAGCTGCGTTTCTAGGATTTATAAAGTTACAGGTTTAGCTGTATTCTCCTCTCTGAGTGTTCAAGTAAAGGATTTCTATAGCAACCTTCATCCTGCTTAAAATCAATAGCAACTCAGGCAAGACAAGCTGTTAACCAGCACAAAAGTAGGAATGTGCTCCAGCAGCTCAGTGCAAGTGTTGCTACCGTGGGAGCTCAAGTTAAAGCAGGAATCGGAAAATTCCAATGTGTTTTTGGAAAAACAAGACAAGTGACGAGAAGGATGAATCTGGATTTGAGAAAGGGCTTAACCGAAAGCAGCAGAGCTCAGGAGCAAGTGAAACAGGCTCCAGCCTGCACTCCGACAGCTTTGCTGAAGGATGGAGCTGAGCTTGAGTGTACTTTCCTGGAAAGGCAATTTTGGCCTTCCCGTTGTGCAGAAAAAAAATCCTATAAAATGCAGCCAGAGCGGTGCTTCTCTTTCAAGTGATTCTACCAGGCAAAACCAGACACACGGAGCTGGCACAAATTCACAGGCAACAGTCACTCGAGGTCTCTCCCTAGCAGCAGAACAGGACCATGGCACTAACGTATAATGTCCATTCAAAGTTACTATTAATTCTAGACAGGCAATGTTGAAATTGAAGTTAATTAATAAGAAAAATCTCTTCACAGAAATTTTACAATATCTGGTTACCAGTTCATTTACTTCTCCTTAACACCTCTTATTTGAAATATTAAAGGTATATGTTTGTAAGGAAGGGAAGAAGGAAAAAAAATCAGTATACAATGTGCATAGTCTAGGAGAACCCAATTTTTAATGAAAAAAAAAAAGCGAAATACAATCACCATAATATGAGACGTTAAAAGCATTGATTATCAGTAGAAATACACACCTAAACACAGAGACTTTGTACTAAAGTGAATTTGGCAGGATCCAAGAAGCCTTACAATAATAGCACGTGAGGAAGAAATGGGAGATTGGAGGAAGCAAACATTATGCAAATTCTCACAAATAAAGGAATAGCTTTGGCAAAGCCTGTATTTTCAAGAAGGAAATATCCCAATTCTCATAAGTGCACACATACATGGTGCCTGGTAAGACTCCATCACCAAGGTGAAGATGTTCATTTGTGTTCATATATTCATATATGTGTATATACATATATATATGAACACACACACACACACGTCTGCACTACACATGCACCAGGTGAGCTTTTTTCCAGTTTACCTAGGAAGCTTTTCTACCCTGCCTTGTACATCTTTTACAGATGATCTTGAGAACACCCCATACTGGCACATAAAAATCAAGAACAAGCACAATAATGGGGCATCTGTACGAAAATATATACTATCAGTTTGCATCCTTATGACAATAAAAAAGAACCCTTTCAGGAAAAATGCAAAGTCAAATGGCTATTAGTATGTCTTGAAATACCTATGAAAAGCAGAGAAGGGTCCTGAACACAGAATGGTAGTGAGTGAAGCAACTGATATTTTCTGGTGATTCCAATTTCTCCTTTTTATCAGCGATATCGTATACTGAGCTTTGGGAATTGAGGCCAACAAACAGCTAGCTCGCTGTTTAAGATGCATTTTGTTGTGTGCAAAGATTTTAATGGATTTACTTTATATTCAGAGGCAGTCTACATTTGTCACACTAGTAAAATATAGTTTCGTGAATGCAAACATTTAAGAACTGTTTCAAATAATTGTCCCATAGCTCATGTTAAACGTATCTATAAAAGATGACAATCTCTACAACACTTTCTTACATCACTAATTTTCAGTCTGGCCTTGAATTAACTATTCTTTCAGTTAGCAACTTGGCCCAGGAAGTTTGTATTGCCATAAGCATTTTCATTCCATCAAGCCTAAAATTAACAGCAAAAGGTAGACAACTCTCTGCTTTTTTTTTTTTTTTTTCTTTTCCTATCTGGCAGAAGCAATGCTTTGTATTTAAGCCTCTTCTTTTTCAGTATATTACGTAAACACTTTTGGTGTTTTTAGATTTAGAGAGTGACAGGAGGAAAGGAAAAAACCTTTTAACAAAGACCATGGAAAATGCTGTCAAAGAACAACAAAGAACCTATTAATTTCTCTTTCACAACAAAATGCAAATCTATAGTTTATTCCCCTTTTTCTCTGTGAAGCAGCCACTTTCCTAATCCACCCCTCAGAGCACCTTCTGACATGGGACATTTTCCTGTACTGTTTTGGTTGCTATATGAGATATTCTAAACTAGAGCAAGCAGAAGTGCAGTCTAATTACAGAACATCTCAGCCCAGGGTCCACAGGCAAATCCTGGATGATTTTCTCTTGTGGTGTGTTATAAAACAGTTCCTGTCAATTCTTGCTATTTCTTTTTATAACAACGAAAAAATAATTCTTGGGATGAAGAAAAAGAAGACAATATTCCTTTAGGAAAAACAGTGCAGGTTACTCACTGACCTGCAGGCCCCATTAGCTTAATTTGACTCCCAAGGGATACCGCACACTTCACGATTCTTTGGATGCCTACCTCCATCTATAGTTTTTGCTCTCTCCAAGTAACGTTACTAGTGTCAGGTTTCAACTAGTGCCAAGTTTCATTTGGATATTTTTTATATATATACAGTGCATAATGTCAGCTTTCTAACTCTCCCAACAATGTCCTCAATTTAGTTTAATTGTCTTGTTGCAGGTGTCAGAACTCAGCTGACAGTTGTTCTTGGAAGTCCTCCCCATTAGAGCAATGAACTCTGATCTCTCTCCTGTCGCTGACATATAACATGCACGTACTAACGATTACCTTGACAACTGCAGTGCCATCATTTGTCTCCTACCTTCCACAGTTTTGCAAATCTCCATTAACATCATAACTAGAATACCTGATTCTAGGAGAAACACACACACACACACACACAAAAAAAAAAAAAAAAAAAAAAAAAAAAAAAAAAAAAAAAAAAAAAAAAAAAAAAAAAAAAAAAAAAAAAAAANAAAAAAAAAAAAAAAAAAAAAAAAAAAAAAAAAAAAAAAAAAAAAAAAAAAAAAACCCACACACCACAATTCATTTATGTCTCTGAATGGTTCAGAAATAAGAACATTTGATTGCATCTTATTGCTCCTTGCCTGCCCTATGTAAGTTGGGAAATGCATTGCTCTTGCTTAACCTATCCAAGGCAATGTCTCCTTTCTCCTCGTACTGAAGTCACTCCTTGCATTTTTCCTTAGAACTCAAGTAACAAAAATCTTCCTTCCATAATATCTCGTTTTATTACCCAGCTTGAATAAGTCCCCTGGAAGAAAATAGAGGCAGCATGCTGGGATTTTCAAACTGTGTCCATGTTTGCAGTTAACTCATTCAGCCTCAGAGCTCCCACAGTGTGTGTCTGCATAGCCAGCAAGCACTGCAGCAGCAAAGCGATTTTACACAATCTGAAAATGCCCAGGAGGCAAATTGTTTCATTAAAGTTCATTGTCAAAAATCAACTTTCCAGGGGAAGGGTTATCTGTCTTTATCAAATTCCTTATTATAGCTTGACAGCTGGTGAAAAAAAACCTTAGTAAACAATCTTTTCATGTGTGTTTAGCAACTGACAGTATTCCAGAGGGTTATTTATTTATTTATTTATTTATTTATTTTTATTACTGTTTTTTAGAACTACAAATCACAGTAGGGGTCAATTAGTGTAGCTGTAAATGTTTTTACGCTTGTCACCTAGGTTTTCTACTCTAAAGCATCATGTAACATCCTCAACTGCAATATTAGCTGTTTCCTGTTAACACATTTTGACCTTCAGGCTACTGTATTTTTTTTATGAGGAAAGCTTAGGTTTAATTTACTCCATATACTTGTGTGCATGTGTGTGTATACACAAGTGTATATATGCCTCCTGAAAAGGCATGCAAAGCTGGCCTTGAGCTCTGTTCCCTACAGTGCCCACCCAGTGCAGTCCCAGGTTCATGGGACATTCCTCTCCAAACCCCCAGCCTTAGGACTGCCCAGCCACCTGAGCTGCTTGAGGCTCAAGGAGTTGACTTCAACATCTTCCTCTTCCCCACCAGCTTTTCTCCTTGCTCTAACACGAGCACTTCCACTGAATGGAATCATAGTTTCATTATGGTTGGAAAAGATCCATAATAGCACCAAGGTGTTCATTTGCCTGGAGCTAAATGTTGCCAGCTAAGTTTACATTCTTTTCTCTGATTTACAAGTTGAAATTATTCAAAGCAAATGATGGATTTCACTCTTTCCTTAAAGGATTGAAGGTTAACATTCTTTCATTTCCAGAAGTCTTTTGTAGTACCTGCAATAATAAGGAAACTTCCCAATAGTATTAAAATAATAAGACCAAGGACCATGTGCATAAGACACATAGAAGCTGACTGCACATGTGCCTAATTCCTCAGTGATTTGGACAGCGAGGACCATATGGGTCAGAATCTGCATTCTGTTTCACTACGCCTCTAGCCTTCCCTAAGCGGTCCCGCTTGGCCCGTCTCGGTTATTGAAGAATTCTAGCGAGGAATAGAAAGGAATTTCACAACTTTCAGCTATTATTTTATGACCTTTAGCTATTATTACGATTATTGTACAGTATTGTTAAGGACTAGAGACTGGAAGACAGAAGCACATCACATTTAAGTTTCAACAGGTAGCAGGATGTAATTCCTAATACAAGCAGCCTTTTCCACAATTTTGCTATCTAAACGATATTGGGCCAAGCTATAATCTTCATCTTTGACATTATCACATATTATAGTAACAGATAATAACATGGTGTGCAACTATAAGCAGGAGTTTAAAATACCAATTAATTCTATCCACATGGAGTCTAAGAGGGCAGATGCAGCTGACACCCGCATCTTGCACCCTGCCTGCCACCTCACTCCCTTCTTAGAAGACCTGGGAGAAAGTCCTTGTGTGAAATAGAGATCCAAAGTTATCTAGTCCTCAAGCAGGTGCTCTTGACCCACCCATTACCTGGGTAACTTTCTGGACAAGGATTTTGTTGAAATAGATCCCTGTCTACACATGCTCTACGTTTTTGTTTTGTTTTCACATATACACTTTATTTAAAAAATAAAAATAACACATCATCAAAAACTACATGATCAGTTCTACATGTACTATACCTTTCATTTTTCATATGAATGGTTATACATAAACATTTACTTAAGTAAAGACTCACTTTGTGTGCAAATGACTACTACAATAAAGCACTTACAAAAAACGATCAGCAGTGCTCTCAGTAAGAATGAAAACATGTTTGATAAATAATTCATTCATACCTACTATGCATAATAATCAGTCTTCTTCAGGCAGTATTTCTTGAATAAGATTCTCAGCCAATAAATTTTCTTGAATATAATATGTGGCCCTCATAAACTGGTAAAAATCTAAGCTGTCATAAATAAGGGATCAGTGCTTATTAAAAAAAAAGCCAACTTCTGCAAATTCTAAGTTGTTTTGTTGGTGTTTTTCTTTTTAGAGAGATCTACTCCATATTCTAGTTAAGCACCTACATGTATGTCTTGAAAAGCTTTCTCCCTCCGTGCATTCTTCCTAGCTGTAAACCTGCACAGCCCTTGTATACAATCCTGACATTCAAAGAACGTGTCACTGCCATTCAGGGCTTGCTGAACTACACGGGCTGAAAACAACAGGCAAGACAGGCAGTGCTTTGCTATTTGCAGTGATTACAGCACAGAGTTTTTTTCTGAAGAGCAAAAAACCACAATACCTAGGAGGAAACTTCCTAGTCTAGAGGATGACTGCGGTGATGAGCATCAGCTTTCATATCTGAGAGAATACTGGAGGAGCCCAACATCCTGCTTGCCTCTTGAAAAATAAAAGGAAAAAAAAAAAAAGAGAGAAAATGTCTTCAAATGATAGGAGTCCATGTAGATTTGAGCTGTAAATTACTTTAAGAAAGAAAACACTGCCTGTAAAAATATAGCTTTGACAAAGAAATCACAGTGGATCCATCACTAAGGGCAATAACTGCACCAACACACTCCAGCAACAGCTCCTGGCTATTTGGCAGCGGATGATTCTTTCTCATTAGTCATTAGGTGATCTGTATGCTAAATTTCATTCTTCTTACCATACTGTTAATTGCCAAAACAAGGAAGTCACCTCTGCTTTATCCATTATGAACTACAGTTAGCTGGGTTTATTTTCTTCAGTGGTCTGATTTAAGAAAAAGCACTCCCCAAGGAAAAGAATCATATCTACAGTTTGCACAGAGCAAACATACATCTTTTATATGTTCGAAAAGCGTATCTCAAGGCAGGCTGAAATCAACTGGTCTTTCAACTGGCTTAGTGGGCTTTGAGCTAATCCAAAATTCAGCTAGAAGCAGCATGAGCTTTTTGACAAAGCTAACGACGCACAACGCTCAGCACCCTAATGGTGACTGCTGGGGCTCAGCGATGGGAACCGAGTGGGACTGGGGTGTCACGGCTAACTGACAGGTACAGGAACGGGCTGCATGAGCCACCAAGGGTCCATCGCACACACACACATTGAAATTTGACTATTCATAAAACATATACAGAGACAGCATGGAAAAAATAGCATAGCCAGGGCTGCGGGCTGAAAGTTTTAGTTTAAGCATTTTAGCAACATTTCTGAGACTTTTTGTACTTTATTTACAGTATGGGTTATAATTACAACCTTAAAGGGCTTTAATTAAGCTATCCCCAAGGCCTTTGTAATGATTAAGAGCCTTATGCCACTAAGAAATGTTCAATCTTTGAACGATGTGAGAAATACCATTAACTGCCCTTAAGCATTTCAAGAACAGTAACGTTTTAGGAGACAGCACGAACTTCTTAAGCTTCACGAGGTAGGAAGGTGAAAGGAAGTCTCCTTAACATATCCAAGAGGTATCAGAGAAGTCTGTTTGTAAATAGGCAGAATCATTTGAATATAAGCAGTTAAACCACACTGCAAAAATGCCCTAATCTGGAAGCAGGAGATACTGAGAAGAAGAGCCAGGGAGGAGGAACTGGAGAGA
Source organism: Nothoprocta pentlandii (assembly GCA_013398315.1). Lineage (NCBI taxonomy): Eukaryota > Metazoa > Chordata > Aves > Tinamiformes > Tinamidae > Nothoprocta > Nothoprocta pentlandii. The sequence goes on from VZSG01000083.1 coordinate 1,248,074, forward strand.
CCTCTCTAAAGATTGGAGGAACCCAAAGAGAGGCCGCACTGAGAGCTTCTGACCAGATGCTGGTAATTTCACGTTGTAGAAAGCAGATACATTTCTGTAATAGGTAAAAAAAAAAAATAGTATGTTGCCATCAACAAATCAGAGTCTTATGGAATGTAGGAAATGAATGGAATTATAAAATCTAATAAAAATTTGAGACTTTCACAGTAGTATGAAACCTCCTTTGTCATGAACATATAGAACTCTTAAACCTAAGCACAAATCTAATTTCACTGCAGCATATTAACACAGATGATCTAAGCCCTTGACTGTCCAATCCATAATTGAATTATTACATGTACACAATTTCCTAACATTGTGGAAAATATCTTTTGCCATGATTGATTAACGAGTCAATACACCAGAGGAGACAAGGATTGTTTTGGAAGGATTTCAGAGAGTCCAGTCACTGACTACATCTCTACTGCCTTATGAAATGAGATTAATTTTAGTATTTCTTAACTGTAAATACACTATGTATGATATGAAAAAATGCTTTTGGATCATTCAATTCTCCCAGAAGGCAAATAAGAGAAGGCAAGTATTTAAACGGAATAATAAACAGAATAGGAAATTCCATCTACACGTTCTCCTCACAGGCCCGATGAGCAGCAGCTCGAACACGATGGAAAGAAGCGGCTGCGAAGGAAGCAGCAGGAGGAAGCGCAAGGACAAACGCTGTCACGCCTGGGGCTACAGAAGACATATGAGCCAGAAGTGACAAGCTGACTAAAAAGATGCAGACAGGTGAAGAGGGTAACTCACAAACATTAAGGCAATTTTGTCAAGTTCAGAGAAAGGACTTTCACAGGTACACCGCAAGCACAATTCGCAATGCTGCCTCTATGCATGGGCGACCCGCTTCACAAGAAGAGCTTGGTTCTACAGCTTCTCATTCTGCTCACTGAGAAAAGCGAGCCTGTAACTGGAATTGTGGCAAAGCTGGATTTGGGGCAAAGTTTTGTTGTTTAACACACTTCATTTCGTGGAATCCTTGCTTATCATTGTCTGACCTTGTTTTCTGCTCACATATTTAGCCCTATTTTTACAAAATGCTAATGACCACAGGTTTTCCCATCTGCAGCATCTACTTTGGCAGCATAAGAAAAGGACAGTGTTAAGAGAAACTTTTTTTTTTTAACTTGAGACTGAATGAAAAATAAAGCAGAGATTTAGGATCCAGGCAAACCTGCTATCTTTCCACCACTGTCAGGTATGTGGCTGCAGTTATCTATCTCTGGACAAGATCAAGATTATGTGTGAACGGTTCTAATAGTAAAATTAAGTTTCAGATTGTCACTTAAAGCTTTGCTATATTGCTACCATTCTTCTGCCTGAGATGACAGTCAATATTCCTGCTCTCGGTCTGGGGAGTTCTTTACGCTGAATGCGTTTGCCAGATGTAACAATTGTTCTCCAAGGGCTTCAAGAGACTATTTTAAAATGGTCTTTTTATCCCTTCAGTTTAGTTCTGAAGCTTCAAAAAATAAAGTAGAGAAGACAAGAAAGCTGGGAAACACAGGCTACATCACAAGATGTAATTTTGACTATAAATAAAAAAGAGAAATTGTCTCTCCAGATCGTGAAGATAGTCTTTCTATCCCCCCAGACAGTGAACAGACCTGCCTCTCTATGACAAGACTTTAGCTTTGCAACTGTGGCAGAACGAGCAGGAGGTGGAGCATTGCCTCTCACTAGTCACCAAGGCTTCCACTGCCCTGTCCTACCCCTCAGGTCCATAAAAAGCCAAGCAGATTCCTCAGGTCCTCCCTGCTCAGCTAGCATGAGTTATTTTTACCTAGATCTTTAACTAGAACCATTTTTTATCAGTATATGTAAAAGCTGAGAGTAAGAAAAGAGGCTCAGCTGCTTCCTGATGCCCATGGGGTTGTGCTGCTTTGCACCCTCCTTGTTCAAGGGGCCACCAGCCCTGCTCCCCTGCGCTGCCCTCTCCTGCCTCTTGCTCTCTTGCTATATAGACGGCTGCACTTCTATACTATAAATGCAACACAAACCTGAAAGAATCCCCATGCATTTTAATAAGGTGAGATACTCTACAGCACTTCACAACATCACATAGGAAGAATACAAAAATTCTTTGATAGGATAGACCTGTATTTTAAAAGCTTACTTTTTTTTCAGTGATTTCTAGAGAGTTCTATGTGGCTATGTTAAAAAAAAAAAAAAAAAAAAAAAAAAAAAAAAAAAAAAAAAAAAAGAAAAAAGGAAAAAAGGAAAAAAAAAGAAAGAGATGAAAGAAAAAGGAAATTTTATAGAAGTATCAATAAAAGGATAAGAGTGAATGACAGCACTGCCTGACAAAAGCCAAGAGGATATTTATGAGGACAGCTCTGATACAGAACACAATTATTTTGCTTATTTCCACCAAGAACTGTGGATAGGAGAGGAAAAAAAATAAGAAAAAAAATCTACCATATGCTGGACTTGACAAAGGATTTAAGCTTTACTTACTACTGAATTTCCTGGGATATAGGCATCTTATTGAAAATCCCAGGACCAAAATGCATGGAAAGAAACATTTTAAAAGGGACTTGAATGTACTTTTATCATTTTTCACTAGCCTGAGAAACTTCTTAGACTCTTGTTTGTGCTCTCTGAAGAGGCTGTGCTTACACAGTAACTGCGACTCAAATGCCATATGATTCTGGACATCATATTAAATGCATTACTCTAATTGAAGTTAGCACAAAATTATTTTCTCTTGCCATCACAAAAGAAAATAATAGAGGAGATGCATTTCAAAAACAACTATTGCTTGAAGGTAAAAGAGTGATCCGACCCTGCCAGCAATTTCATTCACCCCTATAGTGTATTTTTAGCTATGCATCTACAAACAAAAAGGCAGTTCCAAATTCCACCCTTGCAGATTTATTATATCAGTTATTTTATTATACCTACAATTCCATTACCCAGTGTATTAGGAATTTTTGTAATGAAAGCAATTGCTTTTTTCACCAGTACGAACTCTGTATAAAAACAGTATTGTAGAACTCAAACAAGAACTTGATAACACAATCCTTTCTATAATCTTCTCTTTTCCCCTCAAAACATACAGAAACATACAAAAAAAAAAAAAAATGTGGTTTTGTAGCTCCACTGGACAGGACTTCCTGGTGGGGACTCAGTAGCACTGCCAGATTCCCAGGGCCAGACACTCTGCTATGAATATAGCAGAGTTGTGATCAGGGCTTCTCTCCCTGCATGAATCAGGCAAAACTCCTTAGAGCATCCACGTTAACTTCATCAATTTTTCCTGAGCAATGAGGCAAGATTTGTCTCTGCAAGAATACTCCTGGTCCTCCAGAAAGGCAATATACACAGTTTACCTGAAGGGGTGGCCAGAAATACAACGCTTATACTCTTGGGCACCTAAAAGCTTTTTCCTCAAATGCAGGTGAGCTTATAAAGAGTGCCTTTTAATTTATATATGCTTTTGAATATGTATATGTTTGAAAGCATTTTTCAAAATGAACACTCTCACTCTGAGCAAGAATTTCAATCGACTGCATTTGAGAAAGGGCATAATATTCCTAATAAAAGAGATGTCACTCAAATTACCACTAAGCAGTTGAATGTAAGGCTATTGGAGATCAAGCAGTTCCCACAGTAATCATGGCAATAGCTTTTGTGTGTGTGTGTGTGTATATCTTTTAGTGAATTTTAGCAAATGTCTTTGTGAATAAAACTGACACTTTCCAGTTAATTGCATTTACAAGAAATTTCTTACTTCATAGACTAAGATACTTGAAAGGTTTTCAATCAGCATCATACTGAATGTAGCATATTATGAAAATCTTGTAGCTGTCTAACAGATCCATCACCCTGCCTGGCTCCGTATTAGGTGACTGGTGGTGCAGAGCAGGCTGTCAGGCAGTCTTCGAAAAGCACTAGTCCTTTTAATAGTTTTGGCTGCAAAGCATAATTAATATTTAATTTAGCATGTGGGACAGCAAATTAAGAGAACCATGTCACACTCATTTGGATTAAGCAGTGGGGTATTTATTCTTTAAAATGAGACAAGCACTACAGAAACTATTTTAGAAACAAAGCACAAAGGATGAGCCCTTCATTCCCTCTCTTCTTTCACCTTGCCCTCCTTTCTTGTATTCCCCCTCCTAAAAAACCCAAATCAAGGAAAAAAAAAAAGTGATGTCAAATTAGGAATTCACACACACGCCAGCTGAGTGTCTAAATTCCACACAGACCCTCACCAAAGCAGCCAATTTATAGCTTGGGTGAAAAACGACAGTTAACAACCTTTAAAAGAAGAAGCAGAAAAACAGCAAGTGTCATAACTTTGGATTCGATAGCTGCGTTTTCCTCCCCGATTTGCACACCTGGCCTGCGGAGCGCCAGTAGCCATAGCAACTCCCTGCGCCTGCCCGGACGCGGGGCCTGCTCCCGGAGCGGAGCGCCGCCAGCCATCCCTGCTCAGCCAGCCCCTTCCGAGCCGCAGCCTCCTCCCCAGGGCCCTCCTCTGCCTCCATGCCCACATCACAGGCCTTGGCTTGTACTCTAGAGCAGTAACAACATTTTTGGGGAATTTGAATGGCACTCTCGACCCTTCCAGTCACTAGGAGAACCTGACTTCTTCCTAAAACGCAAGGCTGGTGTCCTCTGGATGTCCTCCCCTGCCTGGTGCGAAAGGAGCCCTACTCCTGTCGGAGATGCTGGCTGCAGGGGAACTTAAGGGAACTATTCAGCACCTTTAGATGCAGTTACACATTTACAGCTAAACAAGACATGTGTAAACCCAAATATTTCAACCTCAAAATAGCTATGAAATGTTTAACAATACCAGAAAAAAACAAAACAAAAAAAGCTGGCAAGCTGTTGGAAAAAGCGGCAGATATCACACTCAAAGACAGTAGCTTAGCGCTGCAGATACTGCCAGACCCGTAACACGTAGGTAACCTCCATGCTCCCTGGAACAAAACAGCTACGTGAGAATAGTCCCTCGTGCATAAAATACACTCAAACACCAGCGTTGTTTAATTTAACACTTGAACTTCACTCTATAGCCGTAATAACAACTAGGAGAATTAAGAAGGTACTCTACCCAGGATCATTGCAAAAGACCAAGCTAGAAATAAAACAAATCAATCAATATTTAGAAGCTTCTCAATTTAACAGCATCTCTATATTTAATTAACTCACAGCTAGCCACAGAAATCCTTAGTAACTACTGCTATGCTTTTACAAATACAGAGAGAGTAAAGGCTCAGTTAGCTGATCGCACAGCTTAGTCTAGAGGAACATGGTAAATGAAACATAATAAAAGTTTGTTTTCTTCAAAATGAAAGAGGGCTAAGCTAAACTGATTTACTTCACATTTTCCCAAAGCAAGAGCATGCACACAGACACCACAGCTGAAGGGTGTTAATGTGTTAATAAGCCTCTCTCATCTGCTCACACCACGTCCCTTCACAACCTGCCCAAGGCCACTGAGGACCAAGCTAACACTTAAAAGAGCTCAGCCCATCAGACTGCTCCTTCTCCAATATCTTCAAAGTCTGTTTCTCTTCTGACTGAGAAAACAGCATTTTTTTATTTTAAAGACCCCAGGTAAGCATATTATAGACTAATGTGTGAAGGATTCAGTACCTCCCTCTGCACAAGTGGTGCTAACAGAACACCCTTCTGTCAGCCACTCTTAAAGGCAGCTGTGTTACCAAAAGATGGAAGAGCTGAATGGATCCTCAAAATTAGGATCTGCTCTTGTTATTTTTGACAGAAGTTACAGGCCAAAGAAAAGGGCACATGCAGGGACTCTGACAGGCAGCCCCCTTTTCAAGTAATTATCAGGACAACATACTCTATGCTACAGCTTCACACATAAACCAAGTCAGGAAAGTGTACCCAATCTGAAACAGAAATTTTGTTTCTCAAAGAATGAAAGATTTCAGTAATTAACAGGAGTGCTCAAGGAATTATTAAAATACGTTGAATCCATCTTAGAAATTTGAGAGGAATTGCCTCAAGCAGCTTGTTGGCAGAAAACTAATCACAGTTTATTTGTGACAGAAACAAGCCTGTGGTGTGAAAAAGGTTTTGCAAGCAGTGGAACCTGGCCCATACTGCAGTGACACACATGCTGATGCTCTCCTCATGCTTAGCCCATTCATCCATCCCATTCCCCACACTGCACGTGCCTTGGGCAAGCACAAGGGTTCAGACCCAGAGCAGTGTCTCATCTCCTTCATTTCGCAGTTAGCACAAATGGATAGAGGGAAGGAAAAACTTCTTTCAGTGGCAGGATTACATTACCTTTAAGTGCTTGTGAAACTACAACATATACTTAACATTTCAAATAGTTTGAATAGGTGTCTTTTGCAAATTATAATATGCACTAAAAATGTCACAGAGTGTAACCATCTTCACATCTGCTATAGGTACACCACTGTGTTGGCAAAACAGTTGGCTCTAGAGATAGAGATTTTCCAAGTTCCCAAACAACATAAAGCAGTATCTGTAAAAGTATTTTAACACTCACACACTGCAAATACATTATTACATTGCATTAATTTGCCCGTGCCTGATTAAAGTAGGACTTGACTAACATTCTTGAAATGGCAAAATTTCCAATATGAAAATTTCCCAATAGGGTAGTCTTTATTTAGAGACTAGGTTTTCAGGGGTACCAATACCCCTAAGTCAATACATATGGGGAAAGCTCATTCTTTCTTAAGGTATTAGGCAAGGGGTCAATTCTTGTTTCTCTGTAATGTAGTTCAGATGCACAATTTAGGAAAATAATTCTGACTATAGAATCCTGTGAACAATAGCTATAGGCTAAACACATTCTTAAACATACACACACAGAAGCACGTTCCTGTAGGTCTGGTATATTGAATTTGAATATTTGTGTAGTTTGTTTATTAATACTTAAATAATTTCAGTCTAGTTCTATTCCTAAAAGCTTGGAGCTTTCAAGGGATGTTCAAAATCAAAAATGAGCTATATGAGCAAAAAGCCTGAGTATAAGATTCTGTTATAGAAAGGTAGAAATTAATGGAGATACTGGAGAGGATGCACCTAGGCTGGGCTGAACAGAGCAGTTTATCTCCTGCTTTATTCTACTTATCCCTTGTGACAATTTCCACTCTCTAAACAGTTGGCTTACGAAAGTCTTTAAATCGTTAAAATCTCTGATTTTGATGCAATGCATGCTGACAAGATATGAGCAAGTACTTTGCACACCTGTAGCAAGAAATTGCTCTCTTTCTTTTTTGACTAGACATACCTTATTTCTTTATTTTCTGCCAATTTTATTAGCACAAATGACATTACGAGTTATTCAACATTTGGAAGAAGTCTCCCAATTTAGATTTCAGTAAAAGCCAAAATAGATGATATTAAAAAAAAAAAAAAAATTATAACTAGAGCATTTTGGCTTTGTCAATTCAAAAAAGTTAAAAAATTAACAGCCCAAGCTGTTACTTAAGGTAGCTGTCACCTATCTACCAGAATAAAAAGAGTAGGTGAATTGTTTCCTATTTAAAGCAGTTGAACACTAATGCACTTCTACCTGTTAGAAGATTAATAATGTTGTTAAAAATACCATGTGTCTTCCTCGGTGCAGATTTCACAAGCCTATGCAATTTCTTATCTATCAGAAAGCACTTTTCTTTTTAGCTACTAAAAGAAATACCAAAAAGACAGAGGAAGAGAAAGAGAGAATAAGACCTAAAGACTTGAATGAGACTGTGAAAATCCAGTCACTTGACTCATTTACCACTGGACTACATATATATTGAGGAATATATAAAATGCCAACACTGCATCAGGAAATGGATTGTACTGAATGACCTCACAGGACTTTGCCATCTGTGCTATTATTAATGTGATACAGCCACTCTGAAATAGAGCTGGCAATGAAATAGGATGTTCCCAAAGAGATGATGGATAAGAAGGGAGAAGATAATGGCGATAGAAACAATTACTTGGTGTAATAAGCAGGACATATTGTAAAAGCATTATGATGTAATGAGAGCAAGATAAATTGATGCTCCTAAAAGTCAAATTATTAGATTTGTAGAACAGAAAAAGTAACATGACACAAAAGGTTTTCAAGCTGAGCAAATAAATCACAGTGAGCATTCTACCCTTACTAGACATTCTCCAAACTGATTATGCTCCAGATTCCTCCCTTTAAATTCCTTATTTACATCATTTTTTACAAGAGGTTGCCTATGTGAATTGCTTAAAAGATTCTGCTGTATTAGATATATGAAATTCAGAGTGTTTTTTGGATTACATAAACCAGTCACAAAATCCATTTAGTATGTTCTCCTCCTTCATAAGTCAAACAAAATTTACAGAACAGTGCATTAAAGTCTTGGGAAAAAAAAGTATATGGAACAGATACTTACATTTAATTTTATTTCCTCCAGAAAAACTGAAGGTGGCCTTTGATAACACTTTTTTTTCTTACTGGATCAGGCATAAAAATAAATAAAAAAATATCCAGGATGTATGAGCTTGAAATCTGGCTTTGTGAAAATGTGCTTCAGTGAAAATTGTGTTTCTCAAATTACTAAAAGAGAGACAAAATACAATCAGCTGAGGGATAAAATACAACTTCAGTGTTCAAAAAAGTGTAGGTGGAAAGCACTGCAGTATTTCCTCCCTTTTTTTCTAAAGAAAAAACTGAGGGAATAAGAAGAACAAGGAATAGAACAAAACAAGTGAGCAGGTAAAACAGCAACAAGACCAAGTTTGTGCAGGACTTGCTGAGTAACGTGGACGCTGCTGGAATGGGGACCTAGAGGAGCTGCCGGATTATTTATTCAGCAGCCTCTTCAGCACCTGTACTATTAAAAAACATTTAACTTTCATAATTAGGCATACCTAGGCATAGAAGGAGGAGAACGAGACCACGGCAGGTTCCCTGAGGAAGGCTTGAAGAGCAAAGGGCTTGTAATACATTCTCATAGTCCGGAGCATGTTTGGTTTATGTAACGAATGCATCGGAGACAAGCCCTTTTTTGGATAACAAGTAATTTGGGATAATTGAGGTTCAGAGGGCTGCAAGGACACTGCGTGTTCGAGCGCCCAGGGTAAAGGCCGTGAGCGAGCTCTGCAGCACTCGTGTGGAGCAGACACGCTGCAGGACAGCAAACAGGGCAAAATTTAATCAGATTCAGCACAAGTCCATCTCGAGGAAGCCGCAGGTCTAGCAAGGTCACTCGAGTGACACTGCTGACAGCCGTGGGGCCTGCTCGCAGCCTCATCCAGGGAAACACCATGTTATTTCTCACACAGGGAGCAAGTCCTGCCCTTGATCGTTTTCCTGACACGGTGCCCTCAATCATTTGCCCTGTCAGCAGTTTAAGGCACCTCAGCGGGGAGCCGCGCTGGAAGAGGCCGCCGTTCACCTCCGCCCCCGGCGCTGCCAGCAAGGTCAAGCCACAGCGAAAGCAAATGATTTCAGAACTTTTATTTGTGATGCCTTAAATCCTAGCGCTGCTCTGCACCGCCAACACCTGGGCATGCTGGCTAAGACGAGCACAGAAAGCACAGAACACTTAAAAAAAAAATGGGTCTTAAAAAAAAGAATAAATGCCGGCGGTCACGTCCCCTGCTGCCTTTGCGCTACCGCCCAAACCACGGAGGAGGAACAGAGCGAGCGGCTTCACAGCACCGCTGCTTAGGAAAACTCTTGCCCATTCAGACAAAGTCACTTGTGCAGCAGTTGTCTCTCTAACCCCACACACCTCGGCCGTTCTGCACAGTGACAACCACCTTTGCAGGCACAGAGGTCTCTCGTCGTAGCTGAGCATAAAATTATACATTATTAACATCAGAGTGATTTATTTTTAGCTTCTCTATTTGGAATTATTATTTTTTTTACCCTCCGCAAAATGTGCTGTGGCTGACATGACAATTTTGAAACACCACTATTTTCATCCTCAGCTACAAAATAAGATCAAATTAACGTTCTAAGAATTACTCTATGATTGTGTGGATGTATATTTTTTCAAGAAACTTGCTTTGGTAATGTTTGGGGCCCTTCTGCTTTTGCTTTTCTTGAGAGACAGATTTTAATTGGCGTGAACGTTTATAGAATCGAACATCAAAGACGCTATGAGAAAAAACTTGTGGGCAATTAATTTCACATCCATAATGAAGTTTGTTCACAGCAGAAGTGTTTTAAGCGTTCATTCACTCTGGGATAAGAAACAATGTAATACATCCAACCAATCATAGCTAAAACCCCATCCTTGATGGTATCTAACAAAATGAAATGTTTGCATAATCAATCTGCCATTAATTCATGACATTAAAATATATCCTAAGAAATAAAAAATTAAATACTCCTGAGCAACAGAGGCTCAATCAACACCCATGGCTAAGAACAAAGCTAAGTAAGCTAAAGCACAACAACGTGCTGCATACAGGAGTTTTCGGCACTGGACACAACATGCTAATCACTTGTCAGTCCTGTGTATTACCTGTAAAGCACCTGCACTGTCAGGTTCAGTACATGCTAAATGCCTTCAGCTGGGGATTTGGCAGGTATAAGGTTGTCTGCAGAATTGCTAAGGAGCAGTGATTTGATATACCTCTGAATTAAAAATTAATCTTTGAAGAAACACAACCATATAAGTGAATGTGAAAAGTTTAAAATGTTATTTATACTTAAGCTTGCTGTGGCCTACCAAAAACATTGCAGTTTTTATGAGTGAACGTTATGTCAGCTATTCACATCAACTATAACATCTTGCGCTACTTTTTAAAGCAATTTGTAGTAAGTAATTTTGCTCATTCATTTTGATTTCAAACTCCATTCTACTTGAAATAAATTTTTACAACTCTAACAAATTTCACATTTAAATTTTAAGACAATTTATCAACATCTGAAAACTCAATGTTTTCTGACAAATCAACATTTAGAGCCTAAAAATGCTGGTTTTTATTTTTTCTCCTGCCCTCAACAATTTAGAATTCAGTAAGAGGTCCAGCCGCTCAGTGCCATGTCTTTCTCAGGATCTATGAGCACAACATTGCACCACTTGGAGGTTACTTCAACCTAATAGGATACTTAAAACATGATGCCTATCTAAAGACTACATGTGCAGCATTTTTTTAAATTAAAAATAACTAAATGACTAATTACTAAAAGAGTAATTGAGAGATCTACACAGAGATTGTACCACCTTTTTACTTTTCCATAAAATACATCTTGTTCTAAGTATGACCAGGACCAGATGGTCATCGACATTATGGGCCACTGTTTCCTATATCCTGCAGTATTTTTCTGTTTTTGAGTAGCGATTAGACTGTACATGACCCATAGATGATAAACACCTGTAACACTTGAAGTTGCAGCTAGACAGCTACACCCTGATCCTCTAACATGTAGTCAGAAGTTCAGTAAGAAACTCCAATAGCTACATTAAGGCCAGTAATTGCATCTGATTTTCCCCTAAATCTAAAAGCTTCTAGACAGATTCTACTCATATCTTTTGCTTTGTGACTGTGACTTCACATTCACCACCTTCATGAAAATTATACCCTGGAATTTGCCAACCACGGCTGTCAACTTCTGTCAGCGTGAGTACCAGCAACCACAAAATGAAATTCAAATCCAGCTGGGTTAGAAGGCTTCAGATCATGTTCAAATCTTGCATTTCATTCCTTTACCCAATCAGAATACCCACAACATATTCAACAGCTTGGACAGCATTTTCTTGGTCTAAAATAATTTTGCATCCTGGCAGTGCTCTTCATTCATTCTGCAAATCTGTGTCTGTCACTTAATGTTTCCAAAACACCTAATATTTTGCTCCACGCTTGGCTTCTTACTTGGAAGTGTCTGCATTCCTACAGGGATAACAAAATTACTGAAAGCCTGGAAAGTCCACATAGATTTTTGTTTTCAAGAGCTTTATGTTCAAGTTTACCAAGTTATTCATCTGGAAATCCACATCCCTCATTGAACTGAAACATTATTTACTTTTTGGATGGCAATTAGGTTCACCATTCATTCAGTGTAAGGATTCTTACCCGGGTGTCTCCATGTGCAGTCCCAGAATCTCCATTAGAGTATGCTCAGGACTGGACCACAATAATTTAGGCTTCAGGTTTTAAATGTAAAGAAGGTTGTAAATTAGTGTACCACTTCAGATGACAGGAATCTATGCAGTGTAGTCATACAGACTTTATTTACTTTACATTCAATGCTACTGGGAACTTGGGCAAGTTCACAAAAATAACACAATTATACCCTATTATGCCCTTATCATTATGGCCTTTAATTTCAATATGGCCATAAAAAAAAAAAAGAGTAATCCCGCAAAATATATCAGAATTGATGCCTTAATTTTATTTACATTAGAAAATAAGATCTGACAAATATTTTACCTTTCAACACTTTTCCCTACAGTTTATCTTTGAAACCCTTGCAATGCAGACAAGTTAAAGGGCTTGGGCAGGTAAGGGGTAAAGGGCTTTCCTGTGAATTGTAAGGACCATTAAATAAACCCCCCCTGAAAGTCTAATGACCTTTAAATGGTTGATTCTTGTTTTTTTTTTCTCCCCAATTACACACCTAAAAGTACAGTGCAAACACCTTTTCTTACTTTTAACAGCAGGAGCGCACTCTGTACTGCCAAAGTCGGAACAGGTTGTTACGACTTGCTCAGGAAATGACAGGATATTACAAAAAAAATTAACTTCCTTCACTGATTTTACCCTCACATTCCGTGTCTGTATGTATATGTGGTTCATCTTACTTCTGTGACTTCGTTTTCCACTGGCAAATGCTTATTTGCTGGAAGGTATTTTCTGTATTAACAAATATAAGCACAAATACAAAAAAAAAATCCTGAAGCAGTTTTACACTATTATAAAAAAAAAAACATTTAAACACATATTTGCAATAAGGTTTTGTTAAATACTTTCTCTACTGCAGTTTGAATAAAGCAGTGACTACTAACACTTCCAGGTATGGAGGCACTCATACAGACTAATGGACAAAGCAATTTTATTGATTAGGGTGACATATTTTTGACAACTAGAATAATCCAGAATCATTACTGCTAACTCGCTGAATGCTAAGAAAAGTCATAATGATTTATCATGCACTGTAACAGCATTGTTACCCAACCTTCCGCCAGGTCACATGTATATAAGAGATCAAACTCTTCAGCCACAGATTACAAATACTTAATAATGTCAGTTCTCCGAAAGCTCACAGTGGTGCTTTATATTCAAGCAGTATTTTTTCATCTTCCATATCCTCAGATCACTGTTGCATATCAAAGGATTGTTTTTAATTTCTTAAAGAAATTAAAAATAAATTGTGCATGTCACGTAATTCAGGATTTAACAGCAATTTTACTGGTAAATTGCCACTTTTTAAGGATGGATGATGTTCGGAAGCAGAAGAAATCCTAGAATGCACAAAATTTCCCCCGTTCTGCTGGTCCAACTTCAGGGTAGTCAGATGAATGCCACACAGAAAATGATTTCACCCCTATCATTTTAATGCAAACTCAGTAAAGTGTAAAAGTACAGAAAGTAAACTCAGTATCTTTGGTGGAAAGGGTACTGTGAAGTCTGTCTTAAAGCACCAAAGAGCATTTGCACTTACAGCATGAAAAATCTAAACCTAGCCCAGCTCCTTAAAAGAAATTTATTTTAACCTTATCTCGGAAAAGGGCAACTGAGCAGTTTCCTACTGCAGCATAAACTTTACATAAAAATGATTCTATCTATGAGAGCTAATCAAATGTCAGTTGTATATGATCAGAGGACATTACGAAGGCTTGCCTCTAAGGAAACTGAGATCAGTTTTGTTATCTTCAAGCCATGGTTATGAATAATATATTGTCCCATGTGCATATAGCAGTGACTGATGCACTGATTAATCTGTTTCTCTTCTTATGCCATGAAGGGCCAAGAACCAAAAACACACTCTGAAGGCCTCTTTCTCCATGCAGCTAAGTAAACCTATTTCAGTTTTCATTCATAGATCTCTATAGTTACTATAGAGATAAAGGGTGTCCATACAGTTTTCATATTGAACAATACTGAGCTCCTAATTATCCAAATCCTACACTTGTTTTGCACCCTGTCAGCATCAAAGCACCAATGCATCTTCATGAAACAGATCTGGATAAAGGACTTAGATTAATTCCCATTTAATGCTTACACAAGGACTGTGACTTGAAAAAGGGCATGGGAACCGTTTTAGAGCAATTCTTTATTATTTAATCATTAGATTCCTTTTAAAATAACTTTTTTGCCCCTCATCTGAACTCTGATTTATATCCACAAAGAATATAAACATGGACCTTAAGGCAATCGACTCTCCTTTGCCTTGAAGATAACATTATCCGTCTTAGAACTGAGTTGTGAAGAAAAAGCTAGCACAGCAATGGAGATTTTTGGAAACGCTGCCTTCTTGCCTATAGGTGACAGATTATACTCTGGGCTAGGACTTACCAAAGACCATACATCACACAACTGTGCTTTCCCAGCTGTCCTTATCTGCTCACTTCTGTTTCTAAATCCTATAGTATGAACTCGCTGCACTACGTCAGTGCACTCTTTGATTATCATGTCTTGTACCCAACTACCCACTCCTGCTTCTCTCATTGGTTTTCAGCCTCTGCTACTAAATTTAAGATGACATTAACAACCTGTAGAGTCAGATATTATTTTAGATACAGCTTAGTAAAAGGGATAGTACTGTTAGTATCACCTCCCTCTATCACTCAATTTCACATTCAGAGAAAAAGTTCTACATACTATCCTTTCAGAAAGTATATTTTTCTCTCCTTTAGAAAAAGATTACTTCATCTCCAACTGCTTGCTGTTTTATTATTAATTGTGACCTACAACCCTCATTCTAGGTAAGGATATTAAATATTCTTCTGACCTTAAAGAGCTGTTAAATAAATCAGCTAATCTATGAAAAGATATGTATTTCCCCTCAGGAAATTATTGCTTTGAGGAACAGGGTTTGATCACATATATATTGGGTTTATCCTGATCGTGGTGCATTAGCCTCAGAACCGCTCTTCCAGATGCACAACACCATGGGATTAGGATTAGAGGACTCCTAAATCCTCTGCAGATGTGAACAGAAGCTAAGAGAACCAGCCTAGAACAAGCCTTGAGCTAATTCTTTATAGCTGGAAAGCAATAGCACTGTGTACACCGAGTGCCTCAACTGTCCAGACTACAACAGTGCCTCAGTGAAGCTTTCTGTGAACAGCAAAGTCTTGTACATAAAAGTCATAACCATAAGCCCAGAGCAGCAGGGCGGGTGGACGTCGGCTGCCAGCACTTGATGCTTGACGAAGTGTGCGGTTAACCGAGGTCAACCTGAGGAAGCGTGTGCTGGACTTGAGGGCGAGCAGGTAACTGCTTGGGATAGAGTTCATGCAGACTTGGAGAGAGAAGCATCAGCAGC
Source organism: Nothoprocta pentlandii (assembly GCA_013398315.1). Classification (NCBI taxonomy): domain Eukaryota; kingdom Metazoa; phylum Chordata; class Aves; order Tinamiformes; family Tinamidae; genus Nothoprocta; species Nothoprocta pentlandii. The sequence goes on from VZSG01000083.1 coordinate 1,263,558, forward strand.
GATCAATACCACAAAAGCAAAACTGCAAGAGTTAAGAAATCATACAGCAGCAGCCTAAAAAAATCAATTTTTTTTTTCTCCATCCAAACTACTAGCAAGATTATATTTGGGGTCAATGTCACTCAGGCTTTTCAAATCACTATAGTTTCTTGGACGTATCGTACCTATTGCTCCTACAGTCTCATCTCCTCCCCTCTCCTCTCTAAAAGGGTGGAAAGCTAACGAACCAGAACCAAGTGTAACTTACTTTTCTTCTATACCATGAGTTTTAAACTGCCCTTCACCTAGCTCACTCACCACAAAATACACTGTTTTGAAGCTCAGACCCATTTTCATATGGCAAATACATTTCCTATTATTATTATTAGGTTTTCCTTCCAGTCTGATACTGTATCTTTTTTCAAGTAGATCAACTATTTTCACAGTGTCAAATTAGGCAATCATAACATAGGCTGTGAAAATGCATTGTGCCCTAGGAACACAAAGTGCCTTGGTGAAATTAGCACTCTTTTCAGAACTGTTACTAATATCATGTGAGATGTATAAAAATATTCCTCCTATGCTCTTTAATTTCCCCTTTTCTGTCTCCTTCACATGGCTTAACAAAACTTAATAAAAAGATTTATAGAGGTTATTATAATACCTGGACTAAATAAGTATAAATAAGACTGTAGGACAGTAGAGGTAAAATATGTTGAGAAAATACCATGGTAGCAGTATTCTCTATACTCTCTATATTTTATAGCATTTTTATAGCANAAAAAAAAAAAAAAAAAAAAAAAAAAAAAAAAAAAAAAAAGAGTAAACAAATAGTCTCTGAAAAATATTTTAGGTGCTTCAGCATAATCAAAAAATAGCATTAAAACCCACTCAGATAGGCAGCGTTCAGGTAGTCTGATCTCCACAAACAGAACTACTCAAACTGCCTGAGAAGACCACGCAGCTTCTGGCTGTTGCAGAGCCATTTTACTCATTTTTTTGTTCAATATTAGAGACATTATGTATTCTATAAAGTACCATGCATATAGCACTCTGAGGCCATACCTAGAAGATGGAAAGGTGGTTTGTGGGCTTGTCAGAACTTTGTTTTGCTATGCAGTTATATAAAAAGCTATGTTCCTGAACTAAATTCAAAAAAAAAGCAAAAAACCTGAAAGAACTTCTTACCACACCCAGATAATCATGCTCAACACCCACTGATCATCTAATCATCTTAAAGAAGCTGTTTAGATCCCCTCAACTGGTCCAGATTTCCCATATAGGAAAAAAAAAATTAGACATCAATTTTTGGTGAAAATAATAATAATAAAAAAAATTATATGCTGCATACAAATAAAACTCTCTATCATCTAGCTTCAGTTTGCTTTCTCACTGCCATCCAGCGCTCTTTACACTCATTTTGGGGAATCTTTTATGGAACTGATAAGTGCTCAACTGCACGCTCTGAGCTATTACATTATATAAATGGTGTCTTTCTCTAAACTACATATAGCAACAATTCTTATGCCATTCATTCAGATATCAGATCAGATATTTAGACGAGTGGGTTCCTGCAGGGCTCGGGACAGGCTACTGCTTCCCAGACACACCATCCCATGGGCAAATGCCTGGGACAGAGACATAGCTGAGGTGGAACCATCACACCCATCATTTCATCTCAGGCTTTACTCTAACAACACTCACTGCCGGTTCCAGGGTTAGCTACACTCAAGTTTTTTTTTTTTTTTTCACTGTCTCATAATTTATTCTGAATTGGACTTTATGTGGCTTTGCAAAGGCTGCTTCTGCAAAATACACACACACACACACATATATATGTATAGAATGAGCAATAATAATGCATCCCTGTGTGTTTTTATTTCTCTATATATATCACTGATACGAGTCTGTTCAGTGAGGTTTGTCAGAAAGGCACATTGCCATGGTCTGTGAGAGCATCCCTAAGGGAGCAGCTCTGCTAGGATGGTGTCCCATGGCAGAAATGGAAAAGGAAAACCAGGTTCACTGGCACATCCTGCTCTTCAAGAAGGGCAGCCAGAAAGCCACCTAGAGCTGCAAATAATTATAAAAAGGACATTTATTCTGTTTTTTTGCTTTTGTTTTTTAATGATTTACACCAATAGCTTTTATTTGCAATTAATTCGTTTCCCCTTCAATGTATGACAAGCTGTTTCCCAGTCCTGCATCCTCAAAATGTGCTATATGGATAGATTGCTGACCAATGTCAGAGGACACACAGGAACACGTTGTGCCAGTGGCTCTCCTGCACTCCAACAGCAGCAAGTTTACCAACAACATGATTAGATTAACTCCATAAATTAGTGGATGAAATTCAACTTTTAGTGGAATTGTCCATTTACCTGGAAAAGACATCAATTGTTCCAGTTACTTTTGCCTACGTGGCAAAAGTACAAATTAATATAACATGAAAAAGACTTTTTAGGGGCTTGTTTGATTATTTTCCTAAAGAAAATTATGCCACTGTTTTAGTTGAATATTGCTATTAATTTTTTTTTTCTCCCCACCATATTGTTATCAGACCTTCTGTAATTATGAATGGTCAAATGGCTCTTGGCTGCATCTCTGACAAATGATTTATGGTACCTGCAAAGTTACCACAGGTGCTCTCCTCTTCTGTATGATACTTTGTTATTAAAATATGAATTTATCTTTTAGGGCTTTTTTTTTCCCCACAATTGAAGAGGAGGGAAACAGGAGTGATTTCTCATTTACTTGTTCACTATGTAGGGAATATTTCCTTCCCAGAAAGGGCCATTATTTATAGCTATCTGAAGCATTCATATTTCCACCAGTAAAAGCCAGATTTTAGAGTCATTGCTTAGCTGATAATATTAATAGCATTTGAGATTGAAGCTGAGAATGCTGAAAATAGGCTACCTCTCTGATAAAACAGTGGTTTAAAGGAGTAAAATATTGTATGAATTTGTGCTGAAAATGAATAAAGGAAGCTTACCCAGCTGTGCAGAGCAGGAATTATAAGGGCACTATTTTCATTAGTGTTTTCCTAGTTGTAAGTTTCAAACAGTTGGCATTAAACTGGTACAGAACAAATATTGAATTTAACATCAATTATTTTAAAGGTTACTTTCTTTCCTTACCACTCAATAAAATTCTTCCTTAGCATCATTTTCCTTACAGAGATGGCTCACTTACAAACACAGTCCGTGATGGTCAATTGTGCAAATTGTAGTTCAGAACACCTGCCATTAAAATAGGCCATAAACTCAGAGACAATAAATAAATAAATAAATAAATAAAATAATTAAAAAAAAAACCACCCACCCACACACAACACTTGACAGGACAGTTTGTTGGATTCAAGAGTGCAGGAACAGAAACAGCCAGTTTGGTTCTCAGATTAAAATTGCATTTGGTCAAACAAGAGAGGCATGCAGCTCATGTCACATGTATTGACTTTTATTTTGTGTACTAATGAAGAGCGACATTGTGTGGAGTGGTAAGGCCCATTGCCTTGGGACGGAGGGAGGACGTGGAGACACAAATGCAAGTCCTGCCCTCCTTTCTCAGCACCAAGGCGTTTGTGGTCCTTGGTGGGGATTTCAGGTCCACAACAGCTATAGGTAAAACACTACATAAAATCAAACTACATCGAATTCATATTAGATCATATAAGAAAAAAAAAAAAAAAAAAAACAAATTACTAAACTGGCATATTGATAATCATGAGTGTTTTCTCTAGATCATAGGAAATGCCACTACTGTGAAAATTGTTATTCCAGATTCAAAAACAACCCTAAGAACATATAATAAGTATTTTAAGATGACACTTTTGAATGAGTTACTGTGGTTCTGCTGGGAAGCACAGCACTGCACTCTCTTCTACCTATGCGCACGTTTAAAAGGTGACCAACGCTGTCCAGATTTCAGTTCATGTTCTGAGCATTCTGCTAGAGAAACAAGAAATCTATTACATCTACACTCTAATGAATTATTCCCCAAATTACTTGTTCTCTTACAGCTTCTGCCAAATAGGTGCTATGGCAGCTTCAGTTACAATAACTCACCAATATTCAGTTACAATATTCTCCCTCCCAGGAGCACTGGGAGCAGACCTTGGATGGTATAAGCTAAAAACAGGATCAGAGTTACACTAAGTGACCTACGACTGCCAGGCAAGAAGAAAAAAGACCTTGCAAAGAGAACTTTTTCCTTGCCTTCCTTCACGGGGCCATTCATTACACAGGCCCCTGCACCTCTAAGATTGAGACATGCAAGCTGATCATCCACATGGAACTTGTCAGCAGAGTATTTTAGGGTTGGATGTTAGCTGAGGAAAAATAAATATTGAAAAACTCCTTTTGCACATGCAGTTAAAAGCAATAGTTAAACACAGCTTGAAGCAGAAGGCTTAGCCTCAAAGGCAGAAGAAATTGTCAAGTTATGTGACAATCCCTGACCTCACAAACAGAAGAAAAGAAAATCTTGACTTTGTAACTTCTTTGGGCTGCTGATACGCTATTAGATGATATAAAATAGGAAGAAGTCTAGTCAAAGTTTGATGTTTAGAAAAATCAGAGTTTCAGATTTTAACATGCTGCCAAGTTGTCTCTTTCCCTCCGCAGGAAATGCTACCACTTATGAGTTGGTCTGCATTCATACAAATTAGTGTAAATTCTTCCCTATACTTTTGCAACATCCTTGTGAACAAATGCATAGGAAGAATTTGGTAATTGCAGCACAAACAGAATCCATTACCTTTCACAGGATATTTTCAAGCTCTAGAGAGAAAAAAATAGCTATTTTAACCAAAAGTAAATTTGTATTCTCACTGAAGACCCTGAATAAGACTTTTGGCAAAACTGCACAAGACCAAGACAGCTCCCTTGGAGCATTTTAGTCTAACCATCTGAGCTGCCACAGGCTTCCAGCACTCATATATATTGGTGTTATATATGATTTTGAAAATGCTTGATGTAGGAATCCTGAAAATAAACAAGAACACTAGATCTCTGCGCATTTATGCTCTCATCTACTCCGTGCACTTTTGACAAAAATCTTGAAAATGCATCCCAAATTCACCCTGTAATCTCAAGGACCTCAAATGGGAAGTTAACGGATTCAGCATCTCCATGTCCAAAAACCTGAAGTCCCTAACCCCCTGTTTTTGCTTTGGTTCATTTTTTTTTTAATACTTGATTCTGATAAGTCACAAAACCCACCATGATAAGAGAGAGTACATTTACGAATCTCTCTAATCTCTTTAAAGTTTTTCAATAGTTCTAAATTAAATCCTTTTCACCCTTATCACTTTATCCATCAGAAAATCCGGAGGATATTTGGATTCAGACATCCATTGCACCAAAGATCTTTCATTACAACACACAAACAAGCACTTTTATTGAACAAGAACCCAATTACTTAACCCGGCTTCAGGTTTCATTCTACCCCGCTGCTTCTACACCGACATGGGCCTGCTAATCTCTCCTGACGGGCATTGCTACATATCAGTTCTGATACACAGAGATGATTCCTAACCTCCCTTGCAGAGAGCTAGTGATTAAATAAACTGAGATGCCCATCTTGACTTCTTTGGACCAATAAATAACAACAAGGAAATAAAGTTGGGGGATAGAGACCCCCTTCCCTTTAATATGAACAGCATCCAGAAGTAGAAGGAAAATAACAGAAAATAAATCTGTAAAAGAAACAAAAACAACTAAAAGTTTGTACCTCCATATATAAGTGACTAATTCATTATATTAGCTAGAGGGTATGGCTTTGCCTTTTGTAACTCATATACAAATTAGAAAGCACTTTCTACTGCAATGGTGAGTGCTGCCCTAACTTTGAAGTATCAAGGATTATGGATATGACAAGACACAGACTTGCTCCTGCTCTCCAGAAGAGCTGCACAGCTGAGGGAGCAGCGGGCACCTCCTTCCTCCTTGCTTTATCTCTGTGCCTAAAGAGCAGCCAGCTATCATCACAGTATCCAAGCACATCCTACCCAGATATCAAGCACATGGGGGAAACCTAGTACTGATGAAGGTGTCTAACCAGACTTTACTACACATTTAGAAAAAAAAAAAAAAAAAGGCAGAAATCAATAGCATAAACAAATAATTCTTCTCTCAATCAAATCAGTTCTTTCAAAAAAGCATGTTATTAGATCCAGGCTTCCATTAGCTTTAATAGATCCTGAACTGGGTTTAAAGTAAATGTGTTCCTGCATTATATACACAGAATGCTAGCTAAATAAAAGAATACCAAACTGTTAGTATACAAAATGTAAAATAAAGTATCTGAATAATAAGAAAGAGTAATTGCTGGATATTAGGAATGAGAACACTGATAAAAACATGGAAAGGGTGTGAAATAAGAGAGCTGGATAAGAGGTGGAGGAGGAGAAAGGAGAGATCAAAGTGAAGTCAGAGAACTAAATATAATCAGTGATAACACAATTACACTGAAGAGGCAGGAGAGATCCGATATTATCCCAAGTTCTCAATCCACGGGGAATTAGAAGTTGGTATACTTGACAGCAGGATCACAGCCTCTATGTTCAATTCACTTCAAATATAATAAGATTCGGATTGCCTTGCTGTTTCTTTATAGACAAAGGAAGATTATTTCAAAGAAATTTGACAGTGTGTTTCCAAAAGAAACTTAAATAAGAGTTTTTGCAAGTCATATATGAAATAGCATTAATGACTGAACCTAAATTATTTTACCTGTGAAATTCTTTCCTTTGCACCTACTATAAAAACATGAAACATAATCTATGTTGCAGAGATATCTTTATCCACGCATGTACTTCAAGTATAAAGATCGTAAAGAGAAGCTAAAAGTGTTTATGTTATTTCTATCCTTAGTATTTTCTGGCAAAGAACCGATGACTTGGCTGCTTCTACTTGTGTTTGGTTGCTGCTTAGAGCTGCCTTGCTTGATCTCCTTTACATCTCCAAACTCTGGGGAATTAAAGAGTCTGTGTGTATTTATTCAGGTCAACAACTGCATGTGTCTCATGAAACACTTATTTCTGCCAGGAAGTGCACAGAATTGCTCTTTTATAGAGCAATTCTTGACCCTAACTTATCTTCTTGTTTCAAAATATTTCAGTCTAAACATAACTACACAGTAAATGCAGTTTTGTAGATTCGTTAACTTAACAGACATTTAGAAAAAGATGTTTTTCCAAAGACACGTTGTGTCTTTTATCCCTATGCAGAGCTTTGAATAATTACAAAGGGGGTTCTGGGGCCCCTTGTGCTATTTATAATGTTTTAGCCGTGATGGAGCAACTAACATGACCACTGTAACCAGATCCAGATTCATGCTAGGAACTGTAGATTTGACTTCTCCTACACCTCTAACCCTACAAGAACAAAAATAAGGTTCCTCCCAGGCCGAGCTGGTAGCTCCATATATGTCATCATGATGTTAAAGCAGACCTTTGCTTAGCCTCTCTTTTTAAAAAATTGTTCTGCTGGAAGTCACCCTTCTAAGCTAAGTGATAAATAAATGTGGTGGCAGAAAGGATCATTCCCTTGTATTTTCAAAGTCAAGATGACAATAAAGACTTCACATGAATTTACTGGGGAGGGGAAACACAGGTGAGGATATCTTTTAATGGCATTTATTGTTTTTGCTGTGTAAAATACATTCACTCAATCTGGAATAACAATTTTCACCAGCAAACATTAAACATAAAACATCTGGTTGTTATCACTGCAGGTCCATGTGGGAAGCTGCAGGTCTATTTGTGTATTTACGTCAACAAAGCTGTAACCTACTTGTGTTTGTCAATGTTAAACAATTTTCTGGAAAGATGACCAAAAGCATCATTCATGTTCCATCTGTTTATGTGATAAATATATTCTACTAAACCATATTAAGTCTAGCCAAACTGCATAGAGGAGGAATACTTTATAGCCACATTCAGAAATTTTCCTTTTGAAAATTCCAACTTAGGAGGGGACATGAAAAGTCTCAAAAATAATTGGGTTGAACGTATAAGTTGACTTTGAGTCCATGCAGACAGTTTTTCCTCCACTAATAAGACATATTCATTAACTAAAACTTCTTGGGAAACTTTTATAGGTTTTCCACACAGTGAAGGGAAGATAATACAGACCAAATAAATAAATAAATAAATAAATAAATAAAAAGAGAGAGAGAGAGACGGAAATTCAGTAAAATATTAATTAATGAACAGACCCTGAAACAATGCTGAAGTGTCAAACTTGAAATGAAACCAACAACCAAGCACTAGTCAGACGAGTGTTTTGAAATTGCTGTGGGGTTCCCTGGGGATGCAGGAGGAAGGTAAGGGATCCCGGGATCCAAAGTTCATCCTTTATTTTGTCTTCCCTAGGCATGGGCTGCCCTTTGGTCTGGCTCTATTGCAGGGTGTCTCCTACTCAGCTCAGCAAGGCCCTCACTCACACCAGCACCCACGTCAGCCGCAAGACGACTCCATCATTCCAGAGGCAAGGCATCAGAAAATACTGATAATGCAGCTACACAAGTTCCCTGCCACCAGATCATCATCTAAGACTGTAAAATCAGGTGAAATAGGGTAAAGAAAAGCTCTCTATAAAAATAGAAGCTGAGTTCAGAGTTTCTGACTTGCTGTAAAGCACTATCAATATGATAAATGTTATGTCTCCTGTTATTTCTGCAAGAATTTAAAACCTATCAGCTGTTCAAAAAAAGTGATAGGTGAAAAGAAAAACATGCTTAGCAAATATAATTGTTTGCTGTAAGACCTGAAAGTAAGAACCAGTGGTATTGTGCTTGTACTGAAATGTGTGTTTGACCTCTATTAGAAATGCATGAACATATATTACAAAGAACAGTCATGCATTCAGACAAGAACTCTTCATGCTTTTGTTGTTGTTTTTGTCTGTCTACATAATGCAAGCTGAGCCAGTGAAATGTAAAAAAAACTTTTGATCCACAAGTTTTTTTTTTTTAAATCCTATATTAAGAGGTGAAATAAAATATGCTTCCATACTAAAACTTCCTTGAAACAAGAAAAAAAAAAACTTTAAAACTTTTGAGGAAAAAAATCAGTAAGTTAAATGTAACATGCACAGTTAATAAAGACACGGTATGTCTAAAGAATATATGCTACATGGGAATCACAGTAGACCTCTTTGCCAGTCTAGTTGGGATGTTAACAATCAAGAAGCAACCAGAGAACCAACAACCAAGAAAAAACTACATCCAGTCGTAGCAGGTACTTTAAGTGCAACGTGGAAAATAACCCCATAAGTCTGAAATTATGGTGACAGTTAAAGATATCAAGAAATCTGTCCAGTTCCTGAGACCTGGAAGAAGGTCTTGAGCGAGTGCTGTCTATTGATTTCACAAAGGTTCTTGTGTCACCTTAGCCTACTGTGCAGACCTAGTGCAATGTCCTTCTCCAGCCCAAGGATGCAGCCAGTCCCGGACTGCAGACGCCAACACTCTGTTCTGTAGCAGATGTTAGGAGCAGACAGAGTTGAAGAGCACAGCCCTCGCTCTCTGGTCATAACAAACTTTTAGAGAGGGCAGCAAGCAGCCCATTAGTCCATTGCATAGAAAGGGACAGCATGTAAGTAAATATTGTTTCACAACAATGTTTTACATTTTTCCCTTAATAAAAGCTATCAATATTTTGGATAATATCAGCCTCGAATACCAGGAAAAAGTCACCATCTTCCTGGTTTTCTTGACCTTGCTCTTGCTTTGCAATTTAGCTGACAATACAGACCATAACAGAAAGCACACTCAGATCCTGCAGCAGAATAATAAAAAGGAGGAGGAGGAAAAAAAAAAAAAAAAGCACATATTCTGGAAAATGAATTCTGGAAAAAGCCCAATATAACACACCACCATATAGTTTTATGCTAGCTGAGATTTTTTTTTTCTCCATTTAAGCAATTACTTTTCTGACCAGTGCTGCACATGCATTTTCTAAGCATCCCATTGAAAATGTTCTCTGATATGATCCTTTTAGGAATTAATAATTCATAGAGGTATTGCTGCACAGTACAGTTCTAAGATTAGATAGTACTGAGAGAATCTATTACAAAATAATGTAATAGGCAATAAAAATGTAAAAATTATGGCATCTTGCTGACAAATTTATGACCTACAAAATGCATCATTATACTTTATATTTATTCCATGTCCACTGTTTTTAGACGATATTGGGTAAAACAAAACAAAAAAAAAAAGGAAAATGGAAAGAAATATTTTCTCTACTTGAGAATACATTAGTATGGAAGAGGTTCCCTAGAAAAAAAAAACATGTGTCTATCTGTATATTCTATATACACATACATATAAAATACTAACTTTTCATCAGCAGAAGCATGAGATTAATATATAATTTAGACAAGAATGAAAAGGAGGGAAAGAAAATGCAGTGAGTTCAAAATATTTGCATTTTGTGTTTTCACTGTCACTTTTTATTATTACTGCCTATTGGTCTATAATAGTAGATAGTCACTTTGCCCAGTGACTGACACATCTTTTTACAAAAATATATATAGAGATAAATACATACTTGTATTTATTTATAGTTGGAATTGTTTCGCAGTTATGCACTACTCTATATCTTTGTAATATATCCTTATCGTTCATTTGAATCTTACGGTATATCTTCTTTTTTAACAAAAAAAGAAGAGGAAGGAAGGGAAGATCATTCTGCACATGTGGATATCTATATCCTCATGTACAGTGCATTGTCATCATTATCCACCTGCTCATAACTTGGTTGAAAAACAAACTTTAACCTCAGATGTCCCACAATCTTATCTTTCTACTTGTCCATTCACTTACCCTGCCACTGGCATCACCTTCAACTTGCAAGAAGAAAATTAACATGCAAGTCTGACGTGTATTTGTTTGTTTTCAATGCTATGCTGAACACAACTCCTCAAACAAAAATGTGTGATCTGACCATGGAAAGTGTTTTGAGTCAAACTTTTTAAAAGAGGATGCCTTAGTTAAAATATTTTAACTTGAAGTCCTAATTAATATTTAGAGAGTGGAAGCCTTTGCTAAAGATTCAATGCTCTGCTACTCATTAAGTGCCAAACTACATCTTACTACAACAGTAACTGTTTGTAAAAGCTGAGCAAAACAGCAAATATTTCTGTAATACCAGCAAGAGCACACTGCAAGGTAATGTAACAAGAAAAGGAAAAGAAACAAGAAGAGTGAACTATTTTAAAATCCTTTCACAGCTCGTTATTTATCTTTACTTGCAGATTGCCTAGCTTAGTGATAAGCATTGCATGGACACACAAAAGGTCCAAGAACTGGGTATTGACAGAAGGCTCCAGATGAAAAGAAAGAAGATTCCAGTCTCTTTCCAGAATACTCACTACAACCAGGAGACCTTCCCAGTGTGCAGCCAACATTCAGCCCAGCCCCATTCTGGAGAATCAGACATCAGGAGAGTTGGAAGGCACCAACTGGCATCAATTAATTGGCTCACAAAGGCAAAGTTTCTTGGCTGGCATCATGGGTGGAAACCCTAAATCCGCATTCTAACCCATAGCATGAACACCGTGATGTGAAAACCCCTTCCCACTCAACAAAGAACTCAAGACATGGTTTTGGTAGAGCCAGCCAACGTATCTGCATGCAAAGTGCCTCAATCAAAGCTGATTATCCGTTTGTATGTATGAGCAACAATTATGTTTTGCTGCAAAGATATTAATTTCTGGTTAACTATGAAATACTCTGTTCTAAGGGGATTTTGGGGCTATGAAAACAAAGTGACCTTTCATATTAACATTGATTCAGTATGATATTTTTGTTTCATTTTGAAATGTCATTTTGTTTCATTTTTTAAAACTACCAAACCAAAATGAAGTGACATTTTAGCTCTAAATTCAATGAAAAGTACTGTTTGTATTCAAATGCCAAACTGAAATAAAAAAAAAAAAGTCACTTCTCATTACATTATTTCTTTCCAGAACTTTAGAAGCATTTATTTCTCATTTCAACTTAAAAATATGGCCGAGGACTTACAGATCTAAACGTATAATGGAGAACGTTTCTTTTCAAAGCATCAATAGGCTTTAGTATAATTTAAATTTATTATGGATCAGGAGGACTACAAGGGCATTTCTATCATTGCTACCTATAACGTTCTATCACCAGACTATCAGGACCATCTCTTTTAAAATCACTGCAATTTACTTGAAACAAAACAAAGCTCCATCACTCCGTCTATTCTTGAGTTGTAAGAAAAACAGAAATGCTGTAAGTTTCTTCTTCATTTTGAGAAGGTTATTTTTGGGTTTGGTTTGGTTGGTTGGTTGGTTAGCAAGCCGATAAACCTATTACGGTTTATCATTCCCATGAAATTATTATCTCACACATGAAATATCATTTTCTTTGATGCTTTTCTCCTTACTCTCAGCCGAAAAAAAAGAGCAAATAAATCAGAGCACAGCAGTGAAGCTATATCTCTAGTGGAATATCTAAATGGAATACTCCATCTCCTGATGCTTCTATTTTATTTTATAGAAACATTTTAATTATCAATAAGTTGCTAATGCAAGAAAGATAATCCATGCGGACACGTGGACATATAACATAGCTGAGGTAGAAGCCGAAAACAGCTTTTTCCACTGGTAACCAAATAATGCAGCAGTTCCTAACGGTGGGAGACTTTGGTAGTGTTCTGCTATCAAGCTAGGAATAAGATGGAAGGTCTTAGATAACTTAAATCCCTTTCTTTCTGGAGCATGCATGAAGCATTTGCTAATGTGAGAAGGGTCCCAAGTGTCACCCTACCTTTCAGGTGAGCAGACAGGTGAGAGCCCAGAGTCAAATAAAGGAACTTTTAAAGCACATAACTTTTAAATCTCAGACAGCAGCAGGCTCTGGCTTCAGCCAAAGACGCAGAGATGACTGGTTTAAAACAACATCGTTAAGCTCTCCTGAATTACTGGCACAGACCTGTCTTACATGCAAACTGGGCTTCTCATGCGCTCCTGCTCATGCTGCCCTTCTCCAAGAAAGCTCCAAAAGCAGCAGAAAAATAAAAACCTCAGAGGCTCTCTGTGTGTGCACGATGTTATTATTCTGTGATGGTGCAAACAGAGGATTATGATCTTATCTCTTGGAAAAAAAAAACAAGGAGAGAAAACGGATTATAAGAAGAGCTGGGAGTGAAGGAAGAACAAGCTGAGCTCCTAGGGAGCAAGCTCTCTGGCAATGAAATGCTGTTGAGTTTCCTTATGTCAAAGTAAAATCTAAATGAAAAAAAAAAAAAAGAAAAAGAAAAAAAAGAGGGAATTAAATTAGGCTACCTTGTTATGGGAACCAGCTACAACAACTGACCAGGACTGATTATTGTGGTGATTGTTGGCATCATCTTTTTAAAATAGGATTTTCAAGAGTGTTTAAAGTAAAGAAACACAAATCATACCAAGCATACTCACCCCTAAATACTTTTGCAGCTGGCCATCAACTTTGTGGGGGAAGATTCTCCCTCTTAAAAAGGTTGAACAGGCAGAAATTCACAGATAAACTTTGAAATTATCTTCAAAGCTATGATCTGCCACTCATGCTCTGCCCATCAAAAGCCCCAAGGCGTAAGAGCCAAAAAATTAAGATGCTTGGAAATTTTTGCCTTGTGTAAGGAGCTGCCAATAGGAATTGCACTTGATTTGTGCTTCTGGCTGTGTCCTAGAGAACCTGAGCTGCTGCCCGCGCCTCCAACGCAAAGCATCCGGATTTCTGCCAGGTACCACCAGAGCTTCCTGGGCCACAGTCTGAGAAAGAGTAAACTACACCTTCATATACACCCTGCTGAACAGCGATAGCTCACTGGCTTGTCAACATACTAAAAACACCCATAATTGGCAAATTCTTCTTCCTGTTCTTAAAGCAGCAAATTAAACTAACAGGAGGGAAGCATTTCAGCATGAGACTGGTGAGCAATATTGACTGGGGAGACCTGGTGCAAGCCTCTGAGCTGCACTGATTTGAGGCAAGGGAGACAGTCTTTAAGATTTTCTTTTTTTAATCTGACTCTTTGAATTTTTGTAATCTAAAGCTGCTTGACTTCACATTTGAAAAATACTCAGTTTAAGACTAAACACAAAATCATTAATTGTTTATGTAGTGGAAGGGTAAACATTTTTATCTAGACAAACATCTGGACAAACAGGTGCTTCCTCTTCCAATATTCTATTAATAATTCCACTTACTTTTCCCTATTGCTAATGCCAAACACTTAGTGAGAGATTTAAGGCACAGTGGCATAAAATGTCACCTACTGATATCATCTTATATATCCCAACTATCCTGTGCATTTAAGTTGATCCTGTGTCTGGAGCTCAAGTCCTGTCAAATCTTGTGAATGAAGTTCAGTCAATGCTGGAGAGACTTTGAATCAATACCTTAGTAAATCAGTAAATCAGAGAAGTATCAGTCACTTGGTGGGTGATACTGTCCTCTGTCAATTCAGACACAAAGTCTAGTCTCTCCTATTTTGCTTTGTGGAAATAAAAGAAATTAATTAACAGAGTCCTATCTCTGGCAGTTGATAACAATTTCCAGAGTTCATTTTGTTGCAAGTAGAACCCTTGGACCTAGAATATGGGTAGCTCCAATAATTGTATTCTCAGCTCCTTCTGCAGGTAGTTTCAGCTGAGTATAGTCAGGACCTCAGGCCACACAGCTAAACTATGGCCACCTTCTCCTCACAGCCCAGTCACACCAGCTGGAGCCACTCCTGGGTATTTCTTATCTGTTTCACACTAGTTTTAGATCTCAAGGATCAGGTAGTTAATCACTTCTAGGAGGAGTTCACTGGGTGAATGATGATGTTTTCAACATAATTCAGAAGTAACAGATATCTTAAAATAAACCCAGCAAATAATAAACAGGTTGGGTCAGTCCTGGGTATCTGTGTGCCAGTGCAGCTGGCTGATCACCAGGACTGAGGTGTATTAGGCCACACCAGCAGATCTGTAAATACGCCCCAGGCACTTATATTCAATACCAAACTGTAAAATCAATGCAGGGCTGTACTAGTCTCCAGCAAATACACTCAAGGATTCCAGTTTTACTGTTTAAGTGCATAAATCTAACTTCCAAAATTTCAAGTCAGCTGTGATTGCTCACAAACTCTTCATTAAAATTTAGGTCCACGGAATTGTATTTAGATATAAGTCATAGAATAATTCACCTCGGAAGGACTTTAGGAGGTCAACCTATAAATGCAACTCTTACCACAAACTGCAGCACCAGTTATGACACATGTTTTTTTAAACTGTCTGATCATAATAGTAAGTGGCCATAAAAATAGAAAGCAGTCACTCAAGCCAGCAAACACATTAATTGACAAAATCCTTTTCCTTGACTGACAAATTAAAATGCAATAAAACTACCATTCAAATATAAGAAATCCAGAGCAGCCCAGTTCATTTTTTTCATTTCTGAGCATGTAAGACAACTTTTATAAAACCTGAAAATCCAAAAATGCATTTTGAAATCAAGCATCATATCTAATAATTCTCTCTACATATTTCCACCTCAACCCTTTCAATTTAATAGGTAACATGCTATTTCTGATAAATATTTCTGCTGTGAGAGTGCCACTGTCGCCTTCTACACTTTTCTCTAATTCAGAGTCAATTTACTAATATATTGAAGTGCTGGCACATAATTTTCAGATTTTTTTTTTCCTCTTTTCCCCTCCATCTCTCTCCCTACTCAGAGATTTTTTAACTCTGCAATTACTGTCATGACCTGAAATGATTTTACACACTTTGCACTTGAATGTGCTACACTGCAATAAGTAGGCATGTGTTTAGGAGGAGATAATTCACCTCTGCAAGTGGTGACTCCCTTTTTGGCTTTCTGGCACTGCTGCCTTCAAGGAGAATTGCACACGAACTGTACAGCTACTAGGTGAGGGCCTCACAGACGCTGATGACCAGGCAATACTCAAGTTCACTTGCAATAGTGACCCATTTATGAAGTCATCAACCAAGGCTGAGAACATCCAAGTAATGTTAAGCCAAAGATCTTGGCCCAGACTGAAATGAGGAGACTGCTAGAAAAGAACAGGGTAGGCTAAGCACACCCAAATCTTGCCTCCAGGATGGTTCTGGGCTTTCCAAACGGGTATTTGTTTAGCTTACAAAAAGAAATTTCAAATAAGGATGAAGGTTACACTCTCAACAAGATTTCTGTGGGTGTCCTATATGTACAGCAAACCTTTCTCCCTTGCACATGAATTCTGTTCCTGCTTGAACATGTTCATAAACAGTTGGACCTGTAGTATTCATATTGGAGAACACACTTACATTTTATTATTTTCTTCTGTGTGCCTTTTAGAAAAAATAAAAAATTGAAATAAGGAAAAAGGAAAATGAATATTAGACTGGCAACAGAAGCAGCCTTTCACTCAGAGGAGATGTGCAAATAAGGGTCAGTCAGCTGCAGAGTAATCTATTATTTATTTTCCCCTCAAAGTCAGACACAAAATTCCCTTGTTATAGTCAGCTTCTAGGTCTACAAAACAAGCAAAGACCTAAAATGCTAGGTCCTGATGTACCAATGCTTTACATCCACGCTATCATAATCCTGAAGTAGTATTTGTTGCTGAATCAGGCTTAAGTGCAATAACAGTATTCCACACTGGTACATTAAGTTTATTATCCAACACACAGAAAGCAAAATAAGACATAATTAGGTAGACAGGGCTTTCAAATCCATCCTTAATGTAAGTAGCTTCCTTTCTATTAAATAAATGAAGGTGGATACAATTATTAGAACAAGATATGTACTAGTGTCCTAGGAAGAAAAAAGATGGGGCCTCACTGAAAAATTGCCATATCAAGTGCATTCTCTAAATGGTACAATTAGCATGGTTAGGAAAAGGGCTCCTGAACTTCTTTTCCACTGCAAATCCATTATTATATTTGGCTTGCTAGGGCCACACAATCTGTTCAGACACCACTATTGATTCTAAACCTTCACAGACTGAGTAGAAGCACAAAGGAGTAAAACAAACAAACAAAAAGTACATATTTTGGAACATCTGGATTTGCTATATCACATACTGCTTGTGAGTAGCTGAAGAAAGATATACAGCACTGTTCGAGAGGTTGCAGAATAAATTCAGAAAGCAGAGAAGACGGGAACAAAGAAATAAAACAAATTAAAGTGCTGCAGAAAAGAAGACATCACTGGTAAACGAAGTTATTGCAAATAAAAACAGCTGAAATGTGTCTGTTTCCAGAGAAGCACGTTTTATGCTACAAGGGCAAAATAATCAGATAGTCTTACCAGAAGGAATGTTCTATTTGATGTACACTGATGAGAACCAGAAAAGTTTTCTCCTGAAAGAACATAAAATGACAAGTATGTCAGAACGGCTTAGCTCAGAAACTTCCTGACAAAACAGAAAAGATTCAGTTTGTTTATGTAAGCTTGGACTTATTCAGAAATAGTCCTATTTCTAATAATAAAATATTTTAATAACAGTCTTATTCTAGAATAAGATTTTCCTCAAAGAAACCACAGCAGCTATTACAGATGTTTATTTCCTATTTGTTTTACTTAGTCTAGGATTGCTGCTGTGGACATAGAGCACATCATGCCAACACTGTACGAGCACAAGAAATAACAAAAGTTAACCAAAAAAAAAATGTTCTTGACATTAGAGATTCTGCTTCACCACAAGGAGGGACCCGCTTTTGATACATGGAAAGTAGGACAATTTCTAGGCTAAGCATGAGGGTTACATTTTTCGCTCACTAACTTTAGACTCCTAACACCCAACGTCTACGTCAAGGCTCACCCACAGGCACTAATACATTTTTCACACCTTTGCAAAAAATCACATGTTCCAGGACTAAAGCACTTGCCCCTAAGCCTGGCAAGCTCTCACCCTCTGCATTCCAGCCAAGTGGATAAAAAAGATCATGATGAAAAAGAAAAGACCCGAAGTAATTTGTCTCTCATCATTACCTTTCTCCTACATAAATAAACATCTCCCAAATTTAAGATCAAGAAATGCCACATCTGCTCTTACGGATTCCTTCTATATCCCCACACAGGACTATGTGGCAATGAACACAAACAAGGTGACAGATTTTCCAGCCTACGCCCCTCTCATTTTCATACATGACAAAGGAAAAGCATCATCTTTATGTGAAGCAATAAGACACATTATACTTCAAGTAGCAATATGAGAGATAAGTTATATGTTTTGAAACACAGTAAGTATTCTTTAAGTTTATCTTATGGCGGTTAGTTTTGTTATCCCTGCAGAAAACATGATGTTCTAGAATAGGAACTTAACAGAACAACCATTATGTGACATTGAATGGGAAAAAGGCTTCTGACCTTGCAAAACATGTTCTGAGTCTATAAATGAAATTGCAAACATCATTTTGAAGTTCACACTATTGACACATTCACGTGCTGAAATACTGCAGAATCACTAGCTTCTGATTTCAGAAACAGGTATTTTAGATGCTTTTAATACAAAATCCAGAAATACTGTTTAAATTTTAATAATCTGGAACAAGGACTCATGATTTTTTTGAAGTATTACTGCATATGCATCTCTGAGAAAAGAGCAAAACATGAAAGCTGTATGGCTTTATATTTAGTTACAAACATTTTTTTCATGCAAAACTTTTGTGTCCTAAAAAAAAAAAAATCCGCACTTAAAAAACAAGGAAAAAGAAAACCTTAGTAAAACCTCTACTGAAAATATGACCTAAGTATACTAAAAGTAAAAAAAACTCAAACAAACCATGACTATAATAATTGCAAAGCTGCTGTTACCTAATGTATCATTTACATCTTAAAACTGAGATAAAAGTACCCTAAGAAACTTTAGAGGAGACAGTCTACACTCTACTTGCATATAAATATCTAAATCATCTATGGGAAGAACATTCTAGAAATGTCTTTCATGGTCATCGTAAAAAGGCAATAATCTATTTGAATTACCCAAGCATCAAATACCAAATCAGACCCCAACTAGCACATAGGCTCTCCAGTCTCTAGTACAAGTTTCCATTATTAACAAGCTCCACAGCACAAGGTAAGCTGTAGAATTTCCTTCCCTAAGAGCATATTCTAAATTTGGAAAAGAATTTCAGCCCCCCATAAATATGTTTTTTTTTTTTTTTTTTTTATCTAGCTTTTTAAGACACCTCACACATGGGACCAGGAATGGATGGAAAATACAAAAGACCAGTATATGTTCAGAGTCACTCCTTAGAAGAGTGCTTTGTTAATAGGTTATTTTATTCAAGTACAAGATAATTATTTTTAAAACCTGTTGAAGCAGTGAAATTACTATTGTTTGTGTTACAGCTCAAAGTGACAGCAAAGCCTGCTTTTGTGCAGATCCAGTGGTGTGGAACATGCTAGAAGAATTAACTAACTCGGAAATACTTGGTAACTTTGCATTTCTAATGGCTGCATACTGCAATCAGAATCGGAACTAAAAGTGATATACAGAGCAAAATACAGCAAGGCATGCTCCCCAAAATAATATGGTATTAAAATGAGCATTAGAGTCTTTAATATATTTTCTAACATATCACTACTGTAAGCCACACTGCCACTGCTGAAACTTCAGCCACGTTGTACGTATAATTTCAAAACATAAACACCGTTTTCACAGAGTCCTTACAAAACCACTTCCAAGAAGAACACAAGGGAAATGCAAACTTGCCACGTTTCCTTGGAGACGTACCAGAGAAATGCAGATGCTCAAAAGCTCCTTTCACTGGGCAGAGGCAGGGATCAAGCAGTGCAACGAGGACGTGCCGCCTTGTCAAGGATTTGGGTGGCCCCAGCTCCTCCGCAGCTCCAGATTTCAGCAGCCTCAGGCTGAATTCCAGTTCACCATCCAGTGTAAAAGGACACCACGAGGGACTGGTGGGGAGTGTGTTTGTGCCAGCGAGCACCACACTGCCCGCACCTCGGGCCAAGCAGAGCTCTGTGTGTGTGCTGGGCACTCACTAACTGGTAAAGGCAACAGCCCTTGGATATCTCGGAGAGGGTCTTTCCCAGTATCAGACTTGACCCGAGAAAGCTGTTCCTAAAAGAATCCAATCCCTACCTAACTGCTGAGCATCTCACATAGTGCTAGAAAGCACCATCTCCTCTCAGGTTATGGTCACACAACCAATATCACAACTACAGCAAGACTGTTTTTCCTGAGAGCACGTTTTTATGCTCACCACCAGTGCTGGCGGACAAAACAGGATGAAGATGAACTTCTATCACTCTGAATTGCTCTAACTGCCAGGAATTTTCAATGGCTGAGCTATTGTCTCTTCCATGGAAAATCAAGGTCTGCAACAAGGACAACAACTTGGGTCAAGGATAGCCACTGTAGGCACAAATATATGCAAACATCTCAAGACAAAGAGATTTCTGGGGAAATATCCTCTGTGCTTCTCTCCACATATGGTGGAGCACAGAGGAACAGTCATTTTCTATCAAGGACAGAGTTATCCAGGTCTTTTAAAAGCCTGCAAAGTGTTTCCCCCTCTCTTTCAGCAGTCAGTGCGAGACAGGCCATGCAACAATCACGCAGCGTAGCAGGTACACATCCATCACACCTCGGGGTGAAGGATATGAGGGCAGAACAGTTGGTTTGCATGGTGCAAGCATTGGTTTAAACACAAGACACCATTACCTGCTCTTACTTCCCAGTCTGACAACAAGAGGGAATATTACCTCAGGCTGCAAGTCATTAGAAATGACTGTGGATTCTCCCACTCTCATTTCCAGCTGGCATGGCACAGTGCAAGACAACCACACAGCCCACAACATCATGCAAGCAGAACAACAAAATCACAGACTGATTCAGCTTTAAATGGATCTCTAGACCCATCTCATTGAGGCCAAGCTTAATCCAGCAGGTCTGAGCAACTACTGGCAATCTGTTTCAGCTTCTGACTATGCTGACAATAATGCTCTTCCTTACATTCAATTTGAATTTCTCCCATTGTTGCTTATGCCCGGTGTCCTGTTGCTGCACACCTACCTCCAAGTGTCTCCATCTTCCCTATAAACTCCCTCTATGTAACTGAAGACATCAATGAGATCCCCCCTGCTGACCTCCTCTTAAAACCAATCCCACCTGTGCTACCCACCTGGGCTCCATCCCTCCACTCATTATAGTTTAACAACATTGGCCCTGCCAAATTCAGTGGAGTTATTGTGCTATCCTTGGAGGAGATCTCTTTATCAGGATACTATTTGCTACTCTTATTTTCCCAATATTTTTTAAAAAATAAGGAAAGAACAGATGACAGATGTGTGGGAGCAAGAACCTATGGCATCTACAGGCATTAGCAGTATCTCATTCGTTCTTACCCATATTAGCCAGAGGACATGCTCATGAAGGGAGACATCTCATCACTCTAAGAAAAATCCCCCACAGCTGTTTGCTCTAATATGAAATAAGATTATGAAGAATGAGAACAAAACTGTTTTTTTCTTTTTTTTTTTTCCCATGAAAGGAATCTTCCAGTCAGAAAACACGAGCTAAACATTCCTAAGTATTGTCATTTTTCTGCATTTTTCTTAGCTTTTGCTTGATTTTTTTTTTTTTTTTTTTTTTTTTTTTTTTTTTTTTTTTTTTTTTTTTTTTTTTTTTTTTTTTTTAGCTTTTGCTCATTTAAAACCCAACACCAGTTCCAGACCAAAGTACAAAAATTAGTGAGGAAAGCGTTCACCTGCACTATCTAAACCAAACTGCAGCACGACAGCCACCAAAAATCACAGGAGCGACCTAAGTTCCTGTGATTCTATTGACAAGAACACCCCAGAAGCAGTTCTCCAGGGCCTGCTGGGTTTGGGGACAATCTGATAGTAAGATGTTATGACTTCAGGGGCCAGGCACATGGCACACAAAGGGGCAGCAGCAACTAAATAAGCAGGGGGCAATTTTGACATCAGTCTTGAGCTTGCATTCTCTGCAGTTATGTGACTGAGTTCTGAACGTAAGGTAGTATATATGAATTTATCAGTAGCTGCAGATGCCACCTCGCTTTCTTCCCAGCTGCTCATCACCATTCAGGGCTGCACATGTTCATTTTCCTGACTCCTTACAAAGTGTAATAGCAATATTTTCCCTCCCTCCTTACTTTTTGCCACTTTTCCCTTGCCATCCTTTCAGCTGACGCTTGCATGCAAGGATGGTTTGGATGACTGAGTTTACTCAAGCTACAAAATGAGAGTCTTGTTTTACCGCACTATCTTCTTTCATCCTTTCTTCCAATTAATTAAAGACTCTCGTCACTAGCTTGAGTCCTGTGTCTGGGCCAACTTTAGATGCAGTCGATTTTACCTGCTTCCTCCAGGACACCCATGTCCTACACCCTATACCTCATTTTAGAATTGGATAAAACTGGTACAGATGAAGCAGCAAGAGTGGTGATGGCAGGGCAGGATCGGATGGATGCCAACGAACACAGCTCGAGCTTCAGTGCCATGCCATGTCTTGAAAAAGAGGCTCACAAACCAGGGAACTGCCTTTCGGCAGAGGAATGGGCCCTGACACCAAGGAGAACATGATGAAGCAACGATGAATCAAACAATAACTCCAATTACACGCTCTTATGTGCAACTAAAATGCTTACAGATGTTCATAATGAGAACTTTTTCTTCTCCCACTTCCCTGTAATAAGATGAAGACTGAAAAAAATAAAAAATTACTACTGATCACATGAAATCCTCCATACTGGGGTGAGAGGGCTTCTGCATAGCAGGCTTTGGTAAGCAGTATTCCCCACAAGGAAGAGAACGTATTTTGTATTTTATCAATGCCACAGAAGATGACTTTCACAGATTTGAAAGTCAATTGATGATGCACCAAGAGTGAGCACTCAAAGTAGAAGCCAATAATAAAAATGGCCTTAATAGCTGATCTGGGTGCCTGTTAGAGAGCATCTGCACGCTCTGCAGACTGCTCGAAGAAAGAGGCAGGACTGCTACCAGCTCTGGAATGAGAATGCAGGTGTTATTAACGGATCAGTGGCTCTAAATCATTGACAACTCCTTTGGAAAATTCCAGCGAGGGGCCTGATACGCCCAGAGATTCACAGAAAAGCATCTCAAGAACCTGAAGTTGTGATTTTAGGAACTGGCTGTCAAACTCCTGCAAAGCTGAGAAGAGCAGTGTTAGCATTCTGCTGATGATCCACACACAGATGAAACCCAACAACGCTTTTCAAAGGAGACATTCTCGGAGGATATGGATTACGGCACCTCCTCTGGAGCCCTGCTTGCACTCCTAACACTGGTTAACATGGCCCACGTAATAATTCCAGAGGATTAATTCACTCCCATGTCGTCTTTCACATGAAATTTCTGGCATAAAAATAAAAGGTAGACGCAAAGAGAAATAATATTTTTTAGGGTCCAACTCTCAGGAGATCAAAGCAATGACAAGTAAACAGTAAAGCTGTACTGAAAATAAACCAGAACACTCAGATATTTGCCCCTACCTTGTTTGCAAACACAAAATTATCAACAGCTTTTGTTACTTTTCTAAAAATACCAAATCTCTCTAACATCACTAATTTGATCTTAAGAAACACCAAAAACATATTGTGAAAATCAAAGTCAATACATTGTTGGATCTGAAGGATATTTCAAAGTTGATGCTGTAAATATTGGATTTCTCTTAGTTTGTTAAAGCCACGTGTGGTGGTGAGGTCTTCACAACTGTTAGTAAATTCTGCAGAAAGAACTCAAAAATTGTGAAGACTTTTATGTTAAGTGCAAAATGTGCTATATGTTGAATTTTTATAAACCTGCTATTAGATAGTCCCTTCATGAAAGGTAATCATTTCTAGTTGTGTGTACGTTTTTATACACAAAAGACACATACAACTTGATTTTTTATAAAAAAATATGCATCTAAAGACAGAAAACTAGTTAACTGGGTAAAAATGATTCAAGCATCTCTTTAGCAATTAAGATGAATATTGATAAGATCAAATTTAAAATGTCAACACTTCAATCTATACCAAAAATACAACAATTCTAATTGTACTGATGTCATTGAGCCGCCTAATACGGTAAGTATATGTGCATTTACTGTATACTGTTTTATTTTTGCTGAGGACTAATCATAATAAAATAAATCCAATATAGCAATGGAAAAGGTTATGACTCATAAATATTTATAAACCAAAATAAAAAAACAGTTGTTGGTTGATTTGATATTCAGGGGGAAAAAATGTGGGTTTTTGTTTTTGTGAATCCTATTCTTTAAGACTCTTAGTGTGCAACATTTTTAATCTTAATATAAATGACCTTGATAAAACAAATAAATTGAGCAAGTGTATCACCTAGTGGTCAAATACAGCAAGATTTCTTCCTACTTTCAAGCTCTCTTGTTTGCTGTAGAGGTGATTTTTGGCTTCTCTACTCCCTCACTCCCCCCCTACTCTGTCAAATGCTAAATCTGAACAGTGATATTACATAAGAAGCAATGACTATATTAAGAAACCCCATTGTGCCAATGTTTTATTGCATGTAATTTATTTTTATCTCCAGCAGCTTTTTAAAAACATCTTGAATCCCAAAACAGTTCTACTAAACCCTTGATTTCCTTTAATGCTTTTTTCCTGAAGCAAACCTAAATGCCTGCCTTGAAAGCTTACTCAGACCTTTCCAAGTGCATAAAGTGTTGAGTGTTCAGACAACACTGTCTTTGACCATGCAAAATGAAATGGAAAAACTGAGGAGATATCCCACATAGACAAAAAAGGAAAAGACAAAACAAAACAAAACTCATCTTTAAGGGAAAAACACAGTAAAATAAAGAGCTTGCATTTTTCTGAAATGAGAGAAATCCAAAAGGAAATAATTAGTATAAATTCTACTGTGAAATAATCTTTAGGTCCATAAGAGCTCAAAACACAACTCAGTTTACTGCAAATTACAGATGACCAAAAGCTGCCCTAAGGAGCTTACTCTTTACACTTCCTCAGTGGTCTTAGACCTTAGCAATTGCATTGGAACCTGCAGGATTACACTCGTGGAGGTCAGAGTTTGTGAGTTTAACTAGACAGGCAACTCACTTCTGTAATTATTTACTAAGCTAGAAGCAAAAATAGTTTTCCATTCTAGAGTTTTTCCCTTGCTCTCACATAGCTTGCTTTNAAAAAAAAAAAAAAAAAAAAAAAACTTCTACTAAGCAGAATTAATTGAAAAAGAAAAGAAAAGGAGGAGTTTTGAGGAGTCATTCGGAAGCCTATGTGCTTGTATTAAAAGTTTTCATTCTTACTTTCATGCTTAATATTTTGCATAAGATAATTATATGTAAGTTGCATAACAGATTCTGTGGCACTGTAGCATGTAAAGGTATTTAATCCATACTTCCCAAGGACTAGACTAAGGGTGGAATATCTATTATGATGAGTATTCTCAGGTTATCTGTGATGTGGTTATAACAGGGCAAGAGAAAGCAAGCAAAGAAGGAAACTTCTAGCTGCTGTTTGGGTTTGTTTCACCTCATAATAATTGCAGTCCAAGGAATAGGATGTGATTCTTGCCACCAAAATATAGTGCAAATGATATTTCAGTAGCATCCCCTTATTACTACCTACGAGATTAATTTAACTTAATGACAGAAGACCTCGCAAATCCTAGAAGAGAAAGGTGCTAGTCTCCCAATCTGGAACTCTGAAGTAAAAGACAAGATCAATTATAATGGCTTTTTTTTTTTTTCTGTGAATATTTGCTGTTAATTAACATGAGGTGCATAAACTCCAAAAGAAGCTGGTTACACTGTAACTCATTAATTTCATAGTTCAGGATCCTTCAAGATGCTCATCTTTATAGTGATGTAAGCAACTATTTTCATTTCTTCATTTGTTACAGATGAACAAAATATAAACATTTCTCAATAATACTCATGGAGTTATGCTTCTTACATAATAACCTAAAGTTTACCAGCATTTACTCTTTGCAAATCCTTGGTCTTTCTTCTAGACACCAAGATACAGAAAGCAAACCTGCAGGGGACAAGTCAAAATAGATAGATGGATAAATAAAAAAGAGCTTGGCTATCATCTACCTCCATAAAGAGCCCGTCCCTCCTCCGGCAGATCTGCTTTCCTTTGTGGAAGGTGCCTGGAAAGCAGCTGCGGCAGGAACATGTAAGGTGTTAACAGCAGGAGAGGGGACAAGGAGGATATTATAGACAGGAGATTTATAGGATCACTTGTAAAGTCATCAAGCTGTGCTTGTGTGTGAAGACAGTTCACTGCCTTGGATTTACAGCTTCAGCTTACGTAGCATTTTGGAACATATTATGGAAACAATCTCTAATTAAACTAAAACAAAAAGAAAGCAAAAAATATCTGTCAAACAAAACCAGAGGAACAAGACTGCTGTCTCATAGCGCAGTCCTTGAAAACGTCCAGCTCTTAGAGGAATTATTTTTAGATTCTCAAATATTAAATTAAAAAAAGAATTTCTCAGATTTCTTTATATTTTAATATTTTAAGTTCAATTCACTTTTCTGATCTTATCTATTTTATTCACTTACAGGCTACACAGTGGATTAGGAAGGCTGGCAAGAACCTATTTCTCTTGAACTGTTTAGGTCAGTTAGAATTGGCTAATTGCTTTATAAATC
The DNA here is from genome assembly GCA_013398315.1 of Nothoprocta pentlandii. Classification (NCBI taxonomy): domain Eukaryota; kingdom Metazoa; phylum Chordata; class Aves; order Tinamiformes; family Tinamidae; genus Nothoprocta; species Nothoprocta pentlandii. Next base: position 1,290,199 of record VZSG01000083.1, read on the forward strand.
TGCATCCTTGTGCACAGTGCTTTTAGCACTAAAGATTCAAGTTTAACCAACCAAATGAGTTTAAAAATAAATTCGGGTTTATTCTAGGTCACTGACTTGCTGTTTGCAACTACTGTAAATACCTAACCTTCTCCTCTCTTTTTTTTTTTTCCTTAAAAGGTTGATGCCCTAGCACCATTAAAATTAAGTTGAAAGCATCTTATCTCTGATTATTTGATCTGCAGGATCAGTAGAAATATTACATAATTAGAACTTACAATATCTCACATACAAAGTTATAATGAGGAGCATTGTCTTGTAATAGCTCTACTCTAGTCTTTACACTTGGATTATAATACTTTCAGATTAAATTTGACCTGCAAGCCTTTTATTCTATTTTATTTATTTATTTAATTATTTTTCTGAATTAGTTTGCTGGGACATTCCTGACAGCAGATGCTTGATTATCATGGAAGACACAAAAAAAATTCCCCACCAAAACTAAGCAGTTCGCTCATGATTGTTGTTTTCAAAGATGACGACAGAGTCTCAGCATGAGCAAGAGAGCAAGATCTGGTCCAAAAGTACTTGCATCTCCACTAGGCACAACCTACCTGGTCAGGAACCACGAGTAGTCAATCTGTGATGGCAGAGACTTCAGCAATGTGCAATTTATCTTCTCTGCTGTTCCCATTGAGCTCTGCTCTGTCAAGAGAGGACTGCTTCCAGTTTCCAATTTAACTTGCTCCTAGCTTGTTTGGGTACATCTGTGCTATAATGTCACTGTACTGATATACAGAAACATCCTACACCAGGTCACTACAGAGCTATTGCCCAGCAAAGCTGCAGCAAGGTTCTCCGTCCAGGCAATGGACACACCATTTAGGTCAGAGATGGACACAATCACAAACTGCCAATTAATTCCCACAGCTTTCCTTGGCTGTTCTATTTCTCACCCTGAATTTCATAGCACCTCTGTCCTGCATAAAACACACATTCACATTTTGTGCAATATTTCTTACGAGTTTCCACAACAATTCCTGATTATTAATCTTGCATCTCCAAGTCTATAACTGCTTTTTGCAGTCTCATTTTTGCCAGTCCTTGCTTAGCTCTCCCCTGGGACAGGGAGCAAGGGTACGTTCTCCTTGCCTTCAGTGCATGCTTACTCCCACACCGCGCTATAACGCAACCATTATTCACACTAATTGCATTGTTTTATCATGGCTTAGCAAGTTGCAGCTAGAAACATAAAGAGCGGGCCATGATTGTGCTGTGTGGCCACTTTTTTAACTGATGTTTCAGATATGAAAGTCTAAGTTAACTTCAGTATAAAATAGAGTTCTTCTTCTTTGATACCATCTGTGATCATATCTGCAGGTGTTAATTGCTCTTTTGATAATACCAAAACTAATCCTATTAAGGCTAACAGTGGGAGTGTGGGCTACTGCAACTGATTACCAAGGTCCCATAGTATAAAGAGCTACCTCGTTCCCTTTTACTCCTCCAAATAAGATGGTTTAACATCAGCTCACTGTCCAATTCCCTGAAGACATTATTAACTCAGGCCTGCAGTGTTAAATAAGTCAGATACCAGATCAGATAGAATTAGAATAGACAAATTAATCAGCAGAGGATGCACTGTACAATATGCTGTTTGACTTAACTACATTTATATTACTGTTAGAAAATCTGAAACTTCTCTCTAAATTCTAATGACAAATTCACTTTTATTCTTCACATGCCAGTGGTGGAAGATAATGAAAAAGAAATGCATCACACACAAAAAATACAATATATAATATATAATATATATATTATATTATATATAATGTATATATTATATGTACACAATATAATATATAATACATAACATATATTATATATATATATTATATATTATGTAATATATAATATATATATGTTATATTTTCATATATTATATATTTTATAAATATATAAAACACATAAAAGTTGCTTAGATGTTTGAGATTCACCAGCCATATTTTATTGTTTTTATTAGAATAAACGTAAAGTGTATTCACTATGAATTGTTTATAATCTAGCTGCTCTGCCTCTATTAGGCCTAGTTATCCACCTTGAATGTGAGTTTATGCCATTTTGCAAGTTCTTGAATAGAACCATGTTCACAACTTACAATGAAATTTTGCTTCATAAAGTATGTTCTCCTCCCACCTCCTCAATCCTGATCACTGCAATGTCTAACTGATTCAGATCTGAAACAACACTCTCATTCACTCTCCTTTATAAAATGTTCTGAATGCTCAGAACATTTTAGAAACCTCTCCTAATTAAGACAGACAGCATACTCTTAATAATTCTTATTTAAAAGTCACACATGGAGCAAAACTCACACA
>VZSG01000083.1:1295841-1313966 GCA_013398315.1 Nothoprocta pentlandii
GAAACAATCCAACCTATATCACATTTATATTCCTATACCATACTGGAACAGGTACACACATGTGTTCAATGTGACCGCATATTCACATTTTCAGAAGATTCCAGGAAAACCCTCTTCCAGCACAGCCAGGATAACACCCTTGCTGCATGACATAAAGGAGTTTCCTCTTGAACCTGTCTCTCCTGCTCCAAGGCAGACAGAGAGAAGGTTGCTTGTGCACTACTAACTGATGGACTGGCGACACTCATGACTAGAGAATCAAGGACAAAACAAATGAACCAGATTTATCAGATTAATCCCCAAGTATTTCTTCCTTTTCCTATCTAGCTTTCACCAGTCCAAACAGCTCTGAATGAGCAAAAAATAAAAATAAAAAACAAAAGCAAAACACAGCAAAAGTAAGTTCATAAAGATGATGGCCAATATTACAACACATTTTTTTGTTTGTTTGTTAGATTCAAAATGTCCTTATAAGTATTCCCATAGAGATCAGAATTAAGAATTAAGGGAAAAAAGAAAAGCATAACATGTTTTGCTGAAATGCACAGAATATCTGAAAATGGTTTGAGATCTCTTGAATGCTGCTGTTGAACTGCTTTGACATGGTCAGTCTTGTTACACAGATGTCAAATGCCCTCCCCAGCCCCATCAATGTGGCTTGTAATCTATATTTGCTACAGTCTTATGGTTAATTTGCCATTTACATATATATGTGATAGCAGACTGAGACTAATTTATTTTAGCATTATTATAGATAAAACAGCAGAGTCATGTATGATTTGAAAAGAAAGAAAAAGAATTGAATGAATTTTAAGTCTCCTGTATTGACCAAAATCATCCTTTTTCCCATTTTGTTTCAGCTCTTGTGAACTCTTTGTGCATGGATCATTGCTAAAACAAAGCTTGCAGCTGGCAGCATTTATCTGCCTTCTCCCCAGCATGTTCTTAAGGGTTATAGCCCTGTCTCTTGTTGATAGTATTTTGCCACTAGGCAGGAGTCTTCGAAAGAGAGGATTCTTCTCTAAGACAAGATTTATTCTCTATTGCCCCTCTTTAATCAAGAAAACTAGTATATAACATAGAAAAATATTTAAAAGGGCCTTTTGAGAAAAAAAAATCAAATTAGTATTCTTTTATTTAATTAAAAAAATATTAGGACTGAAACTCTGTCTTTTACTGTCTATATTATCAGAGATTTATCAGTAGCTAAATTACCAGTCAGGATTATTAATGGGGACCAGGTCCAACAGACAGTTCCTTACCGTGGACAGGAAAGTCTGTACTGGGGAAATCAGGGAGACTGAGACCTTTTGATATCAAGAAAAGGGGTGGGGGGGAAGGCAAAATATGTTTTCCAAAACAACATATTATCACATAGGAATCTGATATTTCTACGTCATACTTTTTTTCCTAGTAGGCAAACAATATATGTTGTTGCTATTTTGGATGAAAATTAATTTTGCTGAAAAAGATACAGTCTCAAGTCTATGAAAATCCTGAATTTCAAGAAGTAGAATAGAAGAGTGAGAAGATATCTGCTGAAAACCCTCACTGCAGAAGGTCCCACATCTCCCTTGACCTGATCTGAAGCACTGTGTTAAATAACTCATGCTCTTGGATGTGACAGAACTATCTCCACTTGGGGAAATTTGGTATCTCAACATTTATCATCCCCTGCGAGGAGTAAAGTCTTCTCAAAAAATTTGGGGAAAAAAAAAATCTGTCAAGCCTTTTCCAGACACTGATTCCGCTTATTTTCTTTTTTTATGGACTGTGTTTCTTGTGACATTTTACATCTCCAATTTAAGCATCTTCTGGCATATTACACAGCTGCATCACATCTGTGGCACCCAGTTGGCTGATCCTACACGTGAAGACCAGCTCTATTGCTCTCTGGCAAACCACTAGTGCCGTAAGCCAGACCTAACGACAACTAAAACCAATCAAGACTTGCCAGGGAGGGGGCATCTATTTTCATATTTATCAGCTTTGCCACAGCAGAGTTTGAAGAGGGCTGTGATATCCCTGCTCTACAGCTTTCAATTATGCTGCTTGCAGCAGTTTTGCTAACACCTCCCAGCAAAACTCAGACTAGGAGCGTCATCCTTGTTATTCATTCCTTTAAAACTAGGTGTTAATGCTCTTCATGCAACAGCTTTCTCTCTTGGGAATGTCACTAGTGAAAATTCAGCTAAGGAAACAACTGAGGAAAGGACTAGAGAGTGCCTCATTTGAAAAGAAAATCCGTAACAGATGTTCCTATTTATATGTCAATTTTCTTTGACTTTAAAAAGCATAGGTTGCATTTAGAAGAAACTTATTTTCACATGAGCTGGAACAAGAAGTATTACTTACGTACTAATTTATAAAATTAATTCTTTTATAAATGCATGAGTCCTTACATTTCATTATGTACATTTGCATGCATACCTGTCAGAAAAACAACCATCCCCTTCAGCACCAACTCATTAAGCTGGAACAATCGGAAACAGTCTCAAAAGCAGTGCCAGCTTTTGGCCAAAAGCTGACAAAATCTGCATACCATTCACAGAATATGTTACAGGTTTCTCCCTCTTTCCCATCTTCCCTCCAGATCCAGCAGTTTCAGCACGCTGGTCAAGAAGACAGCAACCCATAAATCAGCCCGTGGCTGCAATGTGGGAGCTCGTGGCCGCGAGCACATGAGGGGCTTTGGGAGAGGAGATGGTTTAAAGCCAACTCGTTATAATGACAAACAGCCCCCAGCTGCAGGAGCGGCTGCTCACGGAGCCGGACACCTGCCCTGCACAAAGCCCTGGTTTGCAGCCTCTGGTCCCAAGCAGCTGCAAGGCCTGGCAGAGAGGACAGTGTGGGCAGAGAGGAGCCTCTGCCCCAGCTCCAGGCATCAGTACAAGCCCAGCCTAGCCCAGCATCACGCTAGAGCCCCTCAGCGCAGAACACGTCTGTCCTGGATCTCCCCATGTCTAAGGGAAGGACTATCCTATACAACGACAGAAGAAGAGAATGAAACCAACTCCCCTTTCCATTTCCCACAGTGATCATGTGGAGACCGCACGTAAGTAAATGTCTTGTTCAGTAAATTATATACTATTTCAAATGCAAAGATTAATCAGTTTTCAATCCAAATATTTTCAGAAACCCATTTCAGGCTCCAGAGGAGATGAGCTCATTTAGCAGTGGGACGTTATAATGAAAGGAGTGAACAAAGAGCATCCTCAGATGGCAGACAAGGATATTGTTATGTCTAAAAGCTACTGGGCCTCAAGAACTTGACTATTAGAGCACATGAACAGCCAACAGAGTCAGACTGAAACTCCTATAAAGCTATTTTCAGTTGTCACATCACCCAGATAGGCCTTAAGTTACTCTAACCAAAAGAAGTTAATAATTTTCATACACTTTTTTCAAATATGAAGGCAACTGAATCATGACTTTTTAAAAGAAATTATTTCCTAAGCGTCAGTGCAAAAATTCAAAGTTGGTTTACTCATTCACAACAGAAAACATGATACTATGATAAGTGCAATATAACTTGGGTACAAGGATAGGTCTTAAAATATAACTTTGAGATCCAGGGAAAATAAAGCTTCATAATAGAGCTCTTGTTACCATAGAGGAAATACGGCAAATTCTATAAATAAAAGAAATAAAACCCTACTTGAGATTACATTCTCCCAAGATTAGCTAAACCAGATGTCCACATATCATGGAAAGCAGACAATAAATGCAAAGCTAATCTGTAAATAAAAAGTCTACATATTTGATATTTAAATGTGAAGCTTAAGCTATACAGAACTAATGCACAAACTGAATTTTTAGCTTGCCAGGTCTAACAGAATGGCTCAGTTTGTATTTCCTGTTGCTCTGTCAGATAAAATTGTTTACTCCCAAATGAATGCCAAGGTAAGGCACCCATGCCTGAGCTTTTTGTAGATCTGCATTTCTGAGCAACCTCAAAGAGCGTTCCTCATGAATATTTCTTTCATGAATTATCACAGAGCTTTCTATAAAGAAAGCCACACAGGATTAAGTTACTTGTTATAATTGTTAATTACTGTACCTCCTTTTCTTCTTAAAAGAGCTATTTTGTTGATTGACTAATGAACTTAAAACAAACAAAAAAAAGCTTTTGAAACAGAGTAGCAAGTGGAAATACCTGGTGGAAGCAGGTGCAAGCGAGAACTTCTGCCCCTACAGCAAACTCAACAAATAAGTCAAACCCAAAGAGCCTATTCCCATTCAACCCGCAGTCTCATTTTCTAGAGTAAATCTGCCCATTGGGCTCATGATAAAGGGTAAACTTAAAATAATATTATAAATAGCTCCACTGAGCTTGCAGCAAATTATGACTTTTATAGGTGCAAGGGGAAGCAGTTTTTATGGTAACACTAAAATGTCTGCTGGAAAACACTATAAAGCTTGCTGCTGCTTGATAAAGTGGTGCGCTGTATTTAAGAGGTGAAGAAAGGTGTGCACAAGTGTGTATACAAATAATGCAAGTCGTAAATTGCACTTTCCATAAATAGTTAGACATGCTTCATATGCCTTGCTGAAGTCTCTGGTAATACACGGAAACGGAAAATATTAGCAAAATGAAGGGAAAAAAATCAAACTCCCCACATTGTTTGTTACTTTAATATCTAGGCTTATAACTTCTGAAAGAAACACAAGTACAAAATTCATGCAACAATAGTGGTATACTTCAAAAGCTGTAATAAAAGGCTCCATCTTCAATTCTAGAATCAAGTAAATTCTAAAACCTCTAATCCCTTTAGATAAAAGGAACCCAATAACCTTTAATCCTGAAACTGTGGACATTCTTTATATCCTCCTTAAATTACTCATCATCTGTCCTCTAGGTAGTGGACATTTTAACACATTTGGGAAATTAAAATTCTACCATGTTTATTTTATTAAAAATCATCTTTTACCATCTAAATATCTTTAAAAATATCTTTCTACCTGTAAGTTTGGTTTTGCATGAAGCCACTAAGAATTTTAGCAAGCTGGTTCCAGTTCTACAATACCACTCCACCCTACTCTCTGTCCTACTGGCATTGAAAGAGATAGAAAAGGGTTCCCAAAGAAGATAGGATCTGAAACAGTAGCAGCATATATTGTTACTCTGTGAAATACAAAGGGAAACAGAGAAACAATTCCAAAGTTGAATGAAATAATTTTTTTTAAATATCTTTGCTGCACTTTCAAGAACTATTATATGAACTTCTCACACCAAAATAATCAAGACACTGGAACAAAAACATACCACTTGCTAGTAGAAGCAAGCTAAACAAGCTATTTTAAATATCTCCTTAAACTATGCAAGAATAGAGGAAACAGATCAATCATCACAAGTCACAGGTCAGCCTGACAACTATTCTTAAACAGTTTGTGCAAGCTTGACCTCTTAATTGGGAAAGAAACAGAAAAGAAAGATAAAACACATTAGTAATTAATCTATATACTCAGCAACTTTGTGGAAGTGTTTTACTTTAAATAGGGTTTTTTTTAGAAAGTAAACCATTCCTGGGGAAACTCTGGGCTGTGCAGTGGCATTTGAAGTTCAAGTGAACCTTTCCTACTTTAAACGGAAATCAGTCACAGATTAAAAGTGTGAATCATAAAAGAAGTGACACTCTATTTTACCATTCTATTTGGAATATATTTAATCCAAGTATCCTTTATGACAGGTTGCCTAAAGTTCTTCTTTCTTTTTTATAATTTACTAGTATTGGTAAAAGAAACACAATATAGATTTTTTTTTTCTCAAAAAAAGGACTAAATTAAAATACTGTCAACTATTTAAACTATACTCCTCTTCCTTAACAACTAGACAATTTACTCAAATTAAATGTTTCTTCCTTATCATGTATCAAAATTTAAAGGTAACAGGGTTTAAGGAATGCAGCTGTAGAGAAAACAAAAACAGAAAAATAAAACCCCATAGAAAGTAATAAATTAACAAATGCACTTTGATGTTACTTATCACAGACCTACAGCACATTCATTTGAAAATTGGGAAAACAGCCTGGTGCTTAAACAGGCATAGTCAAGCTCATTGATTTCCAATCTCTACATTACAAGCAACAAAACAAAGGCAAAACACAAAAATCAGGAATAAATTTTTAGAATGAAGCTTTGCTAAAAAATGTTATATTCATCAATATATTTATGATGATTTGATGATTGCAGCAGAAGATATTACAAATAGGCATGAAATCAAATGACTGGATGGTGACGTTATCAAGCCCTTCCAATATCCAGGGCTGCAAACTGTGTTGAAAATTGGCTGTTCTCAATTTGCAAACCTGAGTCAAGCATTGCCATCCAGAGTTCTTGCTGAAGATTTCATCATTAGATGGTTCTGGCACTTCATTAGAGCTACTATTATTTTTCCACTAGAAATAAAAAGTTAACTTCAAAACTTAGTTAATTCTGTCTTAACTATCTTTGATTTCTTTGAATGCATGTAAAAATACTTTCTCCTCTTTAGCTTTTTGAGGACAGAACAGCTTGGAAGGTCAGGCCATCTGCAGTGAACGTGCTCCAGAAGAACTGCTCTTTTTGTTGTCCACAGCACATCCATAACAATCTAGGGTTTCAGAGTGCAAATAGGCAAGTAAGTATTTTTAAAAAAATACATCAAAATGAAGAGCTATATTTGGTGGTATTTTAGTTGTTTGGTTGATTTCTTGCAGTCCCCAATTCTGACTATTTACTAACTACTAAATTAGTAAGATTTGGGTTTAGCATTCACTGCTTTGAATTCTTCTCGTAGCAAAGGAGTAACTTGAAACTCATCTGGCTCGGAGAGGGTCTTTAAAACATAATGAAATCCACCAGAAAAAAAGTAAAGATGAATTAATCAGTAGGACATCTTTTGCCAACATCTTCCTTTGCTCTCATGGAAGAAATCTTTCTTCCCATCTTCCTAAGCTATGAGCACTCTAGTTTTTTGTAATCATTGGGAAAACAAACAAATAAACAATAAAATCCCTCAACATTTGCACCAGAACAGTATTATCGAGCATAATTTGAGTTACAAGATGGGAATTTACTGGAGATAAAAAGGTATTTTACTTAGAATAAAATCTGTTCATCAACGACTGTGTTTAATGCAATATATTGCCAAGAAATCCTACAACAATTTAATCCACAGATTGAGTAAAAATAAATAAATATCCCTTCCTTGAAATAAAACAATCATGAAGCTGAGAAAGAATTCATTTCAAAACTTATTTTACCAGCCTTTTGTGTGAGGCCGCTTATTCGTACCTTGGAACGGGCTGACATTGCTAACACCCAAAGCAGGATAGAGCTACTTGCTCAGCCACAGAAATATCTGTTGCCATGGGAAACCTCAAGATATAAACTCCGGAATAGGTAGATGATTGAATGAAAAGCCAGTTTTCAAATATATAAAGTAAAAATCAACACAGAAAGCTAGCTAACAATTCACAGTTAACCCTAATTTAAGAAGGGTATGATCTTGGAGTATGATCACAGACACAGGCAGCAGTTTTTGTTTTAATTCAGTGTCCTTCAAATACTCCTCTGTGCTACTGCTGTACAGAATGATGTAAAGAAGCCTGCACATTCCTCCCTCTATAAACTTTTCTATAAAATATTTACCCCATGTAAGTTCCAATCAGCTTGTCAGAACAGACATCAAAATAATAAAACATTGAGCATGAATCTATCCATGCATAGAATATTACCAATAAACTTGGATTTTTAGAGAGTAATACATGTTTTCTAATACAAAACTAAAGATCACTCACAACTAGAATTCACATCTGAATTACTAAGTGCTGCCCAACGCATAGTTACTCATTTCAAATGACTCAATAATTCATTTTTAAAAGTTGTTGAACATGTTAATTTCTGCAAATTTCATTTCCACAAAGCTTTGCTGACAGATTATCGAAGTTAAGTAATTTGTAACTTGCTAATGACAAAGGAGATGAAATGCAGTGATATTGGTGTAATAGCTTCATAATTTACTCAAAATGCAAAAGATTAAAGCTTCATTATAAGTCAATAATCCATCAGCTAAGGTCCTGTAAAACGCATCTGCTATCAATATATAAATTTCTACTACAATTTCGAGTGGTACAAAAACTTGGGTTATTCTGTTTTGCTTTGAGGAAATTTACTGCAGAGATCAATACAAAAATGCATGAGGAAAACATTCTGTTTTATTGGAGTTTAAACTGCAAGGGATCCCAAAACACACATTCAATTTCATTAGCTAAATGTACCCAGAACAGCACGATAGTCCATTTCCTGATAAACTACAAGACAGCATTAAAATATTTCTTTCTGAAATTAAAAATAATATGAAGAGATTTAGTGAAACCATGCAAATTCTGATTTCATGCTACGCTTTTCAACGTTCTTGGCTTATTACCAGCCACTGGGACCTAAATGTTAAGGCTTGCTAGTGCCACCTTGTCACTGGCGGCTGTTCAAGCAAGCAGCTCACCAAACGCTCCATCGAGATTTTATTCACATATTTCTTTCTTTTACATAATTTCACAAGTTCTAAGGGTCATATACATAAATACTTTGATGTCTCTTGTAGTGGAGTGGGTGCTTATAAGAACATACCATTAGATGCAAAATATCCATTTTAACAACATTAGTAACTATAAAATAACTCAGACTTGATATTGTGGCAAGTCTCCAGTCTTATTCTTAAGCTGGGAAAGAAATGCAGCCACTGGATGTGAATCCTCCTCCATTCTGATTTAATGGCCAACTGAAAAGAAATACACAGATTCCTCAAAATATTTCCCAACGACAATTTGTGCTCTAGATGACCTCAATTCCAACTGCAAGCTACAAGCGCCACTACTGGTTGCACTGCCCCTGCCTTTTAGGCAAATTCTGAAGTCTGTTTTAACAGACACACTGTTAAAATATTGATATTTAAATAAATAAATTATACATATGTTACCATTTTTAATTGTGACTTACTATGAGTAAGCACTAACAGCTACACTGTATGGAAAACAGAACATGTATTTATTGTGAAAAGTGAATCCCACGTAGCTTGCCCTCGCCAAGGCTTCTCTTTGAACAGTCCTTGATCCCCCTCACTGCTGTTAAATTGTGCATCGCTATGACATTATATTGGCTATCATAACAGTTAGGAGAGAAACAGATGTCATCAGGCCTAATGCTATGGAATCAAGAGCATCCCAGGTTCCCAAAGTGACCTTTGATCTTGTATTATCACTTACAAAATACCAGCCAGTGTCCAAGGAACGGGGTGATATTAAAAGGCCTCCCCATTGCAAACGGTAACTAACCTCTGCAACTGAATTCTCTTTCAAGCCTCCTTCCCCAGTGAAATCCCAGCTGCTGAGATCTGCTTTCAGCGGCCTTGAAGTGCTCTTAATTAAAACATGATTAGATGGTACATAGCCTAGTGATGTCACCACCTTCCAGAAACACGCCAAAAGGCTAGTTTAAGTGTATAATTAATAAGAGGCTGCAGCTACACCAAGAGACTTTGGGAAGGGCAGAGCTAGATAAAACACAGGTCCAACCTGAGAATATCTTACTTTTAGACTCTATCAGATCTGGTCCAGCCAGCAATGACACCTCCACACCCAGATTTCTTGCAATGTGTCTAAATGTCCTTGCAAAGACTTTCTGCAGAATTTTTTAAGCTTTTTATCAACTCAGCAGTTCAGCTCATTCTCTCAATACTAACAGAGTAAAAGGAATAAAATGTGGCCAGCTAAATCAGCTTTCCAACCTTTCTGGATTTCACCAACTTCAAAATCCCTGGTTTCGCTGTATTCCTTAACAGTAGCTGTCATTTATTTTACCTTCCTTTAGACTACATGCAGTAATTATTAATGCTTTACTTCAGATTTTAGTATTACGAACCACTTTAATAATTTCTTTGAAATCTATTCAAAGAAAATACTTTGCACCTCCCCAAAAAATCCCCAAAAAAAAGGAAAGCACAATGATTTGTCTTTCAGCAGTGATCAATGAGACTTCCAAGCTATTCAAGCCGTTTCCTATTAATGAAGCCTCAAGATGGCTGTCTAGTTAGAAATAAAACAACATCCATGACAGGAAAGACAGCTATATTAAACATACCTGTCTTTCCTTCTCCAAGGATTATCAAGAGCTAAGGGGAAAATGATTCAAAAAGGCTGTAAGCTTGTAGCATCCCAGAGCACTTCTTGCAAATACACCCTGGCAGATCTTGTATACAAGATCTTATCGAGAATGGTTGGGAGATCATAACTAATATCCTTCCAGGTGGCATGTGCCAACAACCTCCCAAAGAATGCAACAGCTCCAAGGAAAGCCTGAAAACAAACAACTCAAAAAATAAAACAAAACAAAGAACACCTTTAAAACAACAGCTGCATATTAATTAACTTCTTATTTCACACTGTATGGAAAAGATTCATATATTTAATAAGACAAATGCAAAACTATTTTTGCTCCACATCAGGTAGTAACCAGATTAGAAAGGACAGTTAGGAAACTCATCGTGCTGAGCAGCTGGCTTCAAGATTGATCACAGCACCCACATGAGGCGGGTGCACAGGTTCTTCACAGCCCACCCACAGTTTTGTAGGCCTGTAAAACCCCCAAACCACTTGTGTCCCTCTCTAGACACAAAGATGCAATGGGACACACAAATTCAGCAATCAAACCATTAAAGCAAACTGACTTCTGTCCTGAAAAAAGAGATCTCTCAGAGGCCCACGTCACATCTGAAATACCTGAGAGTCCGTCTTCCCTGGCACAATGACAGAGTTTCAGGGTCAGATTGCTCCTATGCTGCTAATGCACATCTCTGAATCCTCTTAAAAAGTAACACCTCTAAGTAAATCCTTGTCAAAATGGGCTTCCGGGTGGACATTCTATTTAGTCTCGCATGCATTTAATTGAATTCCTCACCACCGCATGTGCATTGTAATAGATTTCTTTTACACTATCAAGAAACAAGTTTTTAAACATGTGCTGTGCATAAAGCATCGCATAAATATTCAGCAAGGGAAAGAAAAACATTTCTGGAGGAGTATAGTAATTTTACAGTCTCTGGTTTCTAATAAATTTTTACAGCAATCCTAAGCTGCATTAGCAAGTTCCAGTTTATTGTCAGGCTTCTGCACAACATCCCTCAATGACATGTCAAATCTTTACCAAGGCAGTTGAACTCCTAAAGCTGTCCTCACTGGCAGGAAACTTGTCAGATTAAATTGCCACCTCTTGTCAAGTAAAGATATATGATCTGATATCCCTCTGCTGATGATGACACAAACTGTTGTTTCACTTTGGAAGGATTATGAATCTTCAGTGTTTCGCACTATGAGCAAAGATAAAGCTCACAATCCGAGGGGAGGCATTACTTGCTGACCACTTTAAACATGGTTCATTATAGATATAGACAATGTGATTTAAGATTACTATTTTTTTAGAACATATTGTTTAGTTTCCACATTGCTTTGGCGTATTTGTTTTTCTCTCTAGCAAATAGAAATGAAAAATATTTTCAGTGCCTCCTCCTGTCCCCTAAGTGCTGCTTCCACAATCTATTGCCCAAATGCTTATTTACTATTTTGAAACATTTTCTTAAAGAGAGTACTATGCGGTATCTCTACTGTTTACCAGAGCCTAGCAACAGAGTTGTGCAGGAAAAATGAAATGTGTGCATTATTGCACAGCACAGAGATGCTGGAATAGATTATTGAATGGAACAGAATTGGTCTCCGTGTGATGTCTACAATAACAATACAGCAAATTGCTTTCCAAGTAAGAAGTTAAATACTTAAAAAAAAAAAAAAANAAAAAAAAAAAAAAAAGACAAACCACAGAGTTAAGACACTTGCAAATCTGACATCTAAGTGACTAATAGCAGTACATACATATTGAAGGATACTGCAAATTCTGCCATTTCCAAGCCACTCAGAGATCAGTGGAAATTTTAATGCAAGAGGACAGCCTCCCAGGACGACGGGCTGCTCTTTCCCAGGCATGAATTTACTCAGTGAGGGAGCAGTTAGCACCAAGTGGAGAACGCAGACCCAGCTAAGGCAGCTATGCACCCCTTCAGTCCCAGACAGATGGGGGGACACCCACCCCATCTGGAAGCATCAGAGGAGCTTTCCCTTCTTTTACATGTGAAATCACGATTAACGCCAGAAGAATAGCACCTTTCTCCCTACAAAAGTGTCTGCAATAGTCCTGCACAAAATATCCCATTTCAAGGACTCAATTTCTGGATTCCAGGTTATAGCCAAGATTTAAGGAGCAGGACAGAAAATAAAGAAAGAGGAAAGCCTGTAAAACTTAGTAGTATCTTCATTACATTTGCAATGAAACTTGATTTCAATCAGCATCTCCTAAACAGTCATAACTCAAAATCCTATTATATGTTTATTTATTCAAAACATAACGTTTTTATTTGGCTATTACAGGGTATTCCAAGAAACCTCTTTATCTCTTCTGAGAAATAACAACCAAGGTTCACAGAAGATATTTATGAGATTTCACATAAAACATAAAAAATTATAAGAGGTATTTATAGCTTTGAAGCTGTACAACTTTTCTGAATATTTACATTCTCCATGCAAAAATTAAAAAAAAAAAAAAAAAAAAGCCACAGCTCTCTATACATTAGGATTAGAAAAACAAACTTTAGACCCAAAAGAATATTTTTTCCCTTAAAACAGCACAGAGGTAGCTCTATAACTATTGAAGAAATAATTGAACCATACTTCCATCTACAGTTTTCCAGCCATGAACAGAAAACTACAGCGAATGCAGCTCATGTCAGGAGAAGGGCTGGGAGATCAGAGGGACAGACATTAAACCCCACAGTGACCTCGAGATTAGTTAGTGCTGAGACGAACTATCAATTTTTGAAAGCTTGATTCAAATATGCAAAAGAGAAAATCCTCATAGCAGACACAAAGTTTTCAGCAGCCTCCTGAAGCACTAGTGCTGATCAGGACTCTCTGCTTCCTCACCTGCCTGCAGGAGCACTTATTGCTTCTCTGGTCTCACTGCAATGGCTCCTCACAGTACCTGGGAGCTTAATTAAAGCACAGAAAAAAATGAAATTGTGCCCCAGAGAAAGCGGCAGAGGAGCCTGAGCTACCTCGGAACTGCCCTCTCAGCGTTTCAGCTGAGAGCAGCAGGTGGCTTAGACAGGTACCCATTATATTTAAGGTGACTTTGGAGATTTTCTGGGCATTCTCTGAAATTTTGCAAACTTTTCCTATGCAGCTGAACATAAGTTCAAACAGCAAACAATCATTAGTGAATAGAGAAAAATCTAAGGCTGGGAAGTATCACAGTTTTTTTTAAAAAAAACAAGTGTTTGGAAATGTTAATATTGATGAACCAAATAATTCCATTTTTTACCAGCTGCATTTCTTCTCTGAACTCAATGTTTTCTTGAAATTATCACAAAATGCTCCAAAAAGAATGGATATTTTTTAACCTGCTTATAAATCTTCCCTAAAAAGGATTCTCTTTCCACTTACCTTTTCTACGATCCCAGACCCCAGTCTGGATGATTCCATTATCTCTTCAAAGAAAAAAGATATATTAGGTAACTAAAGCTATAGACTAATGTTACCTTATTAAAATCCTATTTACATAGAATTAACATAAATACAAGTTGGTAAACCATATGCTATCACATCTGTTCCTCTGTGTATTAATAACAAGACTGTCCCCTATAGGGCTCTCAAATTAATATGTATTAGAATATATTACAATGTATTTGGCTTCTCTTGACAATATAATTTGTAGCCAGATTATTTGTAGGCTTCTAGCCTGGTATTACTGCTCTTGCAGTGTGCATCAGCTGTTTCTTTTACTGTGATTAAAGCACAACACCTGCCTCTCCTGCTATTAAAACTTTGTGGAACTCTGTTGATTTTCAAATACTCTACTTCTTGCAATTGAATATCTTCAAATTGAAATTGGAAAATGCAGCTCATACATTAGGTGTAAAATGAGGCATACGAGAGGCTGGAGCCACCCCTGCTTATGGACAGAGAAACTGAGGCTGAGGGAACGCAGAGGAAAATATTATTAAAAGATTGCACCTAGTGTATTGCTTTTATTTCAAATTATTTACCAATTCATTATCAGACATGGGATTTATCTGTTTCTGCAATATCACTGGAGATCACTGCACCATAGTAAAACTTGTCCTAAGCAATGAAGACATTGCACATGTGATACAAGGTGTTAGACACTCACTGCCCTCTCTCAGATGGATGTAGCTTTCAAAGGAGATGAAAGAATCAAAAACAGAGCAGTCTTGAGCTTGTTCCGCACTGGGTCTTGTTCCTGCAACCTACACCCACGTAAAAGTATTTTCAGGATATACTCAAAATTCTCATGCCCTGCCTGGCATGCCACAGAAGTTGAAATAGTACCTTGCAGGACACGGTGTGCACTGTGTCATTTCTTGGAATGAAAAGTAGCCTTAATATTTATAATATCCTTTTTAACTGGCATCAGGCAATACACCAGAAATCGAAGACTTAAGAGAATCAAATCAGTTGAGCACTATGAGGGTGAATCATGCCAAAATGATTTTAAATGCTTTTAAATTATGAACTGCAGTTTTTTGGCTATGCGCTTTTGCTATGTGCACTGTACTGGTGCCTTCACAGATCAGGTTGCTGCACAAGGTCCCATATAAACCTGTGTGTTCTAGACCTTCCAACCTGCAGTTTCATCACGGCTGCAAAATGCTCTTCTATGTCTTGATTTTTCATTAAATATTTGATTTTTTTAATGGTCTTAGGTTCTCAAGCATTCCATTAATTTCCAACAGATAAAAATATGATGATTTTTCCAGCTGAAAACTAGAATCACAGATCAGATCAAGAACATTCCTACTGAGCTCTGAGGATCAAAGTAGTGATCAAGAAGGATCTCTCAGTTACAGATCAGTGATCCTTTCAAAGAGTATCCATGTGCAATTAATATAAGCATGTCTTCATAAACCATATGCTCGCTCAGCTGTTCTTTTCTGTATTAATAACAAGGCTGTCCCCTTAGGGACTCCAAAATGAATGTATATTAGAGATACGTATCCTAATAACCAGAAGGTAACAGTTGTACTTGACTTGCTTTAGAGAGGTATTTAATACAGCATCATTTTAATGACTTTAACAAAACATATGCGGCTGTCAGCTCAAAAACAGTTTACAGGACTGAGGATGAGCTGAACACTGGGATAACAAATCTGCACAAAAGCCTTTCCTTTGCATTCTATGTTAACGACACATGGTTGTGAGCTGATATGATGCTGGTGGTGCAGGTACTCTCACCATAGGTGGAGGAAAAGAGAAATCTGTAAGGCAAATGGCAACAGAACCAAACCACTGAATACCCAGGTCATTTCAGGTGTCACTTGCTTTTGCTCATCACCTTGTATTGTAACTATGATAGACTATTGTTCTTCAGAGCATTCTAGTAAGCCACCAAATTTAAATCACAGAATCAATAAAGATTCAGTTGATTTGGATGCTCTTAAGTTTTACTCTTTGGATGGTCTTAAGTTTTTATTTAGTGGCAGGGTTAGCTTTTTTTTTTTTTTTTCTGCTAGCCAAAATGTATGGAAAAAGTGTATTTGCCTTTTCCCTAGAAATTTAAGTCGAGGTTTCTCTGTTTGCATGAAGGAGCTCCTAAGAGGATGCAAAACTCTGTTATCACTTACCATTTGCACACTTGGTACATAGATTTTATGTATGCTTATGATCATGTCCTAGAGCAGCAGCAATCATGTTTGTAATAAAGCTGGATGAACAGTTCACAAATACAGCTCTGAAAAAATAATTTCAGCTACTGCCCTCTCTTCTCCCCCTCTCCACAAACCCTGGGCCATTTGGACGTATAGGTAGATTAAATTTTGTTTATAGATTCACTATTTTTAGTGGCTTTGCTGCTGCCTATAATGAACCCCAATGCCCTGAGCGATGGCGAGAACACTACGTGGATGCGGGCGAGCCAGATTTCGGGCTGATATTGGGTGAAATTTGCAATTTTCGCCCGACCACTTGTACAGCTCTGCATAATCCAATGCAGCTCACAGAGCAGCGCCAAGTGACCGCTCCAGTTTTCCAAGCAGATGTGCTCCCCCACCTTGCAAGATCCACTGGTAGTTACAATACACTTGTCATCTCGAATCAGATAAAAAGCAGCTGCTCTTTAAGTGTTCGCTTCAAAAATACATACTGTTCAGCCAACAAATGGTAATTAACTGTTAGAAGGGGAATATTGTGAGCCGTTCTCAAGATAAAATGCCTGTGTTTATCATTAATTTATAACAATATCCTTGCAACCTTCAGAAGTGGCTACAAGAGTCAGATAATAATGAAGCCTAAATATTCTGATCAAAACAACTGCAGCAGGTTAAACATCTCCACTGGGCTCAGTTAGCGGAATGGAAATGTCTGGTCTCAATTGCTTGTTGCTGTGTTGTGCTTTCACCAGCTGACACGAGGAAACTTCTTTTCCTGACAAAAGACAAAACATTTCTGCCAGCTGAGGTGACATTGTGTTCATTCAATAATGATACAAGGCCCTAAGGTTCTTCAGCAAGAAAGATAACAAAGAAAATCCTCATTAACTAACTGCAGAAGAATGAAGGTCAACCCACAGAGAGAATTTCATGCTTACATGTCAGTTAGAACATTTGTTCTTCATTAATTCTTTAAACCCAAGCTGGGATATCATCTAGCAGCATTTTAATGTCCTGTACTCCCGGAGAAAGAAGTCTCAGGATGCTGTTTTCTTTGCACTGTACTTAAGAGGCCATTTATATAAGCACTTGTCTTTACATTATTGCATGCTAATCATGTTTTAGGATGGTTACATGACTAGACGTATATCAGCAATAGCAATTCGGGTATGTCAAAATGAAATAAATGACAAGTGCCATAATATATTCTAAGAAACTCACTATATGGGCACATAAAAATCTACTGCTGTTATTTATGCTTGTTCACTTCTTTGGTTATAGGAGAATATTCTGAAGTGCATTCTGGTGATCAAAACATCATATTTCTGTCAAGAACATATTCCCCATAGGCTAATACAATTTTATGCAAGATATTAAATTTTCAAATATAAATTAATGAGCATTACTCGCAAAAATGAAGTAGGAATATTCATTATTGTTTCATTCTATTCTCACAAAATTTTACTTCAACCAGAAGTTAACATTCAGAACACAATTATGAGAGTTAAGCGGGCCTCATACTTCCAAATTCAAGATCGTTTTGATGCTATCTTGTTAAATGTATCTAATACATGTAATAATAAATCCAAGATCTAACTATGAAAATAAGAGACAGAATAGGAAACCATAAGAAATACGAAATGAAAAACAACAATCTAATCATTAAGACTCCCTTTCAAAAACACAGGACAGATGGATACAGAAGATATTGAGCCTACTTGCCGTGCACACTCATTTTCAGGTATTTCTGAAGGTAACCCATTTTGAAATGCTGATTGCGGAATTCTACTTTGAATTTCTTCACTTTTTCCACAGACAAAAAACATAGGGATAAACAGTCCAAAAAATATACAGGGCAGACCGCCAGGCTGAAGGGTTTTTTCCCCCTTTACTTAGACATTTTATTGTTCAGAATTATTTTTTTTTTTTTCTCCGTACTCAACTATATAAATGGGAGATGTGGGATGACAATTCTTCAAAAGGAATATCCTGATGATTCCAACTGTACTTGTAACAGCTTCAGATGCCTGTGTTTCAGAACACAGCTTTTTAAAAATTTCTTTATTTTAGATTCCATAATACATTGTTTAGTCTATCGGAACACAATTTGTTCCAACTTTCTATTTTTAGCTTTGGGTTCTCACCCAAATTTTACAGCCTTAGCCTGTGTAGTTGAAATAAAATTGTATGATTGCAACTAAAAACACCAGATCTAATTTAAACATGATTTTTTTTGAAAGACTGTATTAAACAGCAGTTTATGCTGGTATCAAGTAGTTCCAAATGTTTTGTCCTTGTACTACCAGCTATGATGGGTTGCATTGGTCTCCTCAGGATTTCCATTAGACAAAAAAAAAAAAAAAAAAAAAAAAAAAAA
>VZSG01000083.1:1313988-1374789 GCA_013398315.1 Nothoprocta pentlandii
TTAGCAGAAAAAACTTCATCTACATTTTCAGACGAGAAAGTTAGTAGTAGAAAATGTTAGAGAATAATAGGGGGTTGGGACAAAACAGACCTTTAATTTAATTCAACGCCATAATTCTGGTCCAAAAGAAGAGGGAAGCCAAGTCTCTATGTGCATCCTGGCTCATAAAGCAGGCTCTAGCCTGGTGTGGGTTTTCCTAGCTGGCTTTTAAAATGTTTCCACCCAACCTTGTCCAGTACAGAATCTTCAGTCCGGTACCCTTGTTTCTGCTGTCAGACAACACTGTGAACATGATGTTTTTTCTACACTCCTATGCTCCTGTAGAGTCTCATGCCTGTTCCTCAGCCAGACAGCCCGGCAGACAATTGCGCTTCTCTTTCACATCTTTTTATTAGAAAAGCAGCAAATTATAGGCTGCTCTCTCTTCCAAAACTTGTCCTGATTGGCTTGACAGGACATCCTGAGGCACCCGCCACATCCACTTCACAACAAGGCTCCTGACACAGTCTTAAAAACAACAACAGCATGACCCCGTGGTCCTCCCTTTCTAAGGCACCAAACGGTACATTAGTTCTTCTTTAGCATTTCTCTTCATTTTCCCTGGGGTCTGCATAGCAAATGCAGCCTCGCTTCTGATGCTTCCCCTTCAGATTTAAATGGCTAAAATATCCCATTACAGAATATGTCACAGAGCTATTAGTCCTTGCTTCTCTATTGCACCCTGTAAGGAATAAAACAAGTAAATCAACAATAAAATTGCTACCAGACTTGGGTAGCGTGCCTATCTTAGCTGGCATTTATATATTCCCTAAATTTCTATCATAATATAATTGCCATGAACAAAAACCTCTCACATATAAACCAATTTATAGGAGGAGGACTGAATGGCATATGGATTCTATTCCATCCTTTTTCTTCACTCTACTAATTTCTATTTACTGAGCGGAAGATCCTTACCCAGAAGGTAGATAAGTGGATGCAAGACAGATAGGTTGTCTACTGCACAGATTTAAAAGATGCATTAATTTTTGTGTGTGTTTGCATGGTTAAGAGCACAGGATTTACTTCACCCTTTTAAATACTGAACAATTATGAGGTAACATCTGGTCTACTTCTTAGCAAATGGTGCGATTTCCTTTTTCACTTTTATTCATTTATTTATTTCATAATGAAGAGAGAGCTCTCAGAACGAATGGGCAATTACCCAGCATGTCCTCTGGGATCTTGCTGGAAACAAGGCGTGGAACCTCTCAGACATGTCTCAAACCCACCTTTGCCCACCACCCAACAGAAGAGTCAATGCTAAAAGTGGCTGCATATCCAGAGGGCTCACAGCAGTCATGGGAGTTGAGTAGGTTGATGATTATCTAATCAAAGCAAGGTTCCTAGTGAACATACCCGCTAACTGCTAACAGATTAGTCATGACTAAGAATGTGCAAAAAAGTCCATAGTTCACTACCTAATATTTATGTTAAAAAACACTCTAAAAATCCAACCAAACTTACGAACATTCTGAAATTTTGTAAAGTGGTTGCAAACCCTTTTGTGAAAATAACAGATTTTAAATACGTCTTGGATTGCTCTTCAGCCCATGTCAGATGCAATTGATGGTTTAAGATGACTTGGTCTGAATGTAGATGGAAGTGAGTGGTTTTTGTATTTTGTGGTTTGGAAATACAAAAACTTTATATTACAAATGCCAGTTAAAAGATGTAATCAATATTCCCAGAATTTGCAGTAGGTACAAGGTAACCTTCAAAACAGAAACTTACCTGTTATTTTATACCCACTGAAAAGCAAAACAAAAAAATCAGTAACGTAAAATGATATTTTTATTTCCTGTAAAAATGTTAATCAAGCTCACAATCTTTTATTTTTTTATGTAATAATTGATACCAACTAGGTAAAACTGAGTCCAAACAATCTTCTTAAAATATTGCAGTTTGAATGTTATACTAGTCAACCTCATAAGGTTATATATTGAGTCAAGAAAACCGAACGTTAAGTCAACACACTGAGCCAAAATCTCCCCTGTCTTGCCCTTTAGATATTGCCACACAAAGGTGTGAAATACTGCCATCCTAATCTGCTACAATTTACAACCTGCTCTAAGCGAATAAACAAGATTTAAGAGTAGAGGAAGCATCAGTTCTAATTCACATATACTTTAAAAGAAGATTGGAGGAATTAAGTGTAAAGATTTAGAAAATCCTAATCAATGTGAGAATTTTTAATGCAAATATTACTACCTTGTGTTATTGGGAAAACACACTTTTTTCAGTTCTCTCAGCCCATTTATTTAGAAATTACTGAGTTATTAGAGCTGCTATCTTGTTTCTTGCATTTAATTTTCAATCTGCATTACATTTAGGTATTCTAGTGGCAGACTGAGGTAGATGCTACATTTCTGTAGCTTCCAGTTCTGTAAAATGACTCTCCGTATGAAAAATGAAGATTAATGGACTTCATAATCATTTTGTTCTGCTAAAGCCAATTTGAATAAAAGGAGAAAGAAAGCTCAGATATGAAAACATCCTTGATATCTTGGGATAAAAATATGCATTGAACATAATTGTGAGCTCATGCATAAATTGTCATTTTTCTCTCATGCCTGTATGTAACATCATTACCATATGTACACTGGATTTTCATCATGTTCTCTATTAAACTCTTAGCTATGTGATGCACAGCAAAAGGTCTATGGGAATGTAAAGTGTAGACCAGCAGCTTGCCACTTACAACTTGTGCTTCAGGGGGTTCCATGTTGCTCTTCCAACAGTTGTTTTATTTCCTTATGTTAATTGAAAGGTCTGACAGTTGAGCTTAGGAGAGCTGGAGCAATTTTGACCCCCCTCATCCTGCTCTGAGTTTCCTCCTCAGATTGCTCAGTATCCTCTCCAGCAGTACCACATTCTAAGGTAAAGATGCTTTGCCTTCAGGTCTGCCACCCCATAAGCAGAATCTTATGTGCAGTCCTTAAGAAGTGCAGGAGCAGCGCAGGGGTCTCCTGACCTGGGAAGGGCTATTGCTGGCCTCGCCTGGAGCTGCCCTGCCTTAGCAATCACCCGATACCACAGGTTCCATGTCACCAGCGTGACTGCACATAGTAAATATCAGTATCCATATGAAGCAGAAGAAACGACTTAAGCACTGCACTCTGAATTTGCAGATTAGGGGTCCATTGATAGACAGTCAGAGAGCCCTCGTGCAACCTGGACAAGTTACCTGCCTTTTCTGCCACTCAGTTCCCTACTTGTGCAGCAGAGAAACTTCTCTTTCTCTTCTAACTTCTCTCTCTGCTCTTTGCCCATTCAACATCAAATTCTTTATAAAGCGAGGGTCTCACACTACAAAAACACAAAGGTACTTTTAGAAACTACCATAAGAAAAAATAAACCAACAGCACTACCCAGCCACCACTAAAATAATACGTATAACGTCTAGGGAGTTGTATGAGGAGCCCTCCCAAGGTTCACCTTATACTGCAGAAAAATTCAGGTAGCTCCTATACATTCCTTACTTGGAGGAGTGCAAAGCTTAACACCTTAATAGTACACATTAAATGCCTCTGTGTTGGTCTTGGAACAATACACCGTGTACCAAATGATTAACCTTTATCTGTAGCATAAATGCAGACACAATAAGGGTATATATAAGCCTTCTAAAAAATATGACCAATTTAAAACCTCAAAAATTTAGCGTTAAGATTATACGAGGCCTTACAAATTCAAGCAGGTGAACCACGACTTTATAGCAGCAGAGACGAAAGCAGGCAAGTTTGGAACTCACAACCTCGGCATCTCAATGGCCCAAACTCAACGGCTGATGAACTCTTCAGGATAAAAAAAATCACCTGAATTCAGACAAACGCCAATAGTAATGAAAAATGATTAAAGAAAACTAAGACACCATCCAGTACAACACAGATGTAGAATTATCTCCTCACAGAGAGATTTTTTTGAAGTTTTCCAGGAGGCATCGGTGGATCAATAAAAAGTAGAATTAATCCCTAAAACACTGGGAAATGTGAAGCTCAGGCTTTCATTTATCTTGCACTCATGGTGTTGCACCACGTATATCAGGGATCTGACAGCCCTGTGTGATACTGCTGCTGCACCATCTGTGCAGCAAATGCACACCTAAACTCCAGGGAAACCTGGAGGAATGGTGCAGAATTTTTAACTCACTGTTAAAGTGTTAAAGATTCTCATCGATGACTGAAGACTGAAATATTACTAAGTATTAAACAATAATGGTAAATGTGAAAATCATCTCTCTGGAAATAACATTGGCTTTGTAATCACACACGGCGTGAAATCCCAGCTCGGAGAAAATGACTGGCGCTTGGACACTCTGATAATGAGACCCAAATTGCATCTTTCACATTCTTACAGAAATTTGCTGTTAAATTTACTTATTTCATGGTACTCCGATCTGGGAGAAAAATATGTACTGCAGAGAGGAAAAACAGCCTTACAACACTCTGCAAGAGATTTTGTTTTTATGATTCTTTTATATTGCACCCAGGTAAGGAAGGTACCCAAAATAACAGGAAAAAAAAAAAAAACAAAAACAAAAACAAACCCAAAAAAGTCAGAGCATTGAACATAATACCTGATAGAGGACACTTCATGTGACATAATGCATAAAATGTATGGAAAGATCCAGACTATTCCCTTTCTATACAACCAAATTGTCTACCCACAGATAAAAATAATGAATAAGATATAATGAATGCATAATAAAAATCAGGCTGAAATTCTGCCAAAACACCAATTACATAAACGGAATCAGGAGTTTCTCTGGAAGTTTATGTGATTTTATGTGTTTTACGTGTCTTACCGTATTTTATGTGATTTTCTATATGTATATTCCTGCTAAACTACCTATAAAAATGTAAAGCCAAAGATTCCTAGAGAGCTAAGAGAAATATCTCTTATTTTATCACTTAAAAACAAAACAAATAAACAAAACCAAAACAACAACAACAACAACAACAACAAGAAAAAAAAGAAACTTCTTACATTCCTATTTAATAGCGTTAAAGCTCTCTGCCTCTAACCACCTTTCCAGTATCACAAAGCTAGGTATTTATCCCCAGAAAGCACGTGTATATTCTCTGCTGTTCAACTTTATGCAGAATCAAAGACTGAAGAATAAATGATGCCAGCAGTTACATATCAAGAGCAATTTCCCATAAAACCTCCATGCCACCTCTCGACCTCCTAGGCCTTCCATCCCAAATCTGCTCCTTTCCCCCCGGATTTGGCCTCTCTCCTGGAATACAGACTCTCTAATTCTTGCCGGAACCTCAAGCCCCACCATTTCTCCTCTTGCTCACTGCTTCTGAATAAGACTCAAAAGCTACCTTGTTAAACTTGGCTTCCAACTGGCTTAGGAAGTTAACTTGTGCATTGCTTTCGAGTCTGTTACGCTGTAATCTGACCGCAGAATGACTGCACATCAGTTCTCCCTTTGCAATCTGGAGGAAAGCAAATGCTGGCATTTTTAAAGGAACTTGAAAATCTGGTGGTTACTGAGTTAGAAACCTTGAAAGATTCTCTATTTTGCCACGGTGTGAAATTTTAAAGGGATTTTAAGGATAACGTGCTGAACTTCGGGAAGAAGGTAGAACATGTTGAGAGGAAAATGGAGCAAACATCAGAAAGACTCTTCCATACGTGGTGGCAAGCTAGACCTTCACATGGAAACTGAACAGCAGGGATGGCAAGAGGACGCTGCAGAGGGGACGAGGCCTCCTGCGCTTCCCCGACCACGCACAGCACAGGGGGAGCAAAGACTTACAGACACTGGCCTGTAAGCTTGAGGTGATCACAATCCTTAGCTTTAGGAGGTTCATTTCATCAGATTATAAAGCTGACTTACCTTTGTATTTTTAAACTGCCAGAACACAGATGTATTTACGTTGACCATACGCTGCCTGATCTGCACTAAGTTCAAACAATATATGGAAAAGCCATCAAAAAGCTAAAATCAGCAGTCTCAACCTATATGTAGCCATTGCTCCTCAAATACAATTATCCATGACTCCAAAATTTTCTCTAATTCCAGCACGAACTTGCAGCTCTTCTTCTCCCCCTTTTTCTGAGAACATCGCTTCAAACAATTTTCACTGCTCTGAGGATTTCCAACCTGTTCTTTCATTTATCACTTCAGAGTTTATATTAACCCAATCTACCTCCTATCTACAAAAAGCTAATTACCCATTTCCCTGAAGCCCAGGAATGGTGCCTCTACATTAACCAAGGGTCATTAAATATCAAAGAAAAATACTTCCTTATCCAGATGGTTGGTGGGTTATCTCCACTCGAGATGTTGAGCACTTGTTCACCTGCAAAGATGACTTTCAATTAACATGCTTTAACTTTTACACAAATATAGAGCTTATTACACATAAAGCTATTGGCAGCTGTAGGCACCACTACTGACATGTGTACTGCGTTCCTTGGGCTGCTCTTGGACAACACAGTGTAACTCCATTGACTTCATTACTTGAGATATACATATTCTAGATATTTTCAGAAAACATAAGATAAGATTTTTCAAAAGTGACTTCAGGGTATCAAATTTAGCTCCTTCAAAGAAATAGTGCTAAATAACCAAAACCAAAATCATTATTTTTAAAATATTGATATTTATGAGTGGTAATTAATTCTGTGTTACTTGTTACGCAATCAAGATCCATATCTTAAATTAAGAACAGGAGTTGAAAGTGGAAAACAACTCACTGAAATGTGTTTTTTTCTCTTCAGAAGAATATGCCCTGGAAATCAGTGTTGTTATTCAATGAAAACATGCTTTTTTCTCCTACTACATAATCTGGTTGAGTGGTTTGGTCCAAAGTTTTATGTCCAAACTGAATGAATTCTTACATTAATTTACAGGCTCCTCAGATTTCAAAAAGAACCTATTTTTAAATAAGAGACTCTAAAATGATTTAAAAAAAATCAACTTTTTCTAAGAATAAATAGTAAATTTTAAGGACATATTTCAATGGCAACATCACACAAAGAACCTTCAGCTTTTAAAAAGTCTTTAAAACAGTCAAAATTAAAAGAAAATAAAGTAATTAATTATAGCGCTTTGAATCCATCTCAGTGGTTTGCTAAACCTCAAATACTTTCCAATTTTATCTTCTGGAAGAGACAATGAGCCAAGAAACGCATTGTTTACCTATTTGTAATCATGATTTTTTTTTTTTGTAATCATAATCCCAACTCATTCATATATTCCCCCTTCTGTCAGGAAATACATTAAGCAAAATTGGATTCATTCATGACTAAACAGCAAGGTAACAGCGAGCACAAAGGCAATAATGACCAGATTTGAGGATGCCTGTGAATTCTTAAAGCAAGATTGCTACCAAAAGAGTCAGTATACAATTCATAAATTATTTTTGGGCTGCTGCCCATTTTATGAATGGTCTATTCCTCTGTTTTTATTAATATTGTTGACTAGCTACAACAGGTGACATTTTTATCCCCTCAGGCTGTCCATTATCCAAATGAAGGGCCATCTGGAAAGGGATTCTGTTCACTGAAAAATGTGACAGAGCTGATGGCTTTTTAACTGCAAGTCATCTATGATTGCTGGTAAACACTGAAAATTAGCATTGATCCCTCTCAAATGAAAAAAACAACAACAATAAAGCAGTGAAGACAGGCTTATGGAAACACCTTCTTGGCAGATGTGGATGCTAATTAATAATTGTAGATGCAACCCTCCCTCATCTTTGCAAATTAATGCCCGTTGAATTCTCTAAAACAAACACATAGAACTGCAGATGGGGCAGCTCCTGGGGTGTGCCCAGCCCAGCATTCCCAAGCTGGGAAATGAGACGGCTGCAGCTCTGCTCTCCTGCAGCATCCGGAGCTCCCAGGACGAGGCCACCCGGGCTTGGGAGCTGCTGGTTACCTGCTGGGAGGAGATCCCAAGCTGGAGAGGGGTGTCCCACTGCCTCCGCTGGAAAGCACTTGGCCTTAAACTGGGATGGAGGCAAGAAGCACGCATATATCTGGAGAACAACATTGCTGCCACTTGGGCAGCGATAGCCTCAAAATTGTGCTCTGCATCAACAGCAGGAGAAGGACTGCAAGGGAAAGTTAACATATATTCCACCCATCTTCCAGCAGGAGAGTTTTTCCTTCTAGGGGGATGAATAAATATCTGTAATGAATATGCCTGCCAAAATCAATTGTCTCCTGCTCTGTGGCTTCACTGGAATAAAATCAGGCCCTGCAAGACCAGAGTAGGAAAACTAGAGGCAGGGGCGGAGATACCCTCACAAAGCTGTAGCCCACTACAAATAAAAGCAGCTAAAATAGTTTTAATCCTAATTTTTTTTTTATCCTCTCTACTATTGCTATAGATATGTTTGTTTTCCACTTTTTTCATATAAGTTTTTATATAAAAAATTATAGAGAAATCGCTTGTTTTTTTCCCAAGAATATTGAAAGGAAATTATATTTTTTAATCCAATTTTGTTTATGGTATTTTCTTCCACTATAAAAGGGAGTTGAAATGAGAGCATCTTGAGATACTGCAGGCATTTCTTTACCATAAATAATTAAACTGAACAGCTTTTACTAATTAAGAGAACATTGGTCCCATTTAAGTAAGACACACACTCATTATCTCTTGATCTAGTCACTCCAAAAGTTTTGTGGGGTTTTGTTTTGCTTCTGTCATCTAAGACTAGAACCACAAGAAAGAATATTCACTCAAGTAGCTTATGCTGGCACTGAAAATACATTGAAAAATGCTTCTATGTATTTTGCCACCTCAAAAGACATGAAGACTAAGAGCATATTGAGTTAAGAATTTCACACCCATCAGAGTCTAAGTTGATAAAAGGACAAACAACTCCTGTTTTGCTTATGACAATTTTCTCTTAATAGAAACCATCTATATCCCTCTTTCCGGATCTAGGAGGATCCTGGTGAATGCCTGAAGAGTCAGTTCAGCTACCAGAAGGCTCTGTGCTCTTGCTCTAGCCTGCGTGTGAACGTACGGGTTACAGAATGCTCCTGTATCACACTCATTGCAAGGCAAAAGCTAAAAGGAAAAACAGAAAACGAGCAATATAGATGCTGAGGTTTTCCAGTTGCCCAACCAATATAAGTAATAGACTTTGTCACAGCACGAAACATGAAAGAGTTTGGGCTTGAAAGCACTGTTTTGCACAATGCTGCAAACAGAACAATCAAATTATTTGTCTGCTTGTCTAACACGAAGGCAGCATTATCAATGAACATCCTGGAGCGAGGAGATAAGATGCCGGAGAATAAGCACTGTAAAATGCTTTATCATGCAACCCACAATGATTAGGTAATTTGAACATTTCATATTTCATAAAAGACTATTTAAATCAGAAACCGCCAGACCAGGAGCTTATTTATATCAT
Organism: Nothoprocta pentlandii; assembly: GCA_013398315.1. NCBI lineage: Eukaryota > Metazoa > Chordata > Aves > Tinamiformes > Tinamidae > Nothoprocta > Nothoprocta pentlandii. Next base: position 1,323,414 of record VZSG01000083.1, read on the forward strand.
ACTATGTTTGTGTCTCCAACCAGTGAATGAATGCTCTTTGTTTTTAAGAAGTAGCCTTTTAAAATGAAGGGAGCACATTAAACGCTTGGAATTACTTTTAAATTAAGCCTCACAGCTGGTATGAATAAAAGGAGACCTCCTAAAGCATTCCATAATAACGGGGAAAGCAACTGGCTAGCAGAACACTTGACTTGTTTTTCCACATAGATTTGAACAGCCCTGTAAGGTAATGTATTGCAAATGATTTCTGGTCCTCTCTGATATCACAAATCATAACCTGTATAAAGCCATACAAGCAATCAAAGATCCATTTGAGCTGTGATTCATACGTGCATGTGCTCAGAGGCAGCACTGCTCAGTGCTCTATAATCAGGATTGCAAACATTTTTCATTAGATTCCCGTTTCATTAAAGCTGTGAAAAGAAAAGATGGAATCAAATGTAAAAGAAAAAATGAAGTTAGTTTATAAGGCTAGCATGCTTTTTTAGTCAAATTTTTACCTGATTTGTGTGTGTGTGCACGTATATTCATACTCAATTTCTGAGCATACAATATTTCATAAAGTAATCATAGAAAAAGTCCCCTGCCACCCCTTTCAGGAAAAGGTTTTTCCATCTTCAAATCAAAATGTGTAGAATCCTAGGTCCCGTATCGAATAAATCATGATAATTATGATCTTCTTCTCCAAGACATCATATTATGCAGGTGAATAGTACCTAGAAAATAGCATTTTCTCCTTTTTATTAAGACGGAATGGTTATTAACGCCACTCGATATATAAGTACATACACTGTGGCTATATATTGTTACTACATAAAAGACATAATTAGGCCATACACCAAGATGCAGTTAAAGAGAAGATTAGCCCTCACAGTCTTTCTCAAAGATAACTGGAAGGCGTATTTGGGATTTAGAACTATTTTATAAAAAATGTATGAATTTCTCATCTGCTATGAATTATCTACTCTGTAACAAAGAAAAAAATCACCTCTGAAAGAGATAAAGGAAGAAAAAAGCATGTCAGAATATATTTACATGAAGAACCGTATATGAAGCCAGATCTACATTTTCTCTGGATTTTCCAAACAATACAGCCTGCCATCCCTTTCCCAGGATCCCAGGGAACTCCTTTATTGGTGAACTTTTACAGTGATGGTTCCCAGCTCCATTTCTCTGCACACTCTCAGCACAAGCTGTTATCGCTTTAGAGGTTCTGCATTCCTTCTACTACATGAATATATCAAGTCGATGGTAAAGCCAAATACAAACATTGGAAAAACACTCATTCAAATACTGTTTGAATAGCAAGAGCACAGGATCGTGATGCCATTTTCTCTATTTTGATTTGCAGATTTGTTATTGCAAACAAGCAGGACATTTTACAATTGTTCTCACTCTCATTAGAGCATCATCATAATGCTGAACATGATCTATTTATTTTAGCCATGACGTAGTGGTATTTATTTGTCCTCTTCCTATACAGTCACCTGAACATGTACTCTTTTTTATGTACTTAAAAATCTTAGGCAAACACTTCACAGATAAAAATCTGCAGCCTTAAGGTTCTGCATGAAAATTGCAATCTGTGGCAATCTCAAGCCACAGTGATCTGCCACTTTTAACTTATGGAGAACACAGATCATGTTCAAATGTCTTAATTTTGATGGTTTACATATACTGAATTCCAAGGGGAAAGCCAAACACCGGTTACTGACCAAAACGTCACGTGAGAATTGGAATTCAGTTCATGAGATGACATATTTGCTAAATGGTAAAACCAGGAGCGACTCTGTAATATTTCATTTGAATTGAAATAAAAAAAAATCTAATTTATTTCTTGAATCATATCTGTATGAAGCACCCAAGACCCTATTTTGCATAGCAATTACAGCTGCCAGAGGAACAAAGGGTTAACAATTACTGGTTTTCTTCCTGCTCCCCACTTCTCAAAGGCAAAACTGAAAGGAAAAGTAAGATAGGATTTTTATATTGAAGAGCAGGCAGAAAAATAGGCAATAACTTGGATAATAATTTAGCAGTAAGAAGAAAATCCAATAAATTTGCATATGTATATTTATACCCCTATAGCCACGTCTTCTTTGAAAAAAGTAAATTTGATAGCCATGTTCATTTTAGGAAAGATTCTGTTGCTGCGGGGAAAGAAAAAAAGAAAAAAATATTCATCGATTCATCTAACGTAGAGCAGGAAGACACCTCAAAACCTTAGGTGGTCATAAAATCCATCTCTCAATAAGACAGGATGAGCTACGCCAAAACCATTTCTGACAGCTCTTTGCCTAATCTGTTCTTGAAAATCTCTGGTGCGAGGAGGAGTCCACAGCCTCCCAGGCTGGCATATCCAAGCGCTTAACTACTGCTGCAGCTCAAAAAGTAGTTTTGGGGGCTTTTCTTGCCTGATGTCCAATCTAGAGCCCCCTCCCTGTGGGTCTATCCCCAGTCCCGATCTGCAATGGACATGGAGAACACTCCGCTCCCTTCCTTTCTCTGATGGCCTCTCTTCCTTTTAAGAACGGTGCCGTCTCTCTCAACCACTCTGTCTTCCAGTCCAGATAACCCCAGCTTGGTCTTTTCTCCAAGACCATGTTTCCCTTGATCATATCTAACTCTGTCCTCAGGAATTACTCTAAGCAGTCTGAGCCTTGTGCCCTTAAAATCAGAGACGTGGCTACAGGCAAGGGTATTTTTAGCAAATCCTACACATTTGCAATAAACAAGTTACAAGATTTTCAGATTTTTTTGTACTTTTTAATGCACTTGATCCAACCAATTTTATATGTTCAGGTAAGGGGATATAGAATTTGGTGTTTGGGAAAATATTTCAAAATTTCATATGCAGTTATTACAATACTGTGGTACTAAAACTCCTGTTGCTCAGTATCATAACACTAAATTTAACGTAATTTCATGTGGTGGGCAACTTTCTTAATTACTCTTTTCAGTTTCAGTTACTCACATGGATGTGAAAACAACTCATACAAAATAAAACCAACATCGTATTAAAGCTATAACTTAAAAAAGGGAAAGAACACACAGGGGAATTAATGCAAATTAGATTTTTTTTTCTTTTTTTTTCTGACTAGTACAATGTGTCAACTTGCTTTCTTCACATTTGTTTGAAATAAGGTACTTTCAATACTAATGAAAAAGCAGCAATGGGGGACTGACCAGAAATGGCTCATTAGCCATAACTAATGAAATAAGCCCAAATACGTCTTGCTGTTTATTTTAAAGGCATTGCTGCTGCTGCTGCTTCTGATTTTCAAATGCCTGTAGCTGAAAGGCTCACCTCCAGTTAAAAACAATCTACAAAAAGTTGTTACTGAAGCTGTTACTTCAGAATATGTGATCATGTCCTCTCCATCCCGACTTGTAGGTGGCATCACAGGAAGCCACCACTTAGATTAGCGTAGGGTGAGGAGTCTCACTGAGCAGAAGGGCATGACAGGATTTGGTGCCGGATTTACTACAAGGGGCAATGTTTTTTGTCACTCCTCAGGTGTTAACTACCAAAGTTAAAATCTTTTCAATGAAAAAAAATCTTGCAAGTTTTCATTCGGTAAAAATCAACACTTCCTAAGGTTTGACATTCTGTTGAAAACTAAGCTCAAAATACTGAATACATCAGCAGGTGGAAACAGTAGGGTATTTTGAAACAACTCTGGTTTTACCTTTTTTTTTTCCCCCTATAGGAAAAGAAAATATGTAAAACAAACCCTCCCCACAGAGATGCACCTTCCAAGCATATCTTCAACTTCAAATTATTCCTGAATATAAATCCATAAGCATTATGGGTCTTCCAGCACTAAAACTAGTATTTTACTGAATAATCTATTATGATGGAATTCTTTTTAATAAAAATGATTTCATTTAATCCTGCAGTTAATCTTACAGGAACTGCACAGAATGTAAGTAAATGTTAACTATCTTGAGATTTCTACTTTACAGCTCTTATCAAAACCCGCATGCTCAGTATTCTTCCCCAAATGACCTCGGGAAAATAGATTACATCCCCTAAAAGGGCAATGGAATAGCCCAAGGTTCGGACACTGCATCGTTATGCCCAACTCTTCCCACTTCCAGGGGGGAAGAAGTTCCCACTGCCCAGCTGTGAGCCCTGTCCTGCTGGAAATGCATTTGGAGCTATGCTTTATTTGGACTCATGGCATCTCACTATCTATTACTTCTTCTTCCTCTTCCTTTTGACTATTGTCCCCGGCAGGCTTCTCCACATCTGCATTCCCTTTCAGCAGACTGTTTAGAACTACTGAGCCACCCATCAAACTATCATCAACTAAATGTTTGTCTTAAGATATCTTAGAATATAGGTTCTAACGCACAGTATCTGAGCTTGCATTACTATCTTGAGGCTTGCTGAAACAGCCCAAAGCACTTACGTAAACCTAGAGATGCATCAAGTTAGTGATACGGCCATAATTCCTCCCTTTACTGCAACGTTGTTCTCCTGTACCTTGTATACCATATATCAGAGCTCTGCATAGAGGGCATCTTGAACCATACACTTCTCACAGGTTAAAAGCTACAGAGCACATAATTCTGCTCAAATTTTTAGTATGCGAGGCTTTCAAAATGAGATATATAAAGTCATTACATTACTTTTCTCCAGAATTTATACAGCTATATAGTATTAATTATTTCTGCAGTGCAAAGTCCTGCTCAAATTAATCATGTGAATTAAGTGTGCATATCAAATGAGACGCCGTTCATTCAGAAATATTAGATTAATATTTTGCTCTGTTGTGCTCACATTTAAATACCTCAAATAATATTAAATATATGGCTTACATATATTTTAGGAATTATTTAGATATTTTTAATAGGTCAAAGGGTCAAATACTTTGTGGATATGAACACAGAGAAAGTGTGTAATTTGGGATATGAGAATCTATAGTGATCCATCAAGTTCAAGCCTCCTAAAAGATGCCAAAATAGTTTAGAACAGAAAATGAAATGAGGGGAAGGGGTGCTGTCTGGCAGCCTACCCAGGAGACCAGAGGGGATTATAAACTGATCCTAAATAACAATAAAAGACATCATTCATAACCACAGGCAAATTTTAGGCAAAACCGTAACTCCTTTGCCTCCAAAAAAACTTACATCCATTTTGTTCTGGGATCTGTCCCCACCTCTGAAATTTTAGTGCTGGCTGCAGCTCTCCTGTTGCAGCTGATCTTTTTTCCTGATCTGTGACATGCTGCATTTTTATACCGCACACCTGAACTACGTTCTTTTCCCCTTAGCTGAATGAGTCCCTAGACGACTAGCCAAAGGCCCGGGGCTTCCTCACTCTGTCTTCTATAATGTCCCCGCTGATTCTTGCCCAGATTTAGCTATTATGTGTGCGCGCTACCACTCTGCGAGAAGATGGATGAATAGCTCCCAGTGTAGCTGCCGCAGATGTCCCACTCCATAGATCACGCAGTAAGTTGAGCTGGAGCATCATGTAGTGTGGGCTCGCTGTATCATTTCAGATGTCATTCCCTATCGCCTGGGGCCTGGGAAATCAGGCTCACTCCGGCAGCACAACACTGCCTCAGACTCAGCATCGCCCGGGATTATTAGCCGTGATTGCAGGAGGTAAAACTTATCACGGTAGCTCACAAAACTCGCACCAAGTTGCTCCTTGTTTCACGGCAGAAAAGAGCACGCTGGCTCCAAGCATCCCAGACACCAGAGATGGAGCTGGCAATTGCTGTGGGGAGGAATAAGGGTGATTTCTGTGTGCCCATCCCCCAAGCATACATGAGACCTGCATAATAATCCAAAGTCATCCACCCCGAATGTAATGGAAATGGCAGCTAGACGAGATATGTGAAAGGACACGTGCTGCATTCAGTCGGTCTGCCCAGCATTTATCCTGATGGGACAAGAGAGTCATATGAGCACTGGGGAGTCCTGCTGCAGACGGGGTGAGGGAGGAGAGCCGGGCGCGCTGCCTTGCAGACTGCAACCCGAGCAAATCTCTAAGGAGAAACACCACCTTTCCTCTCTCCTTTTATCAGCTTGTTTCACTCCTCTCATTGGCATCAGAACAAGAACATATATATATTATATATATTATCTACTATATATAGGCATATAGTAGATAATAACTGTAACTAGAGCACCGTAACTATCTACCCCTTCAGAGGACCTGAATAGCTTCTTTTGTAACCAGTACGTGTTGGAGGAGTTCAGTATAAATGCTCTATTCAGTTGCTTTTGATCATTAAAATCACAGGAAATTGCTGATGGAAAGGCAGCAAAGTCTTGGATATGGCATTAAGAGTCAAAGGCTGCAGAGTCTTTCATAAAAAGGCAACTGTGAAAAGCTGCTTTGTTATTCTGTAATCTAAACTCGAGGCTGACGATTAGGAAAAGCATCATATCATATAGCTAAATCCAAAGCTTAATTCCTCTATAGGTGGATTGACTTGTGTGTGACAGCTGTAAATCATCTTAAGAGATGCACAGGCTGGTAAAATGGCTCTCTTAATTAAACTATCAGCTGTTATGACATTCTCAAAAGCCAGGAATTGCCAAAACAATGTAGACTTCAGTCTCTTCAGATTTATGCTGAGAACAATCAATTATAAATCTTTGAAATGTTATTGACGCTTGATTTAAATTCAGTAGAATGAAAACCAGGAGGAGCATATGGTAAGGGAAATGTTAATGGTATTAGAGAGTCAGAGAAATTCCAGGAAATTCTCCTGCAGTCAGGAAGGCTGACAGTATTAGTGACGCTTCCCTTTGCAGTCAAGAAAATATCAGAACAAGAGGAGGAGAAAGAAATGAACCACATTACAAACTGACAGGTCTATTACTGAGCCAAGTGGAAAGTCTGCATTAAAACATAATTGTCTGAATAATCCTAACCTTAGTGGAATAAAGAATGCGAGTCAATAACAAATAATTAACTGTTATTTGAATGGTATCCTTTACTCTAAAGACATCTATGCCCAACCTTCTAAAGATACACATATAGATATCTGAATGAAACATAACATACTTCATAGGTATCTTATGGGCCTATTAGGCCATGTAATCTTACTACAGCCAACTTCCCTGTAAGTTTCTCCCTTTTGAAGTATGACATCCCTTGATTTTTATAGCAGAAAGACTCTATATTACTTTCTTACTGTCTTAAGAATGAAGATAAAAAGGGAATGAAGTTGTAACATTTTTATATACATAATCAGTTCACACTTTCAAAAATGCATGCTAAATAAAATTAGTCACACTGGATTTCGTAAAACAGAGACCTTGCCTGCAGAACATACAGCAGGAAGCAAGGTCAATATAAGATTTTTTTTTTCCCTTTGAATATTATTTTTGGGAACTGTCCTGGCGTGATAGATGTCTCGGTTGAAACACTGATCTCCTTATGTCTCCCACACTAGGCACACCCAGTCTTGAACAAACCTGCTACCTGTCACTAACAGCAGCATTGGCTGTAGGCTGAGGTTGGTCCTTAGCTTGAAGGATGTATGCAACTGCTGTAAAAGCAAATCCCAATAACAGTCTAATATAGCCCAATATAATAAAGACATCATTAACCTTAAAATCATTAATCCATCCTCCCCTTAGGATATATATATTTTTTTAAATCATTGTACTATGACACTGGACGGTCCAAAAATTGAAAAGGTTGAAAATCTAAGAAACTTTAGCCTAACTGAAGAAGCCCTCTGAAATAAACGCAAATAAATATTGGTATGTAAGGCAAGGAGCATTCACTTCAAGCATGTTTCTGTTTTATAGTGCCAGTTGGATTGTTCTTGGTTGATAGGATTCCGGGGAGGGAAAATGGTTTAGCTGCCCTTTCAAAGACATGTGAGAGCTTGAGGAAACTCTTCCCCATCCCTCCAGTTCTTTGGTGAGTGTCGTCAAGATGATGCTCACTCACACAACGTGCAGCAGTTGAGCTGCGGGGCTGGCGGCAGGGCTGCTGAACCAGCGCATGGAGCAGCGGCACCAGCACGGGGAGGGACGACGCACCTCCACCAACGCACTCGCCCAGCTACGCTGCCTCTTGGGTAAGGGCCAAGGGCTTTCCTGCACCCTTTGTGATCAATGCAGGCTCTGAACTATGAAATTTTATGACTGTTTTTTTACTAAGAATGACAAGTATCCTGAAATGATCCAAGCTTTTTAAAATTCTAGTTGCAACATATTCCCCATGGCATGAATCCAACAGGCTTTAAATAAAATGCGGAGACTTTTTTCCTTTTAGACTCTTTGTTATTTTCTTGCTATTATTCCTAAGGATAACTTGTCCTTGTACTCTAAAAAAAGGTGTGAACATCACAAGGGACCCTAAAATTAACTGTGTATTAGCACTGAAGTATTATTACTCATGAGAAGCATCCTATTCCCAGTATCACCATCTGTTTGTTATATGCAATGCTCAAAGAGAAAGAAAAATAATCTACTAAGCAGACAGGATGCTTAATATTTATGATATGACATAAAGCTAAACCAAAACGTTCCTTTAAAATAGCTGCAACAAGAGAAAACAGTCATGGACTGTGACCACCGCAGAGCAGTCCCAACCCAAAGCACAAGTCAGGAGCCCAACAGGGATCGAGGGAAGATGCTGGGTGGGCTGAATGGTGCTGCCCAACACCAGCGGCTAGACAAGTTGGAAGAAAACAAAATTTTCACCTTTTACTAACAGTGAAGATATTTCCTGCAGAAGGAAGGAACTTATTTACCTATTTAGAGGAGATATTTGGGAATCAATCTTCCCAAAGACAGGGCTCCTACTTTGATTGCAGCAAATCTCCAATGGCAAATAGGATGGCACTAGCATTTTCTTTCTCATTGATGTAGCTGCCTGTGTTTCAACACCTCTCCCTGCTATCAGGGCTAGGAATTAAAAATAAGGACAGTAACATCTTTTTCCTTGCCTTGGCTTCTGGGGAAAATAAGTGGGTAACTACACAGGGGAAACTGCTGCGATTTGTCCTTTTAGAGAGAGACTCCCCAGTGTCACTTCCATGTGCAACTTTTCACACCACGAATAACAGGTGGGACAGGCTGATTTTCACAGCTTCCTCGAGGTGGGAGAGGATGTTCTTCCCAACTTGAATCTGACTTGACTCATTTGCAGAGCTGAAGAATTTGCCGTCTCGAGAGATAGACTGAAAAAGAGGAATTGAGAGACTAATCTCTGCCGCAATAGAGCTCGTCTGGGAAGGTCACAGAGGACTTTTAACCCAGGTATCCCTCTTCCTCACTGATGCCAAGACTAAAACCAGGAATATAAAATTTAAATATTTTCTCATCTCTCATATATATACTCCAAGTAATTAAGGTACTTAAACCACTTGTTTCTCATGTAAACCTAATCTCGTGATAATTTCTACGGGAAACTCATGCATTACGATTACTGATGCACTTGCATGAATGTATTATTCATGGTCACAAAGTGCACATACCATCACGCTCTCAAATGACCCTCATAATTTGGGACATTCCTCATTTTAAATTCACATTTATCTTTATCCCATACTGAGGTTACCATCTGGTCATTTCTTCCTTAACTCAACCTTGTGCTTTTATATAAACTGAATTTGAAGCTGAGCACTAACCAGTTCTCCTAAATAGCTTCCATAAATAAAAATATACTTTCTGTGATTAGAAAGGAAATCTGTATGCATTTTAAAGATTCTGAGGTAGTGTTAGAATGAAGCCAAGGTTAATATAATCAGTATTTGTTTTGCTAACATATTTCCATTAATTTCTGATGCACATAACAAATAAACAATGTAAAAACGCAATCCAATAATAGGACATATCAAAATATAGATAAATGCACCCGTGCAAACTTTAACCTACATAACGTACAAAAGTGAACAAACAATTTCCCATTAAAAGTATGAAGAACAATTGAAATGAAACTAAAAGCATCGAGCTATTTAGGACACAATAACACAGAAGAGGCAATCTACTATTTATAACTAAAAGCAACTCTCAAAAGCATCACCTAGGGGTTATGCAGAAGCGGGGAATACATGAGAGACTTCTTTTTACTACCACTGATAAAATTCTCAGTTTTCCCTTTCATGCAACAAAAATATCAACAAATATATTGTAAAAACACTACCAACCAAAACAAACCCTCAGCATTTCAGCCTACCTAGAACAGCCGAGCTGAGGCTGCACGGTCCCAGTATTCACTCAACTGGAAGCTTCCATTTGCCCAGCTTGTTTTTCTGTCCCTTTTCACCCATTTATAACAATTTTCATGCCATCCGCTTGCCAGCATGGCTAGTAAACCAGGACCAAGAAATAAACAGCCTGCTAGAAAAGGAACAGCAACAACAACAACAACAACAACAACAACAAAAAAAAAAAAAAAAAAAAAAAAAAAAAAAAAAAAAAAAAAAAAAAAAAAAAAAAAAGCAAAAGCTATCACAGCTCAACACCCTCTCACATAGCTCTACTTACCTATTAAAAAGTTTAACAAGGAGCTTTTTTTTTTGCACACTATCTATGTATAACTCAGAAATCTTTTATTAGCAGTACAGTTAGAATTTCTGCCAATTACAATTTTTCCAAAACTGTGCTAATATGTACTTTTTTTGTTTGTTTTGAAAAACAATTATGTAAATATGAATGATATTTAACAGAAGATATCTTCCTTCCTAAGCATGACAGCTCTCTGATATAATCTGTGATGACCAACGCTACATGCATATACTGAACAATCAGTTATACAAGACGTGTGACCACCAGCATAGAGCATGTGAACCATCATCTGCCAGACAGAAGTCTAAAAATGGAGGAAAACAAGAGCATGAAAATTGCAAATTTTGGCTAAACACCAGAAATTTTGCACAAATTAAGTCTGAAGGGACAATTTCCAAACAGCCTTAATAAATAATCCTTTAGGTATGATTTCTTTTCAGTAGCTTTACAATTTATGGCTCTATTCTTCTACACTCCATCACTGCCTTCTGGAGCATAATTCATCTTTTGTCTGCAAAATTATGAATGAGTGTTTTGCTCTCCTTGCTCTTGTATTTGCCCTTCCCCTTCTCCCCTGCTAGAATCCTCAATACGGTTCAGCACTTAAAGTTCAAACTCATCTTACTGTTATAAAGGATATTATTAAGAGCTTTGACTGGGATCCCAACTTTAGATTTCTCAGTTTGATTAATAGAAAATAATCACTCTCTCTCTCTGGTGATTTGGTTAATTAACTGATAGAAGAAGCACAAGTAATTTCTACACCAGTGTACTTATTGTTTTAAAAATTATATGAAAATTAGTCCCTTACTAGATGATTAGGTTTTTAGATCTGCTAATGAACAACAATAGTCTGCCACTGCCATCTTTTAATTTACTTTTAATCACCAGCTAAATAACAAAGAAGTGTCTTTTAAAATAATTAAGACTACATATCAGGTCTCTGTAGGATGTCAACAATAAAGGGGTTAATGATGCATCCAGTCATCATGGAAACAATCAAAAAATGTCTTGCTTTAAACAGCCCAGAACAACTCAAACAATCTAAATACATCTGTGCCAGAGTAATTCCCATAGCTTCACAGCATTTTTCTTCCTGTAGAGAAAAAATAACAATAATAAAAAGTGATGATGGAAATCACCTACACAACCGAGCTAAACAGCTTAACTAAAATATTTGTGTCTAGAAGCCACTTTCTTTGGAGAATGGCTAAAGTCTCTTAACATTGTCCTATGATCTCAGCTATGATGGTATGAGACAATAAAGATACTAAGTGAATAAAGCACTTTGAGGCATTTATTGTATTTTCTCTCACAACCTGTAAACCTTTTTTAAATACTCCAAAATATCAAGAATTGAAAATTAGATTCCCAAATCCTATTCCAGTGGGATTTTCAAATGTCTCAATCAACACACCTATTTTGGGATGCAGAAGGATAATAATTTTGCTTGAATATGCTAGCTGTAGCAATTTTGTGGATGCATATGGTGTCTATCTATTCTGCCACCAAACTAACCCATCATAATGCGATTACCGGTGTCTCGTTGATTTTTATCTAGGCAGGCATGAAGGGTGTTTATGCTTGTGTATGTATGTGTCTGTCCACACACACATCCCTTATATTAGCCACCAAATACGAGGACAAAAGTTGGGCTATATGGAGACAATACGCCCTGTTGTAGACAAACTTGCCCCAAAATAGTAGAGATAATATATATATATATATATATATATATATATATACACACACACACACTCTATCAAATATCAAAGCTTTTCCAGCCTGAAAGACTAATAGGTATCCAGAGGTTCTGGAAAGAAGAGGCAGGTACCAGATTTAAAATTACCAAAACACCTGTAGTATTTAGTCTAGCATCTCACTAAGCAGTGAATGCAGTAGTAAGATCTCTTTAAATCTTGACAAAGAAATTAAATTGTCCCATAAATTCTCTCTTATGAAGCAGCCAACACATGTACTGGCACTCCAGAGAGCTACTCCATTCTCATCCATGTGCTTCCTTTTGAAAACTGCCTTTTCAAGCAGCACATGTTTTGGCCCATGGGAATGCAGGATGTGGAACACTGCTAGGAGACTGGTAGAGGGCCATCTGTGCTCTGGTTGAAAAGACTTTAGCTAATGTGAGGAAAAGAAAAAAAAACATGTAATTGCTCTCTTTACAGCTTCTATTCTCATTTAGAGAATAATATGTGAAAATACTGCAGCAATGAGAGCTGGCAGTGGCCAAACAGGTAACTTGGTCCTCCTCCATATCAATACAAGATGGCTCTAAGCCACATGCTAGGCACAATAGTGATAGACAACACTTAGGAGAATCACAATGTCTTGCTAGGAAGACCGTTCATATCTACACTGCATTTTTCCTTTTCTCCCTTCTTCTCCCTTCCCTCTTTCCCTGGCAGAGTTCTGTGGTTTTTTTTTTTTTTTTTTTTTTTTTTTTTTTTTTTTTTTTTTTTTTTTTTTTTTTTTTTGTTTTGTTTTTTGTTTTTTTTTTAAGTATAAATTCTTCATGGTAGCAGATATCTTTGACTATCTACATCAGGATCATGCCTAAAGAAATTGGCTGAATCTACAGGGGGTTCTCCAGGCGCTATAATGATAGTAACAAATAGAGGTATTTACTAGACTACTTCAAAATCATCTATGAGGTTCCAAATCATGTTGAATTCTAAGTATCTCCTGGCAGTTCATTTTCTGCTGTAAATCTGTTCTGATATTCTACCTAACAGCACACTTCGTTTCCTCATATTCATTTCATTATCTCTACTTAACTCTCTTAACCATTTTCAGTAATCCTGTACCTTGCTTTGCTCTTCCATTTCTCCAAGACAGCGAGATAGCCCATATACAATGCTGAACTTAAATTGCCTCTAATTTTTAAAGACCTGTTAATACAGCAACCCAAAAGCAAGCTCTAGCACACAAGACAAAGAGCTTCACCACTCTGTGCACCGATGTCTCCAGGTATCCAAACGAACTTTACAGCCACTTTGCTTTATGAAATGCTTGTTCACTGCTTCCAAAAGCTTCCAGCCTTCTACTGTTTCTTCTTAGTTTGAGTTTTCCTGTTTCTTCTTCATTACAATGATGTTTTTCCTTCACTGATTATTATTATTGTTTCTACTCTGTTAATTCATAACATGATCTTTATTACTACTGACTTATATCATCTAAACAAAAATTGTATTTTTTTTTTAAATGGACATTTTAAAGTCTTTTAAATTCTTGTTTAGTAACTTCATTATTGACTGAAGCCAAAGAAAAGTGTGCATCTGTTGTAGAAAATTACAGTGCCTAGTAGTCGTTATAACAAGGATTCAAGATGATGATTTTAAACATCTCTTCTGAAATATCTTAACTGAGGTGCTTGTTTTATAAACATATGTGGCTGTAGCTGTGAAAAATTATACGTATATATATATGCTTGAAAATGGAAACTTTTAAAAAACTTTTAATAAATATCTCGTGAAAAAGTCCTGAATGAAACCGTACCTAATTAATAGGTTGGTGTGAAGGTTAAAAGAGATAATTCAAAGGGAATTGCAATGCACATTTCAGATAAAGATAGCTATTATTTAAAATGCAATGAAGTACTGAGGCTTTTGCTTCTGTTTTGTTTTTCCTCTATGCATACTTTCAAAATACAAATACGATTAAATGTGAAAGATGAAAAAAAAGATGAAAAAGTTGTATATGAAACCCTGAGACGAAGAGGTTGATTCTTCTCTGCTCTGTGACACATCTATTTTCTTCACAGACTTCAACAACTTAAAAAATGCCAAACTTGCACTTATATGTACCTTACGGCCTTGCAAACACTGGGTATAATCCTGACTACCCTACANTTTTTTTTTTTTTTTTTTTTTTAATATTAATGACTACCATTACAGTTAGAGCCCAATAACTTGGCCCATGGGGACATTCCAAAGGCAGCCCGGGCCTTTGATGAAAGGCAACGCACGTTCAGAGCACCCTATCCACCATATGTACCACGGCCCTCAGCTTTTCATTCTCCTGTAACAATATGGCTCATGTGTATTCAGGAGACTTCAAAAGTGTAGCCAAAAAGACTGAGGCTCAGAGTGGTCCTTTTATGCCTTTGATGTACAAAGCAAATCAGGCCGAACTCATGAGAGACTCCTGATGACAGGGGCTGGGCTAATCTTAGCATGATCAAAGCATTCAAAGTCAGTGACATTTGCAAGGAAATTAATGATTCCTCCAGAAAGGTTTTAACCATCCTATAAACAGGATAAATGTACAAATCCTTAGATGGATGGTACCATTAAGTACAGCAAATGTTACCGAAAATAATCACAATGGTGGCTCATTTATTAAGAAGCTGCTCCTCACATTCATTTACATTCCACTGAACAGATTGTACAAAAGCATTTTTTTATTCTGAGTCTGGTTAACATTTTCTGAAATGAGAAATTATACACTGAAAAGCAGTACTTTGTGTGTGTCATGTCACGGAATTACAAGGGATCATTATCCAATCTTTGAGACACAGAATTATTACAGATTTATCAATTGTTTCTACTGATGTAAAAGGTCTGATAATGGCACAACGTGCCTCACTAACAAGAACTACTACAATGAAGCTAAATGCTTCAACTTGTTTAATGATTCCGGTGACAATTATTAGTTATTTGAGACCAGAAAAGAAATTGTAAAGTATACTGTTATCCTTGATATGATCAGAGGGTTAAAGGGTCAAATAGTAAATTCAAGGTTGGCATTTGCATTTTAGAATAGCTGTTAATGTTGTTAAATATGCTTAAGTCATATTCATACTGTGGGAAGATCAAGCAACCAATTGTGATTTTTCTGATAGGTATTTTTCACTGCCTTTGTATTGTGCTGCTTTATTTAATAACAGCTAAATGGCATGCGCATTATTAGGTTCACTAAGTAGTTTTAAGAGTATGTTACCTTTTACTCTGTAGCCTCAAGTAATTCTCATACTGAAGAAGAAATATAGGAGAACAATTGCTCTCATTCTAATTAAGTACGTCTTTGACATGTGGTCAAAAGCAGGTGGAGAAGGAGTAATTGAAAAACACTTTCCCCACCTCCAGTAAGTACCGTCTTGGCTTGTATTAATGTATTGTCTCCCTTTTCAATTTGTGCACAAGCAACTGTGAAAGAGTAAAAATCATTTGTTATATTAGAGGGGAAAGAGGATGAAAAATCACTTGGTGATTTTTTTTTTTGTCAAACATGAAGGTATAGTCAGATAACCTCTATTAATATGGGAGTAGTCAGTGTCCACAGACCACCTCTACCTAAAAGCTTTTTTTGCCATCATTTGTCTTTGCAGACATGCATCTCCTAGTTCTTAGTAAAAGGCCATAGAAAGATGGTTGCAAGACACAATAAGAACATAGTCCCGATTCAGAGAGATTCCTCAAACTTACCCTCATATATTCTTTCTACAACCTCAAATACATTTATAGGTTTAATAGGACCATAGCTATTATTCTTCTCAGTTGTTTTATGTTAAACATTGATTCAAGAAAAAAAAAAGTAATGCTTATTTTCAAGTGTTCAGACTCTCACTGTACATAAATACGTGCTTGTGCCATTCAGAAAGGGGAGAAACCTGAATGAGATCTAACAAAACTGGAGAAAAGAGCCTGGGCACCTGTTTCCATCCTACTCCACTTGAGTTCCTGCTTGTCAGATTTGTTTATCTTTTTGATAATGTTGGTTCTCTCCAGTCCTGTTTGATGTTTTAAGTTTGCTTTTGTGCAATGGTAAGACTACTTTCTGTTGTTTACAGAAATGTGGGGAATACCTCTATGATAACTCATTCTGTTCTCCAATGAGTCTGATGCATTCCAAGACTATAAAGAGAGTTGAATTAAAAATTGCAAAATAAATATGCTTGATGTTATACCTACAGTGAGAAGATAGACATGAAATTCACACTATATATAATTTTATGATACTGGACCTTACACAGGTGATACTGCCAGAGAGTGAGTTTCATGGAATAGGGGGAAAAAAAACCTCACGTCTACAGTCATGTACAAATTTTTTCGCCTTTTTTTTTTTTTTTTCTTCTCCTCTCTTTTGGATTCATTTTGCCATTAGAACACAGAGAATGATATTTAAGCTTAATTAGTTGCAGAAAACTAATTTCTGTATTTCTTTCTACATTTATAACTGATACTATTTTCATTACTTGTATATGGAAGTGAATTGGAAAAAAAGAGCAAGAGTATGAAATGTAATTAACAAGTCTAAATTACCAATTGCAATATTCTCAATAATCAACAAGCCAAGACATTATTTGCCAAAGAAATCTATAAAAAATTTAAAGCAATTATATTTGATGATTTTGCATCCATTCACAGTTGGGAGTGCAAACAGAAAACAACGTGGAAATTAAATTATTTGTGGAAATTATTCATTCAGCTGTCGCTTCGCTATTTCCTTCCCTTGAAATCTTAAAGGCAGTTGATTTTATCCTCGAAATGGAATTAACATTACAGCCATTCAGAAAAAAATCTCAGTGACAACTTAAAGAAAAGCAATCATTTTTCTCTGCCTCTATGAAAAAGTAAAGGCCTCTTTTGTTCTCATGTCAAACTCTGCATGCAGACAGAAATTCTGTTTGTGTGCAATTGGGAAGCAATAATTCAGATTACTTTTTTTTTTTTTTTTAACATCATATGTTCATCACATTGAAAGAGAAAAGAATTTAAAAATTCTATTTTCCTTCTTAGATTTTCTTAAAAGCAATTTTTCTTCAAGAGAAAAAAAAAAAAGACCAATAACCTTCCAAGTCCAGCTAACAGATGGTTCATATGCGCCTACAAATATATCAAAGAAACAACCAAGTAAAAAAAGTTTTTCTAATTCCATAGGTATGTGCTGGCAGTACTTTAGTAGCCAGCCTACTGTAATGGTTTTCTATTCCCTTTCCTATTACAAAAAGATGATAAATACAAAAGATTGAGACACTGATTCTACTAACCTTATTGGGACGCTGAGTTTGACGTGGGAAATACATAAATGCCCCCGTTACAGTATAGGCTGATACTTCATCTCCACTGACTAATCCTCCTTTCAGTAATATTATGATTAAGGCTAAGGCAGTTTTTTGATTTTGACCTAATTGACAGAACCTAAATATGGTACATGGAAATATATGCGTGGATGATCTAAGACTGCTTATAAATTTTGTTTTCATTTCTTAGGTTGTTTAGAACACGAAAGACAGTATGAAGCTATTCTGCAACAATACTTGTATGTTTAAAAAAATAGCTGGCACCAGCTGTGAAAAAATATATTTTTTAATTTTTTTAATCAGCCAAGCAGAAATGTTATTTACTTCAACACATTTTCCTGTGTTCAGCCTCAAAACTCAAAATTCTCTAACCTTATTGAAGCTGCAGGATGCTGTTCTTTTCTCTGTATTCAAATTCAAATACATTACTCTATAGTATCCCCCAATTTTACAATATCAAGCACCTGCTTAATCAGTGGAATCCAAAATCAGGGGCCTCTCATAAATTACCCAGGTAACTTTTAGATGCCAATCCCACAAGAAAGAGCTCTATTTACCAAAAAGTCACTGCAAATGTTTATCAGTTAAAAGAAACAGAGACTTTCAATCTGGCTGCTCCTCTCACAAGGGAGAGCGTCATATGCCAGTTTTTTATTAAAAGTTCTTTGATGTTTACGCTTGGAGGAAACACTTCTCTAAGGAGGACGTTGTTTGTTCCCAATGAAAAATCTATTACTGACTGTTCAGTACTTTTCAAATGTTGAACTTGGTTTAAACTCTCCAGAAACAAGTCTGAAATGTTACCTTCACTTTGTCAGCACAGTAGAATAATTTTTTGACATGCAAAACAAATTGTTTTTTGTTCTGTTATTGAATACATGTATATGCAACTGTGCTTTATGGCCTGTGACATAAGGTGTAGCAAAGCTGTGACTTTCTATATGCTTTCAAGAGCTCAAAGAGCCATTTCACTTATTTTCTTAATAGGCTCACCTGTGCAACCTTTACCAGTGTCCCTATCTTAGCCAGACAGCAAGTCCACATTGAAAATAGCAGCAGCAACTTAAATTACAAATATACATGCTAAACTGTACGAGCTAAAGGCATATGCCACATGGTCACGCAGGGAGGTTTCATAGCTCATGATGTATGATGCCTCCTGTTGAACATCCTACTGGTCGCTTCTCTTTTTTCACAGTCTGGCTTTTATTCATGCTCCCTAGCCGGTAGGAGCCCAAGCTAAATGCCTAAGTACTCCAATGGGAGAAGCTGAAATCGGGCAGCCACGTGAGCTGCTGTACTCAACAGAGTGCAGCTCAGCTCGTACAGGTGTGTGCTGGGCTGCCCAGGAGCTTGAGGTCTGACACGATGCTGACGAGACAGCTCAGCTGTTCACACCAACTGATGATTCAGACTTGGTGTCATTTATGGTTGAGTCCAATAAACTCTTTTTGAGAGGGTCGTTCTAGATTTTCAAAGGAATTCAGAGATAGAATTGCCAAATGCACCGAATCTGTTCTGGCTGCAAAGATGCTTAGTCTTTATGTAAGCAATTAAATGTCTTAGAAGATATTCAAAAAAGCTCCCAGTGTATGGAGTGAAAGGTAAGTCCCTAATATACAACTTGTGCCTCAAAATTTACTTCCTTATTTCCTTTTTCCTCCTGGGGTTTCCTCTGTCATCCTCACTGTTTCTTCCTCTTTGTTTTCCTACCCATCTCTACCTGCCTTTCCTATCCATCCCTCGCATTCACATCTGAGTAAGGAAAAGCTCCAAATCCGGATATTGACATTTCTTGTTACTAACAATAAAGACACATATTTCCTTAAAAGAACATATCTCATTCCTACTTTATTCTATTGCTCTCATTTCTTCTTGCCTCTGCTGCACGTCACAAATGCTTGGGGACTAGCAATGAGACAGTAGCTGCTGCATGGGGACCTTAATGCTTCCTCTAACTCTAAACCAGTGGTGACCTGGCCCATCAGAACAGCTGCTGGCCATTAATGACACTGCTGCACAATGCTGCTCATGGGATCTGTGGTTCAGGCAGCTGTGGAAGAAATGAAAAATGAAGCATCCACAGATTTTGGAGCATCCACGACTCTCTGTTCCTGCTGGGGAACATTAGGGGGTTTCTGTTTCCCTGTAGCACACAAAGATCTACCCAGTGACTGATTCATCTGCAACAAAATCTGGGCAGGACATTAACATCATGCAGCATGTACTTAAAAGTAGGCCAGAGAAAAGCCACAGTTCTGTTTTTATTTTTTTCAAGTAAAGAATCTTTTCTACGTACCAGCTCCTCCTTATTTTTATTCCCTTAACTCCACTGCGACCCTGGCTATTAAGGTTGTCATTTTTGGCTTGCCACAGGACAGAACCATACTCCCAATCCCACCTCCCAATGCCCCGTACAAACACAAAGTAGAACACAAGCACCAAAAACAAAGCACATCATCCTGTCATCCCTAGATGACAACAGAAACTAGTTTCAGCCCATCTGCACCATAAATGATAAAGCGATGAACAGAGTAGAAATTCTTGAGCAAGGAATCCATCAGATCACTAAATGCTTGAAAAAAATCAAGCCCAACCCTCCTAACTGCTGAACTGTCCTGGTATAATCATAGAAATTCCTGTTCCTAGATCTAAGTTCAATCCCATTAATGGTCCCACCACATCTGAGACAGCTGCTTGGACTCGCACATTACAGACCTTAAGGCTCCATGGACTGTGAACTTCAACATCTAAAGGATAAATATGAGCCCTTGTTTGTCTTTATGATACGCAGGCAGCAACTTCTGCAAAGGCCAGACAGGTCAGCAGTAGGGAAGGATTACATCTCCTGTCTCGGACAAGATTTGGAAGACTCATTTTCTACAGTCCAAAGAATCTTTCAGAGAGAAATGACATAGATCATCAGTGACAGGTAGATAAATTCCGCAGGAGAAGAAATTGATTTTGCTCAATTTTTACAAAATTAAATTCAATGAATTGACATTTATCAAATGCACATATTTACTGCAGCTTATTCTGAATATTTTACTTTTGTGCTTTAATGGCTTTGGCTTACCTGAAATATTTTCTAATTAAATCATCTGCTTCTATAGATTTATCTAGTCTTTGCTATTTCAATGCAAGCTGCACAGAACCTGAAAATAAAAGCCAGATTTTGTGATTGATTTGCTACTCCCTAATTAAATGGAAATACTATTTTTGTAATAATGATATATTAACAGCTTCATTTACTAATTCACATGATTTACTAATCAGATTATGTATCTAGAGATAGGAAGATGGGTTGTGTATGTATGCACATGCATATTTGTTCCAAAATTTTATCTAAGCTAGCAATGATTAGTAGCTGCATTTTCAAAAGTCCTTTCAGAGAATAATTTGTCAGAATAATTGAAAAGAATGAGGTAGCCTCTCCTTCAAAAAAGCTTACAGCTCTTTCTAGTAAATAAAGTAATACTGGTACCAAACACATACACTGAAATCCAACAGTATTTAAGAATTACTTGTTCTTCTCAGTGAAGAAGTCCAATCAGAGAACAGAAATAATGAAACTGTGACTCACCAGTCACGCAACACAATACTGAATAATCAAAACCATTTGTAAGCACACAAAAAAGCAAAAAGGAATTAAGAATTTAAGAATTACAAACAGGCAGTCCATCCAAACTAAGAGTCACGGGTGAACAATTCTAGGTCAGTAACAAAGTACTGCAAATTCTCCAACCGTGCTCAAAAAAAAAAAAAAAAAATCATTTCATTTCTATACACCAGTGTGTGACTTCAAATCTACCTCAGCAGCAACCAGAAGTTGCTGAAAAGTACAGACATGCTGGTTAGCAGGCAAACGTATGCATCACTCTAGGAATCTTCTTGTTTTACCTAAGAATCCAAAGACTTCAAAAGGGCACTCGCAGAACTGCCCATTTATTCATACCTGAGTTTGGACACTGCAGGGATGAAAAAGCTTAAAAGAGAAATTCTTGTTCTGTTTCACTCATGTGTTGTACTTCTTGAATGGATGGAGAACTTCAGCCTGCAGTGATAACATTCCTGCTTTCTTTGCAAAGCCTTCTTAAGGATTCTAGGCAGAATTCATTAGTTTGACACGAGCCAACCTTGAAGCAAAGTGCCTAGTCTCTTTGCTAAACCATTGACATACTGGTTTCTTTTACTCTAGTGACCTCTTCTGAAATGTGCCTGAATTTGTTTGCTGTGCCATCTGCACCGTTTGCTGTACTAACTGAAAGCCTAGATGGGACTTACTTCCCCAAAGCCTTCTCGTAGTGAGCAAGCAGGAACAACCTTCAATCCTTTTGGATTGGCTGCAGTTCAAAAGCAGGACCCAGATGTACCGGGCTTGGGTTTTTCCGGTGCCATTCATTGCTTTTACCTGACATTTTCATCTAGTTATCTCTGATAAGCTAAGACAGGCCAAGAGATCTCTTTAGTTTTAAGTCAGCTGCACTTCTGCCTTTCGTGGCCCCTCCTAGAAGGGAACATAGAGATGAAATTCCCGCTTCTATACAGGTCAATCTATACAGCAACAACATTACAGAGCTCTTGTCAGCTGGAACTAGAAAAAGTGAGAAAATGCTCCGATTAAGGACAAACAAACTACCTTAAACTAAATAACTTATATTTCTACAGTTCTTAATAAAGGACAGGCTGACTCTTTAAAATATGTAATACGTATCCTGAATTTTAGGCTCATTGTTATCCAGCATTTGTTTATATTTCATTGTTTGAAAATTTAAGCAGTGAAAAAATCTCAGAGGAAACATCATCATTAAGAGGTAGCTGTGACAAGGAGAAAAGAACGGCCTTCTCCCACATTTCACTACGGTTGGGCCAGGAACTACTTCATCTTTGAAAATTTGCTGGAACTGGAAGGCACATGCATAATTTGAAAATAGCCCCGGCGATCAGAGATGAGGTTGTTATCAGTCATTCTAGCAGAGCTTTCCTCTTGCCGCTGAAGGCTGACAAAGCTACTGGCAACCTTGGGTGAGATTTGCATGCCTCTGCGCTTAACTTCGCGGGAGGCAATACAAAGGGGACACAGAATCTATTATGGTATTTTGGAATCAGTATTACACCCATACTTCAACTGAACAGACAAAATCGCTGTTTATGACAGATGGCAGTGGAAAATTGGCAGGAGCATTTAAGAGCTGAAGAAGGCATGGGAAATGTATCTTTTTTTGTTGTTCAAATGCTTCTCTGTAATTAACCAATATGTGTCTCTTGACACCGTTTCAGTGCACGGATGTGCTTTAAGACCTGAGGAGGTGTGACAGCCCACCAAGTTCCTGGGTTTTACATCAGCTGCATTTGAAGAAGGCCCAGCAGATATTTGTCAGCATAGCAGTTTTTGCCCTGTGAATTCCAGGAAACTGAAAATATACATCAACACTTTCAAACCATGAATACATACCTACAGTAATTTATTCCTTCCTGCCCTGCATTTTATATTGCCCCAGTTCATCCTAATTCCTGAAATATTTGTGGAATTTGTAGGAAATTTGTATAAGCTTTGTCAATTTAATACATTTTGAAAACCACAGTTCCCTTCTGAAAGGGTAAGTCTGATAGCTCACACAGCCTGCAAAAGCATGGCAGAAATATTTAGTGAGTTACAAAGAGACTTTCTGCAACATTTTAAAATGACTAATTCCAGCAAGCACATCTGATGTGAAGAAGATTAAAGTGCTCTGGTGTGAGTGACGTGGATTCACACTTCACCTCTCCTATGAAAATTACCCACTGCTGACAATGGGTGAAGCTGAAATGGCGTTGAATATGTTTCAGCTGCAAGTACAGCCACGTAAAAAAATAGTCCCCTTCAGGAAAAGGTTTAAGCTGATGTTTCTGAACATTTTTTTGACCTTGACAATATATCCGGTTAAATTTTAGGCAGCAAAATGACCACTGCACTGTTGAGACATGTAATTCAAGCTTCAACTATGTCCTAATAAGGATATCATCAAGGATGCTAATTGGTGTCAGATGTGATTAGAAGCACTACAGACTACTGTTCTTCAGGAAAAGCACCAATCTCTTTTCCTTTATTTCCTGAGCATACAGAAAGCGGTGACTCATTACTCTCACCTGCAGTAAGGTTCAAAGTAATAAAGATTCTATAGACTGCCACCAAGCCTTCAGCCATACACTCTTTTTACAAAGGCTTTGTTTCTAACATGAGAAGAGCTATTATTTTTTATCATTTAAAAGAGAAAATGTGGATGTCTTTTGCTCGAATTTTATAGAGAGTGGTAATAGAGATTAACAGAAGTTCAAAACGAAATGATGTTGGATCATGACACATTGTTGAAGATAAAATAACAGAACATAGACCCAAATGCTTGGCTTTTTGTCAGGCTAGTCTAACAGAAATGCTGTGGTTTGCAGTGATTGCTTTCTCATTGCTTTTCTTATTAAAACATATATATAAATAAGTCATATTTATCCTTCCTTAAATGCATATATAAAAGCATATGCAAGATTGGTAGATTACTGAGTACTATAAGTGACCGTTTAAATATTTGAGGAAACCTCCTCTCTGGCTCCCCCCACCTTTTTGCAACCTTACTGACATGCAGAATGCACAAGTCACTTCCAACAAACACACCCTACAAAATATTCAAAGATAAGGCACATATGCCTGAGATTTGAAAACTACAACTTCAGAAAGGAATTGCTGTGAACTACCACTGACTTGATCTTGTTATTCTAAGCAAAATATATCCAAAATAGAAAACCAATTCATTGGAAACCTAGAGCCAAATTCTGTCCCAAAAAACAGAGAGCTTAAGTTGTTTCATAGTTTCAAGACCTTTTGTTGAAGGGCAGTGAAGAAGAAACCAAGAAGAGAAAACAAATCTAGATAATCCAGTGAAAAGCAAGGAGACAAAGACAGCTGAAAATACAAACCTGGATGTAAAGGAATGAGGCACAGAAAAAGGCTTGAGAGTCAGTGATGTTCACCACTCTGTGATCAACTCTGATGTTCACAGAGTTCTCTTTACCAGTTAACCATGGCAGAACAACTTCTAGCCAACACACTGAGATATACACTGACAGTTGGGTGAGGAAGAACCTGTTCTTCCCTTTCTGTTACACAGACCTGATATTGTTTACACAAAACTTTCAAAAACACGCCTGATTTGGAAAATGTAAATATTCTAGCAGTGAAGACATAACCACCAGCTTTAAAAAAACGGGGAGGACATTAAACTCAAAGGCATCACTACTGATTTTGATGACGAGGAAGACTGGACAAAGGAAGAGGGGAGAAGGAAAGCAACAGTCTCATAACATCTGATGTCCCATTAGTCACAAAACTATCATAGTATCACCTAATGTGCAAAAAAAAAAAAAAAAAAAAAAAAAAAAAAAAAAAAAAANAAAAAAAAAAAAAAAAAAAAAAAAAAAAAAAAAAAAAAAAAAAAAAAAAAAAAAAAAAAAAAAAAAAAAAAAAAAAAAAAAAAAAAAAAGATCAGTGCAAATGTATTCAGGAAAATCTCATGTTATTTTCTATTTCAGTGACTTTGAATTCAAGGACAAAGCCTAAAGGCTACTGCCTGTGCTCACAATTCCGCTACTAAAATGCCTACTAGCCACTGGGACGTGCCCAAGTCATTGAAAAATGGCCTATAGAGTAGACACAAATTGTGAGTCTAAATCTCAAACGAGATATGAGTTCCCCAAGTCCTTAGGTCTGTTCAAAACCATCATGTTGGTGAGGCCTCGCTCACCGACTTCAATAAATCCTCAGTCACACAGACACATATGCATAGCCACTAATGACTACCTGCAGAGAGCACTTCTCAACTCAAGTTCTCCCACCGCATTCCTGCAACGTATCATGCAGTGCTTTCTGGCAGTTCTAGACGACAGTGCTTAAGGGGACTTGCAAGTTTGACAAAAAAGTTGGTGAAATTGATTGGTATTTAGAGTTTAGTGGTCTCCTATGAGTATTCCTGTGCTTCTCTGACTGATTTTGATGAAGTGCTTTTATTTGTCTTTCTATCGAGAGACTGCAGATGAATTTGCAATAGAGCAGCATGGCTCCTGTTTAGCTTTGTCAGGCGCCACTTATCCATGTTATAATTTATTTCTCAGAAAAAAATATTTCTCATGGGAGCTTCAGGCTAACACAGCTATAAAGCACCTGGCTACTGTTCAGCTTTGCGTCTGAAAGCAGCTTCATTTCTGCACATGAACAGGAAAAGACAAAACTTGAGAGGAAGAACCACAAGTTCCTCCAGCTGCACATGCACCAGGTATACAGGTTATCTTTATAGCAGCATTTAATTATATCACATGCTACCACACTGCCAAAGACAGCAGAATTGAGGTTAAAACAGGCTTGTGTAGAAACCCGGGTTCTGCTGCCAGCTACGGTGGTCACGCAGCAGGTGCTGTGATGGTTGTTCACTTAACAAAACCATCGGGTTCTGCTCTTGGCTGGGTTTGGAACCGGCTGTTCTAAATTTTTGAATGGATTTAGACCTGTATTTAACTCTGACATGCTGTATAATAGAGCAATCTCTACCTTGCTTCAGCTTTATTTGGTGAGAGTCACTTTTACTCAAATCGCAATGATTGTGGTGTTGGTTGGTATAGTTTTGTCCCCATTTTTTTTCCTGAATTATAGTGATTAGTGAGCAGTTTGAAAGCACCAGGGCCCAAGATCATTTCTGCTCTGATCACCATTACTGTTATTCAGTGAAGGCACAAGTACAGTTACAGGATGAGCGTAAATTCCAATCCACTTCCACTGCACTTACAAAGGTCCATTGTATTTTTTCCTGCTCTTTTTCCCTCATCTTCACTTCATTAGAATTCAGGGAAAGGCAAATGGTGATATACATATAATTAAGATAGAAAAAAATCTATCTAGAACATGCCACTAATTATAAAATGGGATTTCTAGCATGATTTATAATTAATAGAATAATATTGTTTGCCTTGCTTATATCTTGCATTTTTAGAAACAGAAATAAAAAAGCCTCGGAACCCTAAAAGGAACTGGTGTCTGTTCATAGGTAACTGTTCTTCTTCCCAGTTTAATCAGTTGTGATGGTTCATTAGCAATGACTTAACCAAATCAGACAATGCTTAATGCAGCACCTACCCTATAATCATTGCACATTACTACTGTTCTGTATCTTTTCTTTAAATTGTTCACTGAATCCACTGTGTTATTTACAAGTAACTGATAACCCGTGAGCTTGCAGTTGGATCACGTAACTTACACCTTCCAGACAGAGAGAGGACAATTCAGTAAGGGAAAAAATCCAAGGTTTGCAAAGCCTTAGTACTAAGAGGACAAAAAAACCTCACAGATTTTAAATTCCAGCTCAGGCAATTGGCTTTTCAAAGAATAAGCTGATAGTGCCCAGCCATCTGCACTTAGTAAGTAGAGCTGCCCTTTCCCTTGCAGGTGCTGGTGATTCTGCAGAGCCAAGTTGCCACTTGTACATTGGTAGTATGTGAGCACCTTACCGTCACCAACACATCCATCGAGGAGGATAATGTGTCCAACACATTATCCAACACAGAATAGAGCAGGGCCTGGTTTAACACTCCATTTCTTAACAAACTTCTGATATTCATCTCATGCAAAGCTGGGCTCTGTACAGCTGAGCTCCTCACCTGTGCATTGACAGCAACGGCATCTCTCCAGCTCCACAACACTGGAATGCAGTCACATCCCAGGGAGGACAAGGGGACACAGCTAAAGACTAATGCAGGAAACCAGTACCTTGGTTTACTACTATTTTCTTTTTTTTTTTTTGTTAAGCAAGATTTGAAACAAAAAGCATTCAGCAACACAGGGTTTAAACTGGAAGTGGAAGACGCAGGTTTGGACATATTTTTCCCTCAGAAAATAGTAGTGATATCATTTTGCTTTGACTGGATAATTCCTGCAGCTTATTAAAATGTAGCTGTCCTCTTTGATTTGTGTATTGGAACTTCCAGTGCAACTGCATATATTCGTAGCAATAGGCTTATTATTGTAACAACTCAAGGGAATGTTTTGAATTGAGGGAAAACATTTACATTGGAACAAATTACATTTTACTGAAAAACTAATTGTTACACTGAGAGCTGTATGCTGTTGTAATTGCACCATCCTAATTACACACATTGCATTATTTAACAAGAATGGCATTGTTTATTTGCAATATCCTCTGCTTATTTACAGTTGCATATTTGAACAAGGAGCAAGGAGTTATTCCTACAATGCAGCAGAAAGATTGTTATCAGCACAGAAACACAAAATTAATTCAGTAGAGGAAATCTACCCTCAAACAGAGCAGGAGAGAAATTTCTCCGGAGGCAAGACATTCTACAATTGTTTCTAAATTTCTGTATAATTAACAAAGCACTTACCATCTGCAGTGATTGACCTGTCAGATCTGCTCCTCTGAGATAATTTCAGTGACATTTTAAAAAAAAATCTATGAATATCAAAAAGCCATATTCAACTTGTACAGAATGGTGTTATCCTGTAAATAGAATTTACAAACACTCAGGATGGAATTAGTTTACCAAGATTGCTGATTAACACCAGTAGCCCCGATCAGATGAGTTCAGCTCAGGTATTAGTAGAATATCCTTTACTGCCTATCACAATGGGGATTCTATTTTGTTCTATTTTATCTCTCTCTCCCTCTCTCTCTTTTTTTTTTTTTTTTTTGATAAATGCTTCTCTAACGCAGGAGAAGCCATCTCAGAAAATTCACTTACATATTTAGACTGATTCAATAAACATCACTCTCTCTTGAATTTAAATGCAATAATTGGAAAACTCTATTTCAAACAAAAGAGTTGTTAGTTCACTGTTGCTTTGCACCTTTACCAAACATTTATTTTGACTCAGCTACTGAGGGTATCGAGTTGATATAATGGCACCTATCCAGAGTGACCCAGTTTTACCTCAACTGTGTGAACATCTAAATACATTTCATGGCTGAAGATTCCAGGCTGGAAATCTTGTGTTTATTAGGAAAAAAAAAGGTTTTATGATTATTGAATTAAGCCTACTAATCCCAAACCATATAATTTGTGGATTAGCTCCATTTCTAGCATAATTTCTTGAACTACTCATTTTTTTATTCCTGTATTATTATATTACACATCTATAAATTATTCTCATATTGCTAAAACTAAGCATTTATAGATGCTGCCAAAATGCTTTTTCATTAACAACCTATCATATTTTAATATTTATTTCTGCACTAACCTGAATTTCTAAGAAATGTTATTTAGTAACATGTAAAATACCATTTTATCCAAACCAGTATACATTTTTATTTCCTATTAGGTTTTTCAAGTGATCTTTTAAAAATAGCAAAAGTAACACAGGGAAAGAGCTGGATGTTTTGTGGCATGTGGGATGAATGCATCCACTGCTCTAAGGAGCAACTATTGAAGTTTCAGATTGGCAGTGATCACAGTTAAAATGATATTTTAATCTCAGTACACAGTTGGAAAGAGACAGTTTCTGCACAGTTCACTAGAATTTTACCCCCCTTGACACATGAAAGAGCAATCAGTCTGACTTTTCATCTTATTTCAGAAGAGATGCCCTTCTGGAGGTGGTCTAGTCAAGTCCAGCCAGTGCTCCTAATACAGAAACTTTCAGTTCTACAGTAAATGCGACTGATCTTTCACTTCTAAGTTCATTGCCACAAAATCAAGACAGATTTGTTAAAGTGTGAGGTTAAGAAACTGCATAAATGAGCAGAACTCCCAGAGTAAAAGCTGTTTGTGAATTTTTGATCAATGGTCTTTTACAATAGAAATTGTAAATGCGCTATCAAACTTCCCTAAAGTATCTATGACAGTAAATACAAAGTTTAATCTTTTTTTTTTTCTCCATTTCAGAGAGATTTTTTTTTCAGAAAGTTTTTGTGCATGTGTGTCAATCCACATTGCTAGATGCACCTTTCTATTTTCTCTTGATTCAGTTGTAAGGAAGAAAAAAGAACAAAGGTGTTTTTTTTTTTTTCACTTTTCTATGATCCTAGTTTTTCAAAAATGTGTGGCTCGAGTGGGTGGTATATTCATTACAGTTGAATAGGGGTAGTTAAAGGGGCCGGAGTTCATGGAATTCTTCTTGTTGTCTGATAATAGGGAATGAAACAGTAGTTGTTCAACAAACAAAAACACGACCATAGAAAGAGACCATCCTTATCCTTGGAATAAGAAATAAATATTTAAATAAGGGAAAGAATTATATATTCTTTAAGTAGCTGTCCTGCAAGGCCTGTCAGCCACGGCAGCCTAACTGAGAAGACAGCGCTTTGTAAAGTCACTCTGTATTTTGGAGACATGTAGACAGGAAAGCTTCCATGTCCATTAAGGATTGCACTAAGCATGGAGATGTGTCTTGGGAAACAGAAGCTAATACGTGAATACAAAATACCCCATGCCCTCATAAACAGAAAGAAAATCTAACCATATCCTACTGAAATCGGTTGCCTTAGAGTACACATAGGAAGGAGGCATCTGCAGTATTCCTACTTGGAAACAGTGCCCTTAAAAGCGGTCTATCTTTTCACATTTTCATTCTTTTGCCTTTCTGGTGAAAAACACCGCCGGGTAGCTCAGCAGAGCACAAACATACAGCACATACATGACATAATTAAAACATGTTTTGCATAATCACAGAATCATTACGGCAACACAGTGTTGCAAGAACCGCTGCAATAGAGCCTTTGGCTGATGTCTAAAGAGCAACCAACCATCCTGCTCAAGAGATTTGTTTACCCAAGCAAGAGTGACACTATCCAAAACCCCAATCATTTATTTTTTTTAACGCTTTGTCCTTGAGTGTCCAACACACCCTCAGACATAAAGGCATCCACCAATTCCGGAGCTGCCATCGGGGAGGACGTCGAATCCCCTGTCCTTTTTCTGCCAGACAACCGAGTAATGCTCAACACTGAAAGCTTCCATTACCCCATTTAAATCATTTTAGTACAGAAAGTTATGACCTTGGATTGCAACGACCAGTTTGCAAGGTCTAACAGACGAGAGCTCTGACATCAAGAAAGCCTGTAATCACATGAACTGGGCTTCAAGAAGTCTGACAATAAACCATTACAATATCGTTCTCCAGAGATGCACTAAGCAAGAGAAATTGGGCCATTCTGAAATCGTATTATTTCCAAGACGTCAGAGGAACACAAAACAGGCCTTAAAACTCACACATTTCCAGGCCTGGAATTAACGCAAGCCGCTACAGAGAATCTCTATATAAAAATATGGAAAGTAGAAATACACTTGTTAGCATTCCCACGATTAATTACATTCAAATGTGTCAAAAACATTAATCAGGGATATGTCAGCGGACACTTCACATACAGAACACAAAACCTTTAGTGAATGATGAGGAAAGAAGTTAGGGAATGTTTGAGTTTTTATGAAGCTGTTTCCCAATTTCTGGTCCTGTAATTAGGACTTCCTGCAGGGGCATTAAGTTCTCCTTTTTCCTGAAGTCTCTCATGTTCCTCTCCCAGGCAGGAAAAGGCATTGCTATTTTGCATGGAGAAAACTGTTCCTAAATTTCTCTATTTTCTTAACATTTTCTCAGGTTTTGTTTGCTTTATTGGGTTCTTTCAGAGCACTGTCACAGTCTGTCCTCAGTGAAGAACTTCTTTAGTGCTCCAAGTTCCTAAGGAGAGGAATCATTTCAAATATTTCACAACAGTGTGGACTTAAAAAGAAAGGGAAAAGTAGAAAGGAAACAGCTAAATGAACCTTTTTTTTTTTTTTTTTTTTTTGTCTCAGAACAGCCTTACATAGCTGTGACTTTCAGTGCTTCTGAACAAGGACAGTATTCATTAAAAGACTTACCTTGCAAGCATTTTTGAGATGTGCTATACACAGATAAATCTGTTTTATATCATGCTATGAGTGTTAATCTTGTTGCAGAACACAGTGATTACAGCTTACATTGAATTACTACTTTTTTATAATTCATTGTGGTGAGGTATTACTGTGCAACATCTCCAAGCTAGTGAGCACTTCATTATTTTTAAAAAGAAAACTGAAGAAAATCACCTACAGTGAACAGAATGTTCATCTGTTTCTTTCTCATTCTATGTTGGAAGAGCAAAGTCAGTAAACTACAATATATAAAAAGTATATAAAATATAAAAAACTAGAGCTTCTTAGAATCTACTGGGCATAGAGGCATATAGCATTATTGATACTTAGTCCTTTAAACTACCTACCCAAGACATCTCAGTCTATACAGCACAAGGAATAACCTACATTGATGTCCACATACTACGGTACTGCTAGGAGGTACACTTTCCTTTTTAAGAGGTGCATATATATGTGTACATATATATGTATATAAAATATGTATGCAACTGATGTGCATCTACATACATGAAGATATTCATATAAAATAACCATTATTTTGTTTTTGAGATAACAATATAAGAAAACCCCACTGTTTTTAGCACAGCAACGCCAGTGATAAAATATTTCTTGAAATTGTGCATCTTAGGACATATATTTGGAAGGGAAATTAATTATTTACCAAGGGATTGCACAAAGAATTTTCATTGGTGTTTGGACAGAGAGACATCCAACATGAGGATACAGTTGTAATTTCCTATTCATAAAGGTTTTGGTGTCACTTTGAAGAGTCCCAAGTTGTATTTACTAAAGTGAACTCAATAAGAAGGTGTGACTGCCTTGTTTTTTCACATGAAAACATCATTCAATACAGTCACAATAACATTTTATTTATCCTAGTTTGATGAGTATGTGATGACATTTAAACAACTAGAGAGATAGAAAAAGCCTAACCCCTACTTTATGAGATGAAAAGATAGTCTTCCTATGACTTATTTTGGTCTTATTTTGTTATGAAGCTTCTTATATAGCTTAACTGTTTTAAATGCTAACAGATGCTCAGCAAACTTCAACACAGTTTAAAACACACACATAATTCCCTGGTTAAATACCTATCAAACAAGTATATACATATGACATTTTTAAGGGGTATAAATAAATAAATTAAAAAAAAAAAGAATCCTTACATACAGCCGGAAAATACAAGCCCTTTAATATTACTACTTTATCTTAATCTTTTCTTTCTAAACTTACATATGCTATAGTAACTTCCAGAGGCTGCTTCATAACATGCAAATAATAATGTACTGACATTTAATGCTGGACAGCTGCTAATCAACCTATATGGAATGAGTTTTTTGTCTAGCTGCTAATGAATCAGTCTTTCATATCACAAAACACTGGACCTCAATTGACAGCATGAACAGAAATATTAGCTCAAGAGAGAAAGGCTTGTCTGCTTATGGAAAAAGCCTTCTCACATCTGTGAAAACTGAAATACTTTGAAAAAATATATGAAGCCCACACTAATATTGATATCAGTATAGATTAGACACATAACTTTCATCTTCCAGTACCCTGACTGGTACTAATTTTTAAAAAGCTTTTATGAATGGCCATTCTATATGAACAAAACGAATGAGGGAATCTATGACCTCAGAAAGTGACTGTGACATTTTATTTTGCTTAGTTGCTAAAACACATACAAGACTTCTGATTACACTTGATACGAATATTAGAAAAGGCAATTTAATGCAGTTTTAAACCTCAAATGAGAGAAATCTTCATATCATATTAAAAAAAAAACCCCACAAACTTTCCCTATTTCACTTTGTGAAGGAAATATACATTTCCAGGTTGCATTTGTCTTTCTCTAGCAATACAAGGGATGGTACCAAAGAGATTTAATAAAGTGAGGGAAAATGCTGAAGGAAGAACATTTGACAGCAGGTAGCAGCACAGACTGTAGCGTTCAAAGCTTTTCTAACTCCCAACAGTGATTAGGAGGAATGTTTCTCCTCACAAACAGAAATCCAGATTAAAAACTTTAGGCCGAAAAACATGCTTTAGCGCACTGCTGTCAGCACATCTGGACACTACTAAATGTGCAAATACTTAACAGCTTAACAAAAAAAAAAAAAAGAAAAAGAAAAAAAGAGAGAAAAACAGAGAGACAGGGCCATGAGATCTAGAAATATAGAAATAGTGAAAAAAACTAACCTGCTACCCTGAATTGTGCCAAAAATAAGAAATCCATAACCCACCAAGGCAGAAACAGGAGAGCTGAAGCCCTCCAAGCAGCTGAGGATGAGAGCAGAGGTATGGGGAGAGCTTTGAAGTGCAGCAGGATGCTGGGACTGTCCTGGGGGTGAGTATGAGATCAGAGAGCTCTTCCTTGGCTAAAGGAGATACTGATGCAAGGTGACGCAAGACAACGTTAATTATATTTAGCTGTATGTGACACATGTGACACAAAAGATTTCCTTTGCAGCCATAAGAACTGGAAATATATTCTTTTAAACGGAACATGAGATGCTGTTAATACCACACTGTTTTGGAAACTGGTATGATCATCTCAATAATATATTCTGGCTACGGTCTATTCTGCAAACTTCCATTGGCTCAGACAATAAAAATTGAAAGGCATTGTCGACGGTGGACACATCCTCTAGAAGCCCAAATGACAACACCAGCACCACATTCAGATGCACATGAACCCCTGCCAGCCTAGATCCAGCGAATTCATTGGGAGTACAACTACACAGTAAATAAAAGGAATAACAACCTCAGCAGTATAAATAAAGTCTCAGTCTTTCAGAAATTGTCTTTCTGCTTCAGTTGAAATCTGCAGAACTGGATGGAGATGTTTCGTAAAGAAGAAAGGCACGAAGCAATCAGACTTGTCTGAACTGCCAAAATGACACTGCATCTTGCATTTGCTATCTGAATTGTTTCCACTTCTGAATGAAAAAAACATATTTCTCAACCTCTCCTCTCCAATCTGCCCGTCTTTTCATTCAGAAAATACATCTGGGTCAAAGAGAGCTTCATTTATATAGATGTATATTTACAAAACTTTTGTCCAAACAGACTATTAGTCTGTCATTTGCTCCTTAATCAAACCTTATCCAGAAGTAGAATTCGTTATGAGTATTCTAAACTGAATGCCTGAAAACATGCCTGAAGAAAATGAGATTCCTCTGTTATCTCTGCAGATTAAAAAGGTTGTGATAGCGAGAGAGAAGTTGGGGAAGTATCCGTCTTTCCCACTTGCTCTTTTCTTCCCCTCAGTATGAATTCCCTAAGTAACTTACCTAGGCTTTCAGTTCACTCCTGTAATGCCCCGTCTCATTTGTCTTTCTAAATCTTCATAGATGAAAGAAACTTCCATTATGAATCTATACTGAAATGGGTGCTTGCTACGTTTTAAAAGACAAATCTAAAAATGATTGCTCACCCTTCCCTCTGCAGAATTCTATGTCATATTCCTGCTCTGAATCTCCAAAGGACAAATTATTTAATGCTAAAATATCACTGTCCTTTCTCCAAAATTATTCCAGTTGATCATTTTATCCCCATCACTCTTTCACTTGGTTTGCAACAGAAAGTATACTTTCTGTATAAGTCACTCCTTAGTCTTCTCTCACTCTTCTGCACACTATGAGTCCATGCCTTTCAATGAGCTATACAATTAATAGAATTTGCCCCCCCAAAAATCTGTATGTACTTCACCTTGAAGTTCTTAACTCATGAAGTAATTTGAAGATAATGAATAGTTCTAGTTGGAGCGTCAAAATACAGTGATCTATATTAAAACTCCTCCCTTTGAACTTAGAAAACTGCACTCAGAGATGAATGAATTCATGAAAAGCATTCCCTATTGAATGGCTTGTCATGTACGTATTGTTTGTACATACACCAACTCTCATTGTAAAGACTGCAAGGTAACCAATTCGACTACCAGTTTCTCCTCCTAAAAGCTATAATGCATAAGGAATTTCCAGGTATCCAAGTCGCATGCTTTTTTTCATGTAGTAAAATTAGCATATGACCATTAGTAAATAACATCTTTTGAAGCATTTTTTCAGGTCACCTATATGCTTTGCTGATAGTTTGCATCACCTCATGACTTTTCATGTTAGATTTGCTCCAAACTGTATTTTTTTCGGTATGTTTTTTTCTCCCTTGCCTTTCTCAGAGGTCTGTAAAATAGTTGCTGACTCCATGTTGACCTCTTTTTCTCTGTCTCTTCAACATATACTTAACTCAGTGAGTAGCCTGTGAAGTTTACTGAAGTAGATACCATCAAACCTGACAGCATGAGAAAAACTCTGCCTCCTCTAAGCAAACAATGGTGCCAGTATATGGAGGGCCTAGAGGACAAAAGAATATGACTACTGCAATTCTGTTATTTACAGCTTTGTATTACAGCTTTTATTTCCCTTTCCTTCTTGAGATTGAATGGAGCTAGGTTATCCCCAGGCTCCTTTAGATATTTCTTTCAGAATATACATCAATCTTTGGTCTCTCTACGGTCTCCATTACTTTAATACCTAAGCCCCTCACAAGCTTTCGCTATCTGTACTCTCACAACACCCCAGATGTAAGCAATTTTTGTGATCTCAATTTACTAAAAGCACATCAAAGTGCACAGAGATTTTTAGATACCTGGTGGCCAGAGTGAAATCCAAATCTCTCCCTCTGTGCTGTTTCCAGTGTCTGGGATCCTCCTTTAGCTCTCTGAAAGGGGATTCAGAACTATCCAGATACTGAGCAAGGAGTGACCTGAAGTTATATTTAAAACATAATTTAGTCAAACTAAATATAACTTAGGCTAACTTTGACTGAAATCCATCTTGTTCTTAAAACATCTATCAGAAAGTGCTACTACAAGCCCACCCAGAAGATGCTGCTGTTGGTGGCACTATCTTTCTAGCTTACAACTGAGCAGGGGTCAGTCTTTCTTTCAGACAACACCCTAGATGTGTGACTCATCTCATTTTTATATAAGAAGTCACCTACCATATAGATACCACGGTACAGTTCCCTGCTCTGCCTGAAGAGATTCAAAACTCAAAATTCTGTCTCTATAGGATAGTGGCACCAACATCAGCGCAGAGCCCAAGCTCAGGTGGAAGGTACAAGGCTATTTTCTAAGCCTTGAAAGATCTGTGAAATAAAAATTTGAGCTTCAGTGGTCTGGACAACTAAAAGGACACGGCTTACACCTAGGAAGCTGAAAAGCACATATTGCTTTATCTTACCCTGGATTTTCTAACTAGTTATCCCATGCGTTCTAGTGTAAGGCTGGATTGCACTTTTCTGTTACTAAGGCTCTTTCAATAATTCCCAGGACACCCAAAGGTAGAGCGCTAAATTAGGAAGATCTCTCAGACAAATTCAGGATCGCATCTGTACAGACTGGAATTTGTACCTTAAACAAATCTTGTTCCTGCAGAACAAGAAAATGAGAGACAGAAATTATTCTGCTTTCTCCTTCTAAGGGAGAAAAGCTAATTTATTTACAACAATGTCACATAACCCTTCCATATATTTGTGACCAGCATTTTTTTTACCTGTTGCTGGCAGTGAAATGGCTGTAACAAACTTGTGGTAGCTTTTATCTCTTCTATTATACTCTAGTCAATTCTCATCCATCAGTTTTTGCAGGAGTAGCTGAAACTTCGGTTGCATCAAACTGGAAAATAACTTACCTTTTCACAGCCTCTAAGAGGACACTAATTTTAAAATAATGAATATTAGCTGCACTATTTCTGTGATGTTTCCCTCTACCAAACAATGTTAAGATTTATGTGATACAGTCAGCTTTGGGATTGATAATTAATTGTCACTTAATTACA
The DNA here is from genome assembly GCA_013398315.1 of Nothoprocta pentlandii. NCBI lineage: Eukaryota > Metazoa > Chordata > Aves > Tinamiformes > Tinamidae > Nothoprocta > Nothoprocta pentlandii. Next base: position 1,360,710 of record VZSG01000083.1, read on the forward strand.
CACTTGCATAATATTTATTCTTAAGTTATAACAACTCTGCCTTAGAAAATGACCCTGAATCACTTTAATTTATTAATTCACTTAATTAAAATACTTCATCTTGAAAAGAGCTTTAAACTGCTCAAATAAAGGTAAACAAATCTTCAAATTAAATCAACACTTTTTTTCTTTGATATATGTAATTAATTTTCACTTGACTCAATAAATAAACCTCATGTAAGGCTGTTCATGTGACAGCAGAAAATGGCTCGCTGTCAGCTTAATCTTCTTTAACACCGTAAAGCATTTTCAGTTATGTTGACAGCCCTGCTGAAAACCTTTTGCTGGCAAGCAGTAAATATTAACATTTTTCCCACTGGCACGGCAGGGAAAACATTTATTTGTAAATGATGATCATTAATCAGCATTTCTGTACAAGTTATCACAAAGCCTCCCAGGCTAAAACAAATTTGATGGAAATGAAACTTTCATTTGCAATCAGATTCAACTTAAACTCACTTTCTGTTTAAATAATTGAAATCTTTGTGGCGTTCTGTGCTTTGTTCCATGTTAGTGGAGGAGTTGCGTGTGCGAATGATGGCACTTGGCATCTCACAGCTGCTGGAAGTCAAAGTTCTGCGACAAACTCTAGGTCTGGATTACCAAGATCACAGCACGGCCAAGATTTTCACACGTTTAACCTCACTACTGCAATTAGCTCCGCTGAATTCAACAGGAGTCAAGTTAAGTGCTTGCCTAGGAGCAGGTCAGGGTCACGCTGAAGGCTGCCACCCATGCAGGCACGTGAATTACTCCATAAACACAAGCTGCCCTTCTAAGTAGAGCACATTTACCCATATGCCTAGCATTAATTGCAGATATTTGGCTGCAGAAGCAGGACCTATGTTTTTTAAAGCTGTTTTCTATGAAGAGCAATTTTCAGTTGCTCAACAAAATAAATCTGGACATCTCATTACAGCATATATCTGACTACACCTTAGCTACATTCTGACCATTTTGACCTATGCCTTGAAAGTTCTGCCACACAAGACCCTCCCTCACCTCCGTTTCCATCTCTATTTCTTAATGAGAAGAACAAAATGGCCATGTTTTTTTCCCTCAATTGCCCATTCATAATTTAAGCTGTCCTAATTCTGGTCGTTTCTATCAATTCTATTTGAAAAGATTCAAAAATAAGGTGGTTTTTTTTTTTTTTTCCTCTCAGCCTAAGCATCACTCTTTCAGTCTCAGCTCAGCCCTGAAAAGCTCAAGCTAATTAACAGCAGATCTAAGGAACTCCTGTTGTCGAGATGATAATTAGAGAGGGCTAGATATGAAAAGCAGAGGCTTTAGCTGATGATAGAAGAAAGCACAACTTTCTGTCATTCCTCAAAGGTTGTTTATAGCACATGGATTTGTAGCCAGCTGCCATGAATTTTAACAGGACTGCAATTCAGGAACGTCTGCACTGAACTGAAGCTGGCAAAAACTCCGGTGTGAGCACCCGCTATCGGGAGCTTCCCAGCTGTTTCTAACGCTCACGGGAGCAGAAATAAAGTGTGGAATTTCGCATTTCTCAAGGGGAGGGATTTCTAAGGCCTTTTGCAGTTTTTAGGTGTGTTGTTGAAAGCACAGCAGTGAGCCTGGTAATGGGAAAAGCAGACTTCCCTTTTTGAGGGTGCATTTTCATCTGCCAAACAGAGTTTGGTCTCACCTCTTAATAAATGTGTGGAGTGATTTGTTCTTTAGTTATACCATTACTTCATTTGTTATTTTCACCCTGAACAAAAACATTCATAAAATGTTTAACTCATAAAATACATTTGGGCAGATTTCATTTTGTATACTTGCTTTTGTTTTCACTTTTAGCGTACCACTATGCCTCCTGTTTAGGAAATAGCTAAATAAAACCTCAGATCACTTTTCACACTGCAAACAGAGTCAAATATTTATGCACTTTTGAGAACTGCAGAGTATTCTGATGACCACGGCTGCCCTGCAAGTGATCCAAAGCAATGCAAATCCCTTCTTAGGCTTACAAAGCAAGCAGGCTACCTGCTGCATAAGAAGACTGGCTGGTGGCATCTCTGTTACCCAGAGCTAGGAGTTCTTGCAGCCATTTATAATGGGACACAGTGCAAACGGCAACTGTAAACAAAATGCATCCATTTAAACCTCCTTTTGTGGTTGAATTTGGGATGATACACTTTTAAGTATACAATGCTAATAAATTCTATTAAATTAAAACATAATTTGAAAAGAAATATGCATTTTAGTAAACATTTTTAGAGGTCTCAAGGTAATCATTTAGCTGGGTTGTTTCCATTTCTACCGGTATCTGCTCAAAATAGTGCCCCCATACTTTGAAAATTACACAGAATACAGCATATATTAAATATAGCAAAGAGAAAATGTATTTATGCTTTATTTCAAATGATTATAAGCTACATAACACTGAGTACCAAGGAAAAGACTCACGTGGCAAAGTGAGCAAACACCCAGACTAGGAACAAATATTCTATATAACTACAGTAAGGCAGAAAAGGGCACTTTGCGGCTTCCGGTTAAGGCAAAATGGAAATGTGTGCCTGACCTGTTGTGCTAACATGCAGCTGCTCCCCGGGACTGAGAGCTTTGGTTATGAACACGCCACAATCCCAGACCAACCTCAGCAAGTGGCTCTGAACTCTTTCTGTCTCTTTTTGATACAGGAAAAGACCCCAGTCCCGTTTCTACCCAAGCCCAGGGTATGGGCAAATTTTCCATCTCTGGGAAGTGCTCTCCCTTGCGAGACAAATTGTGCTCCAAGGTTCATGAGGACTCTGCTTCTCTGCAAGAAACATCATATTTTTTTCTGAGATCACAATCTGGGTATCTCCACTTTAGCTGTCTAAATAAAACACGTGTAATTTGACGAGTGCAAAGTATCTGCAGCACCTTTTGACTGCAGATGAGCAGGACTGTATGAGGATATAAGAGCAACGTGAGCACCTGAGGAAACCAACACTGCAAGGGGCATTTCTGCAGTGAAAAAGACAAAAATGATTAAAGATACCATCCTGTGTCAGATGCTTCAAAGGAAAATAACTCACATTTTATTTACTGTTTCAATTCATTACTAAATCCCCCAAATGCTGTCCCTAATGTTTCCTAGAGCCAAGGCAGTAATGCCTATGCGGGAGGAGCCCCTGCTTGCCCACCAGAGCTTCCCATCAAAACCAGCCTTGCATCTCCCGCAGGAGCAGGTGGATTTGAGCTCTGGTCCCCACCCTCCCTGTGACGCACACCAGGCATGCACCGCTCTGCAACTTTGTGCAAACTTGCTGAGAACTGGCAGACCTGGGGCTTGCCGTGCCTTAAGGAAATCTGCCTTCCTGAGCACCCCAAGCCGGCACTCCGGCTGCCTCACAATGTAAGCCCTGTACCTGGGAAACTGCCAGCAGACCTTCCCACAGGCTACACAGAACCCAAGCAAGCAGGGGAGGGGGCTCTGTGCAAGGTACAGAACATCTGTGCTTTATCCATGGATGATTCTGGTAATACCCTGTCCATAAAAGCACTTCAATTTGTGTAGGCTGTACCACACGGGTGATTGCCAAGACGACGTGCTGCGCTCTGCAGAGGTGCGCCAACAGCCACAGACTCGGACCTGGGCAATTCAGGGCTGCCCTAAGGAAGGCAGTTGCAGCACAGCAGCATCAGGCTGCTAGGAGGTAACAGAGGCTTTTAGCTTTCCAGATTCCTGGAGATTATCTTGTCTACATGACCTCAACATGAAAAATCCAGACACCCCTATCTCCAAGATAGTCCTTAAAATCATAAGCCACTTGAAATCCCTGGTCCAGTAAACAATTTAAACATTACTTTAACCTCATATTTGTAAGGTCCCAGTAGTTCCAGTTTAAGTTCAAGTGCTTCCTCACACACTATTTTCTGGACCAGGTTCTAAAGACTCTGTAATGAACCAATACCTCTTCAGCATTGCAGTTCCTCTAGATCTTCTTGAACTAGCATAAAATCATTCTTAAAAACATCACTAAAGAACCTTAACTTTAGAGACTGCTTTATATTTACTTAGTTTAGCATGAGAACCTCAAGGTTAATTAATAATCCAGAAGCAGAAATTCTTGCTTTACTTCCTTTTATAAATCACAAGAACTACAATAAAATCACCGGATACTGAATCAGTTCCCCGAACATACCTGCAATCACAGCAAGACAATTCTTGTGAGACCTACAGCTATGACCAGAGGCAAAAACTCTGGGAATCTACTGTAAAACATGGTTCTTGTGCAATTTCAGGCTTTGAGACTTTTCTTGTCAAGGTAACTGTTCTGACTTCAATGCAGTCACTCCTGATTTACCCCAGGGGCCGTAGGACAGACATCGGACACAGTGGTTCATTTTATTTCCTTACAAGCTCCTATGCAACTGCATTGAAATCAGTTGCTCACTCTTTATATATAGATATACACATATATATATACACACACACACACATATATATGCGTCACTGTAAAGAAATCTCTGCCTCTTTTCCCAGATTTTAAATTGTCTTTTCGCAAAGCAATTATGCTCGAAAATTAAGTAATATTGTTGCTATTTGTAAGTAAGTATTAAGATAAGTACCTTGAAAGGGAGGATGTGTTCAAAAAACACTGTCCAGTTCCACTGCTTGACTTTTTTCCTTGCTAGAATTTAATGAATTCTTCATTTGCTATTATAAACTAAATATTTCCTTTGAGTCCAATTAGCATAGCTGAAAGAAAAAGCAAAGCAAGGCACTGTTCAGCATGCATCAATGTAATGGAAAATCAGGTCTTTTATTCTAGCTTTAATAACTGCAGCTTGATTAGAGAGAAAGAAAAAGCTATGAGAGAGAGGTGTGGGGGGAAGGAGAGGGACTGCCAAATTAGTTCTATAAGAATTCTCAACCTGTCTGCTCTCTGGCTTACTATTCAAATGCTAATTGAGCCTTTTTGTAAACAGAATGGGTAATCATGGAAGACAAAAACAGACACAGAAAACAAATGAAATATCACACCTTATCCAAACCAGCACAAAATTTCACTGATGAGCTTCCGAAGTCTTAAAATTTTGTCTTGTCTTGCCTCTTTGAAGAATACAGAAAAGCATATAATATAATAAAATGAAATATAACATAATAAAATAAAAAATAATAAAGAACGGTTCCTTTTGAACAATGAAACCAGTCATGTTATAATTAGATAAGAGGATTTATATTCACAGCTATAAACATGAAAGTGGACCATGAGACCGGATAAAGGCAAGGTTTTAATTCTTAAAAATTAATTACATGGCATTATTCTTATCAGTACACAGGATGCATTAATTATACAATTAATAATAAGATGAAAGGGAATTTTTTTTTGCAACTTCAATTCACTTGGGGGCATTTGGTTTTATACCAGAATTGTCCTTCAGGCATTTCTATAATCTCGTTACTATGCAAAGTCAAGACCTTAAACCTGTTAGTGGAAGCAGTGAATGGAATGACTTTGTGCTAATTTAGAGTTCGTACTTACCCCTACTATAGCAAATTTTAGATTCCTCTTATAATTGGGATCTAAGGTGTAACAGATTTATCACAACTTCTCGTCTTAAAATAGACTAGAGTGATGTTACTGGAAGCATAGTATATCTAATACACTACCAGGAAAAAGCAGCTTTTATTTCAGATGCCCTACATTATCTCCCACATAAAGCTGTCATCTAGCACTGCTTCCAAACTAAGTTCTCCATTCCTTTTCATCGTGGAATATCTGGGCTTTGTTCTCGCCCAACTAAGTACATGTTACCATAAGTATCAGATCCCTGTTGAGTTTTAATCTCAGAACTCTTAGCTCATGGCTCCTAATGCCATAAATGAGAAAGTCTCAGTTTTGCTCTACCAACACTGCACACACTTGGAAGCACGGCACGTAACAGACCACTTGCCATATTACATTTAAATTGTTCACCTGTCATACATGATTACAAACCACAAATCGCTTGTCTCTGCATATATAACTACATCTCTTTTCATCATAAAGAGATCCTCCTCCTATGGCAACAATCCTTTCCAGTGGAGAGCAAGGACCAAGGGAGTTGCCACTACAGAATTTGATGCAATGTGAAGAATGTAGAATTTAATGTGTACAATGTAGAATTTAAAACAAGACCATAAAAACTGTTAAATTAACAATTGCTTTTTTTTTTTTTTTATATTACTATTTTGCTTGCTATTAGACCTGAAAGAGAAATACTGTCTAACGAGAACAGCTCTATTGAAAAGCTGCAAAGGAACCGAATGTGCAGCTGGCAGAGAAAGCAATCTCACTACAAAGTTAGGTAATTCCATCCCTGTGTCTCTTTTGTTATTTTCGGTTACTTATTATGAGGCAAAACCACCAACATTCAAGATGTGAATTACGTGACAAATATCAGTGATCAGAAAAAAATGAATATTCTGCATTCAATACAGTGTTGATATACATAATGCTTAGCAGTGTCTGACTTCATTTAATTGCCAAGAGGCTCACATATGAATTCATAAGAGGGCTGGAGATCTTGTCTGATATCATGAAAACTTGGCAAGTACTCATCCTTGAGCATGAACTGTTGAAAATGAAGAACTCTTAAGAACACGTTCTCATATTACTGCCATTAAACAATTATTCCAAAGCAATATAATAATATTGCTTTTCTCTCATGGTTTTGTTCTCACTTCTCACGCATATATTGCCCCCAGCTCATGGCCAGCTGGGTGGGCTGAACTTCATTAGTCTGTCATTTTGATTTCAGGTGTGCTCTTTGTGGCAGTACCTTTCTTGAGCAAAGGGCTCACCTTTTTCTGTTTTATCTTCCTCTTCCATATCCTGTTAGAATTAGTTCTGCAGCAAAGGTACAGCAATCTGATATGCACCTATTGTGAGTCCGTTGGTTTTTGTTTTCCTTTTTAATATAAGCTGTACTTGGATTTGTTATTATTTGTATCACCATAGTCCCTTGAGAGCCCTAGGTAGGGACAAGTTACTTGGTGTCCTTGTGCTGTAATCTAAGAACAAAGAAACTCTATCAGCCATGTGATCTCTCTTGCAGAAAACAAGATTTTGCTTTTCTTTTTTCAGTTTGTCCTAGAGGAGTAATATTTCATTAGAGTGGCTGGAATATTGGACAGTATTTCTATAGAACAAGGCATCAATTTAACTTTATAAAGAGTGAAAAAAGGTGGCCTTTTCTATGATCAAAAGACATCAAAATTGATTTGGACTAGCTGTTCAAACATCTGGCCAAAATAGAGAATCAGTGTTTTTGAGGAAAAGCTTTGTCGTGTGTGTCTTGATAAGGATGAGAAATGTCTTTTTTCCTTAGATAACTCTACATGTGTTACAAGGTAAATGAGTCATAACAATATGGTAGTCCCAAATAACAATACAGGGAGTTATCTGGAGTTAGAGAGACATTAAGGGACCCAGTCACCCCAAAATAGGTTGCAACTCGACAACTTCCCTTAACAAGGTGCAGCTGAAATCTCAGAGCAAGCCCTATTGTTAGCAGAAACAACCTGCACATGCAGAACACCGCACAGAACTTAACCCAAAGAAACTACTTTATTTATTTATTTATTTATTTTTACTGTTTAATACTTCTGAAAATCTGAGCGTGCTGACTTTAGGGCATTTCTACAGGCTTTCAACTTATTTTGTGTTAGTTTTTATCTATTGTCAAAAATACAAAAAAAAAAAAAAAAGCAAAACACATACTTCAATACAGCTGGTATGCCACACCAGCCATACCTAATAGTGCTATTTAAAATTTGTACTGAATAAGGATAGGCTCACACAGGAAAGATTTCATCTGTATAGTACAGCTTTTCTGATATAAGCCAGATAAGGTTGAAAGGTTTTTCACTTTTATTATGTACTACAAAAGAAAGTGTATTTATGGGTAGGTCACTTAGAACTGTTATGATTAAATGGGATTCTAATGTTGCTTATGGACATCCCACTATTTTCTACATGTATCACTAGGTTTGATCTTTCAAATAAAACACATCTGTCAGGTTGAGCTAAGTGATGACAGGACAAAAATATATTCTTTGTGCTAATGGGTGAAGTACGAGACTTAGTTCACAGGACTTTCGTACCAACAGCTTCCTTGGCTTTGCTAATGTTACAGGAATGGGGTATCCCATTCAACCTTTTTATTTTTCTTATTATTTGAATATAATGACTACCTCAAAAGAGTACAGAACTAGAAAGACTAGCAAAAGCTGCAAGTCTAGACCATCTCACCAGAAGATCCCAACTGACAAAAAACATGGATCAGTTTTTCTCATCCTCCTTCAGTTTTCCAATTCTTTCCCACAGATGGATCATCACAATAAACTGCTCAGCCCTCTGGGACACCAAAAATCAACAGTTCTGCTCTTACTTGCTCCCCTACGTGTTTAAAATGTATAGAAACAAAAAGCAGCACGTGAGCACTGAGGCAGATAAAGGCCAAGAAACTCAACTGAGGTTTTGTCCTCCCGTAGCTTTTAGAGTTCTTTACATTGAAGATTTGTGCTATAGGTGGTGCTCCTGTGAATTTATAAAGCAATGAGATACACCTGAGATATTTCTAAATCTTGGAATCTATAAGCTTTGGTCTGAATCCTCAGTGCCAAGTTTCTTTGAAATATCGGCATTTTTCTTTCTTTTTTTCTTTTTTTCTTTCTTTCTTTTTCTTGAGTTTAATTGGAAACACTTTGCATGTTATACTAATCATCATTGTTGGGAGAACAAAAGAAAGAAACTCTGCCAGCAAAATTCAATCTTTTGTCAGAGAGTGGCATTTGCTAGCAACATCACAGTTCTATCACCATTCAGAAACACTAATTTGTGAAGTCCGTAAAAATTCTGTATTTCAAACCAAAAACATGACACTGATATCATTTACAAGAGAAATGTGGAATAGTTCTGCTGAAATCCATATGGGGAGAGCAAAATATGACTGAAGGAAATGTGACATAAATCAAATTTAAAGCTTTATCCTTAAAACTTGAAAAAGCCTCGTCTCCCGAGACATTCCTCCAAGCTCACAAAGCAGTATGTTATTTCTCTCACGACTGTCCTACGAAGGGAAGTATTTGGCATCAGTCATTGCCAATGAAACATTCATTTCTTCCTCCATACTCTTATTAAGAGTTTGGCTTCAATATTCGTTATTGATTACTTGTTCATGTTCTGTGTGTCGTGCAGTGTCCCATGCCATAAATAAGGCTAATTACACTCTCAGCCAGGAGCAGCTGTGTGAACTGTACCTGGCTACACAAATTATCAATGCTGAAAGTCAGGGAAGTTTGGCTGACCACGACACAGTACCGAACAGAACTGCAAACGGTTGAAAAAGCAAGTGAACAATAGGGATTGCCAAATATACAATAGATTATCTTCTATAGACAAAGTTGCAGTATGACAGAACTGACAAAGGAATAGATGCTTTCATTTACATATTCATTTCAAGAACATGCTATCCATGTGTGTTTTTTCATTAAAAAAACAAGAGAAAGGTTAGGAATATAAAATACACAGGTACTAGTTAATCACAAGATAACTGTGAACAAGATGGCTATGGGAAGGAATGTGATTTTTATGGATTTTCCAGGAGAGCTTCCCCAGTAGGCAAATTCATTTTAAAAATAAACCTGAACTAGGTTACTATGACAAGGGAGCAGCAACTACATCATACAAGACAGGTGTAGGAGAGAAAGTCAAAATGCAGGGAGAAGATAATCAAAGGTAGAGCAGAGAGGACCAGTGCATACATGCAAATGACATAATACTGGAGAACAGAAACTGAGCAAATAACCAAAAAGCTTACTAAAGATAGTACAGCTTTATAATTAGGAAGGAAGGGAGTTCAAACCACTGAGGACTAGGGTAAACAATGAAAACATGTAGTTTATACCAAAAAAAAGAAGAATTAATTTTAAGAGGGAGTTTGTTCAAGTGCAATGAAAAAGCCGTCACTTCCTAGCTTTATCTTCCTATACAAGCTGAGTGATCAGAAACGAATCTAATACATATAAATATTATTGCATTCTTTTTCATAATTTCTCTATTGAAAACATTTTTCTTAAAAGTGATTTAAGGGGATGTGACAAGGAAAGACAGAGGGGAGTGCAGAAATAGCACTTTTTTCTGCCATTCTCTCCTTGCTACTGAATCGTTTCAAATCACTGACCCCGATCCTAGTATTTGACTGGTATGCCAGCCATTAGGGAGAAAGGTGGGCTCATTTTGACCCTGAAGGTCCATGCTTTACCTCTTTTCCTCGTGCTCTGTGCACAGCCTAATTCGGGACTCACTGACAGGCTCCACTCCGGTTGCGCCGCTTTTCCCAGTTGCCACTAGTGAGTCAAACAAGCCTTAAACTTGTCCTCAGCCCCACTCAACCCCCTAAGAGAGAGGTTTTATACCAAAATAACAGGTTTGGGTGAACACTGAAAAGCAGCCTATCTTCTTGTGCTCTTCCTAAATTGAAGCCTTGTCAGCCGGCACCGAAACATTTCATTTGAACATTTTGCAGTGCCGAGAAATACCTGTGAGGGATTATGTAAGTACCGCAGACCACACCGAGGTTCCGAGCAGATAGAGAAGAGGCAGCATTAGAAGAGCTAATACAACGTTAATGTTTTTAATACGCTTTCCCATTTAGCACACGGTAATTTCCTGCTCTTAGGAGAGAGCAGATTTTTCTCCCCACGAGCATGCAGACCTCGCGCACACTGCAGAGCCACCAAGGACAGCAAGTGTGCGCGAGCGAGCTGGGGCTGCTTTTGTGGGGACTAAATAACACCCACTTTCATGTGTTCAAAGTGGACCACATTGACCTCAAGGAGCTTTTAACATTAGAATATTCCCAAGTTATACATTCATAACCACCATCCAATAATTTCCATGAGCAGTAATTGCTGGCAAAAGGTGTCTAAGCAATGCCAGAGCAGTCCCTAAAAGCTTGGACTTATTTTTTGCAACCAGCATGTGTTTTCCAATGACAGGATTCTCCTGTGTCATGGGTAACAGAGCCAGTGCTGGACAGAAGGGCTGCTCCTGCTCACACGTTATAACCACAGCAGCTTTCAGCACCTGGCATGGACCAAAATTCAGAAATATTGTCAGGGAAGATAGAGAAACACTGAGGTCGTGCAGACCTCTGCACATGCCAGAATCAGGTAGTGCTACATTTTCCAAGTGGGATCCTCCAAAGCAGAACTCTTTTGAGAGACTGAATGCACGGAGCCAGATCTGATCAAAGAAACATATAAAGGCGGAGATGTACAAAAATGATACCATCATTACAGTGACAAAGCCTGATTATGCCCTACAAAGGGATTCACATATTCACAGAGGCAGTGGGAAAGCGAGCAGACACAGAAATCCAAGTTTTCCAGCAGAAGCATGCCATTTTTTGGCACAGAATAAATGAAGCCACTCTTTGGTCAGGAGTTTGTTGCACAAAAAATATGCAGCTCCGTCTTGACCAAGTCTGAAACCTGTGCTGAAAGTCCAGTAATATTTCACTTGGGACATGATCGAAGTGGCGCGCCTCAAAATGTAATTCAAAAAGAATGTTCTAAAGCTTGGTTTTGAAGCTTTGTTTCAAAATTATATTTGTCTATATTTAATTTTAAAAGCTAAAGGAAAAAATATATTTTTTCTATCAATATTATCTCCATATGAACAAGATTAAGCCGTTTTTGAGCAATTTTAGTTTGAGGCAAAATAAAAACAAATCAAAAGAAGAAGAAAAAGCAAGGACTAATATGTATTTTAAAAGAATTTTTTAGCTCAGCCATTGATCTAAAAGTCAGTATTTCACTCAGCTCTAGGACACAAAGAGATCTGTCTCAAGTATCAACTCAAAGGACTAAACAAAATCACTTGTTTAATTAATGTGATTTTCTAAAAAGAACAGATTCAATACATTGGAGAATACTAATGTCTCTTAAGACAGGAGGCTTCTTCACAGCCTCATTTTAAGAAGATTTCTCTGTGCTTGTTTCCTATGTATATGTGTTCAAGGAACATTTAATGAGTTTCACAGACTTGCAAAAGGAAAAAGTAGTCTACTTAGTTTCTGTATCTCTATTGAATTTCTTATTAATTAACATATTAATGCTCTGTTTTCTTAAATGTAGCTTTAAAGAAAGCAGAAGAACTTTTTAAATTAAGTCATGAGACAAAAATGTTAACAGCTTTTTTCACTCTAGTAATTCGTACACTCATTAAAATTTCTGAGGTTTTTAAGAAGATAGCGATGACAATGTTGCTATTTTTAACACAAAATCCACTTGACAAACTAAGCTCCTTCTTTGCTAGCTTTTTTTTTTTTTATCTGACACAAATTAAGTTAAACTTTTTGTTTTAGGCGTACAAATAGTTTAAGGCTCATATTTAAACAAATAAATCTTCCTCGCCTTGCATCTAGCTAAGTGTCCGTTGCTGGAACAATGGCAGAATCCCCCAAAACAGCTGCTGGATTTGACTTGTGTCACAAGTACCTCTCTCCATACATTACTTTCACAACCTTCATAGATAAATCTAACTATTGAAGTGGATCTGCTCAAAATAGTCCCTTGGAGATTACTGTTAAGACAAATAGTTCAGCCTGGATCAGGGGTGATGTTTATAAGTCAGTCTTCTAACCTTCCCCATTTGCTGAATTCCACTTATGCCACGAAGGCATCTCAGAGCATCTGAATTGCACTGCTCATGGATCAAACTGAACTGGACATGCACTCTATCTGGAAATAGACTTGAAATGTAGGGGAGGGTAAATTTAAAGCAAATCTAAAATCAAAACACATCAACCAATGCAGGAATAGATATAGGATAGATGTCAGGTCCTCAGCACCAACTCTTCTGCTTTTATAGATCAAACCCTATCAGCCAACAACACATGTTTAAGTCACGATCTGCAGCTTCTCTTTGGGTGAGCAGACAGAAGTTGGAGCCTAAAGGGAGGGATGCCTCAGAATGTTTTAACTACCTATTTTAGGATGAACAGATTTGTGCCCTTTACCACAGACTTCCCTCATTTCTTTCCTGGATCTGGCACATGAATAGCAGCACTGTGCTATGGTGAACCTCACTGTTCCTTCCACTTCCTCCCAATATACATTCCTTGCATTTCCTTGCTTTTCAGGACTTGACCTGGAATCTCTTCAACACTTCAAAAACATATGTTTACCCAGTTATCTTTTTTCCTAATAAATACCTGCTCTGTAACAGAGACAGGAGGAATACCTGGTAAACACATCAAATGGAAGGCTCAGGAGTCAAGAACAGCAAGTGTGGTATTTCCTCACAGATCTCTCAAAAAAATTGGGTCAGCCTTGTTTAGCTGTTCCCAGAATAGGAGCATTTCTAAGTTTCAGGGCCAGGGGACAGATTCCTTGATTTATGAGGTGTAAGTGTAAGACTAGTGAAGAAAACGCCACCAAATTTGTCATAGATAGAGATGACTGGAGCAATCACACCTGGGCTGTGGGATAGCCAAGACCCAGGTCACTTGGGCCTGCAAGCAAACAGCGATGTGGGGCCTTTCGAGGCCTGCAGTGCCTCTCAAGCCCATTCTGGAAGGACATGCCTGCAGTGGCAGAAGAAATCAAACTGACTTTCACAGAAATGTTTGAAAACCAGCAAAGAACCCAAGCGCCAGCTAACAAAACATCCCCATTGACTCTTACTACTGACAAATCCAAATATGAATAATTAATCCGGGGTTTGCAATATAGCACTGAAAAAATCAAAGCCATGTGTTTTCTATAAATTCATTTCACAAAATGCTTTCTTCGTTATCTTTGTAAGAAAAAACATGCAACCTATGTGAATGATTTTTTCTGTCAAAATTATCTAAAACTTTCAAGTGCAGATCTACTGTTTCTCTACTGTTGTCTCCTATTTTTTCCCATATGGATATGGCACCCACAGCAACATTACCTTACTACAACAAACACATAATTTTTAAACTAGCAGTGGTTCCAACTGACTGACATAAAATCTTCATTTTACCCATCTCACTCAGAACTAGAGAATGCAAGATTTACATG
>VZSG01000083.1:1374844-1544668 GCA_013398315.1 Nothoprocta pentlandii
CTCACACACAGCCATTCGGCTGTGCTCTGCCCACCACTACTTTCTTTCTGTTGGCCTGCAACCACTACACCAACTTTGAAACACTATTAAATATCAGATGGCTTAATATACATCTATCAAAATGTTATAGGCTTAACTGTCTAGAAGTCGCAGGTGGCAGATTTACTACTATTTGGTCACTGTACGCAACTGTACCCTGTGACGTTCAAAAACAAAAGGGAAAGGACATATTTTAAAATTTCTTTTTTTTTTTCTTTTTGTGTCTTCAATAGTTTGTGTTCTCCCATCCACACTTGGGTTTTCCTCAAGCACTCATGCACTACCTGACAGTGTAACTGAGTTTGCTACCAAATGAGCCTAAGCTCTGCCTTTCTGGACTGCATCCAGCTGCATCAGTTACCAAAATGTGTCAGGATTAGCCATGTAGTCCTATAGTAAACAAGCCTGGCAGTTCCCTCTGCCTTTGAGGCTAAACCTGACCCCAAAAATGCTCTCAAATTTCAGAAAAAAATGACAAGAAACTACACTTTGTTTTAGCATGACTGTGTCCCATGAAAATCTAGGCTAGAATGGTACATAGAATATAGCCATCTAAAGCCCATTCAAAAAATCTTTTGAGTCAGGAGGATGGAATAGAGCATTCAGAATCCAATGCAGACTCATACATGCAGCTTCTATGGTTAAGGAGTTAGCATTAACCACCCAGGTTCTTAGAAATGTTTTTACATCACCATAAAAGCTGTTTAATGTAAAGTTAATGTCTATAAAAAATGTGTTTCCCTTAGACAATAATAATTCCCTTAGACAATAATTTGAAGAGTATCTTAAATGTCTCATAGAGCCTTAGTATAGCAAACAAAGCAAAACAAAAAAAAACAGATGGAGCTTTCTCTAGTCAAACCTCAACTTGAAAGACACAAGCCCTGTAGAGCTGGAGCTTAGTTGGTGGTATACTTCATGTCCTTCATGTAAAATATCCTGTCACTTTTAATTTTGTATCTTGTTTACTTTCTCTGTTACAAAAGAACTGGGACTTGTTTTTAGCAGCTCTGATTAAGTTTCTATTGATTTTTGAGATAGGAAATGGAACTTTCAGATTTCCCACATGAATTTAAAGCAAGTCAGATATTAACCTCGAGGTAAAACATCTGCCATGACGTTCAAAGAATAGACAAGCACTATCTTACTGAAAACAGCATCTGTGCTCAAAGCTCAGTGCTTGGGATTTGGATTTTCAAGAAGACTGTAAGGAGTATTTTGTTTTCATATGAGTATATAAACATAAATACATCCACATTCATATTCATTCAAACTTCCTACTGTATGCATGCACATCCACGTTAACTATTTAAGAGCTGATAGCTAAAACAAGTTAGTTACAGTCTCAAGGGCACCTGAGAAGAACATGAAAGATGATTCAAAGCCAGGAGACTTTTTCTTGCATTACTTACTTTTATAGTATCTAACCATTTAAAGAATATTTAATGGTTTTAAACCACTTTCCTCCTTTTTATCCTATCCACTAATAAATTCCAGTTGCAGCTTTCATTATCAAATACAACCACGATAGGTGATGATAGATAGATATATGACAGGCCCATTTAAAAATGCCTTTTATATAATAGGCCTTTATTATAATAAACATTATAATAAACATTATATAATGCCTTTATTATAATAAACCTGAAAGATATGCCTTATCCAACACTTGCTTATCACAAAACCCACAAATCCTTGTGCTGGTGTTACCATTACGGTGTTTTTCTTTAATCTTGTCCTTTGGAATGGTACCTAACATTGTTGAATCTTCCCAGAATGTTTGCATTTTGGAAGATACAAAAACTAAAGTCCATCAAAAATGAAGAAAATCTCAAATGAAAGCAAAAAAAAAAAAAAAAAAAAAAAAAAAAAAAAAAAAAAAAAAAAAAAAAAAAAAAAAAAAAAAAAAAAAAAAAAAGGGAAAAAAAGCCAAACAAACAAACAAACCCCACCATTATAGGCACAGTGGAAACATTCCACTGCAGTGATATTACTGAAAAGTATTAATGACTCTTTTCATTTACTGGTATTAAAAATGTATGCCTATCTAAAAGGGCTACAATGCACCAACTATTTTATCCAAGAGATAGGGAAAAGGAGCATTTCCTGCCTGGAAAGGAGCACGTAGCCTCCCTGCAAGCACAGCAGAACACGCGCCGCAGACAGCTGAGCTCCGCGCTGTACACTGACCCCTATCAACAAGGCAGTTGGCCAATGCAGGCAAACACCTTGCAGAACAGCTTTGATAAAGTAGAACACCCTTGAAATGCATAAAAGGAGAAACAAAAAAAAAGATGCCTTTGTAAATTGCTTAATCTGTCAGTGCTGAATGTTAACATTAAAGCTGTCACCAAAAGTATGTAAGTTAAAGGACATTTGTGCAATTCTAGATAATTCTGTAATTCAGAACCATAATATTAACTATAAGTTGGAATAAAGCTTGCAATAAAGAATGGAAGAACCTGATTCTGCTCGGAAACATCACTGTTGTAGAACAGACACATCAGGTTACAGAAGGGCTTTTAAATGATATATCTGGAAACATGAAGTAAAACACAACATTATGAAAAGATCAAGTTGTATCTAAGAGCAGTTGACCCAGAGACTGAGCTATACAAGATAATAAAGGTCAAAACTGTAGGAACAAGTTAAAACAGACAAACACAGAGGAAGATTTAGCATCTATTAATATTTCCTGTAAGTTGGTATTACAGCTATATTCTGAGCATCAGAAACCTGATGTTGTGTGGGAGCAACAACACTATTCTTAATATCACATTTATGTGTTTAATGGGATTCCACCCATAACTGTCAAACTATTTTATTTGTTAACTGCATCTATGAGGACTGCAAAGCAACTGTAGCCAGACTTGAGATCTGCTTTGGAGGANAAAAAAAAAAAAAAAAAAAAGAAAGAAGAGCAAGAGAGTTGCCACCTGAAAAACTCTGTGCGACTGTTTATGGAAAACATTCCACACATTTCCATATGTATAGCCTCCATTTCTATGCAGCAATCAAACTTAGACCAATAAAAGTCAGTTATTTTGAGTTCCAAAAGATTCCGAGTTCCTCTGAAGTGGCCAGAGAAAGTCTATCAGCACTTTTGCCTCTACACGGAAAGAGGATCCCTGGAGGACACTCGGTGAGCCCACAGAGGAGCACTGAACCTTGGTGTGCCGCGTCTTCCTGCTCTTCAAGCCCAGCAGCCACACGTACACCACTGTAACAAATCATCCACTGACCAGGCACAGGCAAACCGCAACCTTTTTCTGAGGTATTCAAATATGAAATCATCATCTGTTCCTTCAGCTGCTTTTTCAGAGAGTCTATAGGACTCTCTGAGCAAGGGTTTACCTCAGCTGCGATGAAATACTCAGATTGGTTTTATATATGCATCAAACACACAAAAGGCTTCAGGACGGGCAGCTAGGACTAGGGCTTCTTACCTGGATCTATTGATATTAAATACACAGAACCAAACAAACAGACAGTGAGTTGTGGTTTACATCTTCGACTGAATTCATTTTAGCCACATTTGAATTGCACATCTGAACAGCCCATTTATAGTCACTTCTCGTGAGCACTCAGTTAGCAAGCACAGATGTTCGGGGAAAATACATTTTAATCTCAGGAAGAGATCATTTAAATTTAGTCTTCTCAGAACATTCATACCAGTCAGGGAAGAAGAAAAATTCCAATCAAATTATATGACTAATCACTTTTAAGTTTTGTATAGATGAGTATTTGAATTTCAGATGTCAATCTAAAAAAAAAAAAAGCTCAGAGTGTTAAGGAATATTCAAGAAAAAGGCTACCTGTTTACAGACCGTTTATTAATGGCAAAAGAGGAACTAATTTCCAAATGAATTGCTCATAACAAATTATTACTTCCTCATGGAAAACACGTGGAAAACACTGCTCCTAACCTTATGAAACCTGTGGTGACAGTTTCATACTTAGACGTTTGATGATTTTTCTATATAAAGCCAGGATTAAATATTACTAAATGAAAATTTGCAAATAAATTAATTAAATGGAATGAAAATTTACAATTGGATTTTTTGGAAATTTATCTTTCCCAAATGTTCTTCATGCTAGAATGCCTCAGATTCTTCAAATTTCCCATCTAATCAATCTCACTGAAATCCAATTGGCGACCAACTCTTTTCTATGAAGAGCTTCATATAAAATTATCCTTTCCAAGGTGGTTCCCATGTTCTCTTGTTCTCGGCAGCGTTGAGGTTATGGGGTCTGCTGTTCACGCGTGCTATTTCAAAAATGCCACCATTTACTATTTGTCTATTGGAAGTAAAGCCAAACTACTCTGAAATCAGTGTCCTCCACGGGTACGGTTAGACTTAAATCTATAGGACACATCAGAGACATTTTACATCAATGTCAAAAAAGGGAAAGCATAAAACTAGAAAGAGGACAGCAGTTTTCCTTGACAAGAAAATGATTTTCTAGCATACATGAGGAACACCTATTTTAGGTGAGAGCAGAGTCAGAAAATATTCTTAAAAGATCAGCATCAAAAGTAAAGCATAGTGACTCTTTTAAAGAAAGTATATTATAAAATAAACCAAGGGAAAAATATTCCTTTCTATGAAAAATATTTCTTTCCACGTGGAAGGTAACTTGTCTGCTTCCTTGAAGCTCTGCTCGGAACGCAGCCCCCTCACCTCACCTGCCTCGTTTCGCTCTGCAGACGGGCCCCACACTGATACCGAGGCCACTGCCTAAGGTCTGCAGAGAGCTTTGTGATCGTCACATCGTGGGTTAAAACGGTAATGGTAAAAACACCCTTACTGACTTGCCTTGACTTCGCAAAAGATCTGGATGCATAACCACATAACAGAGATCATTATATTAATTAGATGGAAATTTGATTCTTATCAAAGGCAATTTTCAACAAGGCCTTTCATTCACTCTTCTTGTATCTGACAACTTACTTGCAGTGAATATGACAATATTCTTTAAAAAAGGTATATATGTAAGACATATTCCACTAGTGAGCAACTATCTCAGAAAGAATTTCTTACGAGTATTCAAACATTGGGACAGTTTCATCTGGTACAATTACTATTCAAACATTCATTCCAGCTGACATCCTGTGCTTAAAAAAGAGCTGTTCCTATGAATGACTGGGAAGAACGATAGGTCCATATATACTTGGGGCAATGTCTGACTCATCAGAAGACTCATCAGAAGTTAATATACAGTATTTTCCAAGCTCTTTTTGCTGGCTTGCAATGATCAAGGGCACTTGACTAGCTGATCAGGCACTACCTTCTTCCACTCAGAAAAGAACAAGGTAACTCCAAAAAAGAACAAAAAAAAAAAAAAAAAAAAAAAAAAAAAAAAAAAAAAAAAAAAAATGAAATGAAAATATTATGAAGCAAACCCACAGATCTTATTCTTGATTCCATAAAGAATAATTTAGGTTTATTTTAATTTATTATCTCACACAAAATGAACAAAATCAAAATACTTGGTGAAATAAATACTTTCTCTCCACCTAGTATGGCTCATTATTGGCATTTATGTCCCAGGGATGCACACAATAATTGAAACTGCAGAAATATTTGTGACATGATTTAAAGTCTTAAGAAAAATATGCCAGATTTTGTTGCCTTAGTTCTTTCCAGAATGCTGTTATTTAATTTCATGCAAAGGAGGCATAAAGCACTGTGTTCTTAATTAGCTCCTGATACAGCTTATCTGCTTTTATGAGGGTTTGTCAGCGCAGCATGAATCAGAGTCATAGGAGACCACTACCTAGCGTGAGTTTATGCATGATTCGTCTTTAAAAACAGATTGGTGTGAATTGCTGGATCGCACAGTAATTGCACACACTATTGACTTTATCTATGTAACAGGTCAAATGCGGCTGAAATGCTGCCTTTTCAAGTGTAGTGTTTATTACTGGGATGACAAAGCTTTGCACTATTTAAGGCTGCAAATGGCACACATTTTGCAAGGATTTTGCAAGGATTCATGTAATTTTGGAAGTCATTTATCAATTGAAAAATAGAAATAGCAATCAATGAGAAAAAAAATTCAAAGAGGTTCACATTGCTGAATTATTTTGTTGATTATAGAACCTGCTAGCTGTAAACTCAAACTCCCAAAGCACTTTTTAAAAGCACTAATTAACTCTCACAACAGCCTTGTGCAGAATGTAAATATTATCACAACATTTACAGGTGAGGCTGCATAGCTTGTGGCTGTACCACAAGGCAAAGTGGCCACAAGCAGCCAGATGTGCTGGCTGTGAGAAGAGGTTGTGAGACCTTTTAGGCAAATTTCTCCTTCTTAACTACTAAGAAAACAAACAAAAAAAAATTTACTCAAAACATTACAATGATGTAGCTGGAACAGCTACTTATGTGTGCATGGTCCATCCAGCTGGCCATACAGCTGAGGACCACGAAGGGGCTAAGGAGTTTTGCAAGGTTGTATTTGCCTATTATTCTTCAGTCACTACAGAGCATCTGGACCGCAAAGTTTCAGCATACATTAAAAAAAAAAAAAACTATTTTGGGCAAGGAAGATGAATAGTCAGCTTGCTCATGCTGACAAACCGGAGCCACTTCGCAGCACAGTGAGCTACATCACCAGTGCAGCTTTAATTTAGGCGTTTTGCATCCTATAGCACATACCTAAGAGAATCTGTCCAGTTGGAGAACAGCATTGTCCAACAAAACGTTATTTATTAATTTTATACGCAATCTAAGCAAAATGTAAACCCCATCTAAACCAAATGAAGGAAAAGTAGTGTTATACTTATCTTCTGCAAGATTTTACAAACTGTCTGCCTAGAGATGCTTTGTGGAATACTACAGGCATGTGAGAAGTATCTGTTTTATGAAGATTATAGCTGCATTCCAAATAATCCTCTAATGCTTTGCATTCATGGGCAAGACCCTGCAAGGGACATGCACAAAGGATTCCTGGGGCTCTGCTGGCGGTTCTGTTTTTAATACTGTACTTGCAACAGCAGCCTGAGGAGCTGGGGAAGACACGAGCCAATGCAGAGTGCAAAGGGAAACCCATCACCGTTACAACACGTACCCTGGGACCTCTCGGCTCCACAGACCAGACTGATTTTAGGAGCCTCATTCAACCTCCAGCTCACACCAGTCCTACCCCGCTCTTGGCTCAGGCAAGTCCATTCCAGCAGAACCCAAGCTCTGCTGCCCAAGACCAAGGGGTCAGTGCATTTTAACTCAGCCATGGCATGACAGGGACATGAAACCTGCAGGGAAGGGACTGCTAAGTGACACGGGTTTAGAGCAAGAAATTAAAGACTAGTCTCATTAGATGCTCTTAGGAACTTGTATTTACTAAGAGTATGTTATAATTTATGCAATTAAAGGTTGAATAAATATGGAAGAAACACACAGATGCATTTAACTTACATGAGCAGTTTTTGTTAGGAGATTTTCTAACTTACTCCGTGGGATTTAGTAAAGCACATAATGTTCTTCACATTTTCGTTATGTGCATATAAAATGCAACAATATAGCATAAAAGTATGGGATATAGTGTGACAATGCTGAAAGATTTTTTTTTCTTCATTTAGGAAAAAAATTGTTTTATTTGCTTCTGGAATACTATGAAGTGCTTTCTATTTTTATTTCTAATTCTATTGCCGACATTATTACTCGTACTCTTTGGAGGAGTACAATAAAACACTCAGATTCACAAAATGCTGACAAGCAAAAGGAGAAACACAGACGCTGCAACTCCCAAGACACACATCTCCCACCTGCTTTAGATCGCTGTAAAGTGGACAAGAAGACCAAGAGCAACTTTCTGCTGAGCTCCCAATGCAGCTGTGCAGCAGATGCCCTGGGAGGCTGCGTTTCAGCACCGAGTTTTACCAGTTGTCACTCCCAATTAGCAGCGAGCCCTGCATTTGGTCCCCCTGTCACTATCAGTAATAGCCAATCCCAACATTAAGGATACTCACAGCGTTTCTCATCAGCAGCTACGTGCTTGCTGATGCTCGCATCTGCAAACAGAGGACACTGTTAAGTGACTTTCTCCCCATCAGGAGCAAGTATCTTTATGCAAAAGCTTTTTCCCAACAAGCCTTTGGCAGGAACCCCCCAAGGTCATCTGCAATAGAAAATTAATGAAGTAATTTCAAAGCCAAAGCCCAAACGTTTGCTTGTAAAATGTATGGCCAAATGTCAGCTTCATATGCTTGAGACAAGGTACCTATTTTTATAGCTTGGGTTCTCCAGTTTGCATATGCACTTGAAAATGGGAAAAGTGGCACTTCACTTGGGAAGGTGACACCGAGCCTGTCCTTGCCCAAGCTGAGACATTTTGAAGTTTTCCCCTGCAGCCTGTGCTCTTCTTTCAGGGAAGTTCTTTGACCAATACCTTCACAATGAAGAAATGCACCGGAATTTACAATTTATGCTAAAATTCTGAGATTGACCTATTTTCAGTGTCATCACTGCCTTTCCAATCAACCCAACAGTTGTGTATGAGCAGATATTTCTCAGCAACACATAAAAGCAGCCTACCCTGCTGAAATGCACTTTGCTATAGCATAAAGGAACTGCCATTTCCCATTTCCAGTTGAGCTGAGGACGCCTGGGACACACATGCTTCAGGTCTGCACAACTCTTTATTTGCAAGGTGCCTGGCAGAGGGGCAGCGGGGCCAGGGGACATCCCAGTCCCACGGGAACCCCGGAATTAACTCGCCCATTTCAGTCTCACGCTGCTCGTTTAAGGAAACACTGAACCTGCAGTGCTCTTGGAAGGAGTCTTACTTGATGACTTCCCAGACTTCCTGCTGCTGGTTGAATTAGAAACACCGCCAGAACTATCACTACGACAGGAAGTAATTCTCAACTGCAAACAATCTGATGACGGATGAAAACCTCCTCCTTACTCTTTGAAAGCAGCAGGACTCCTTGCACACCCCGGCAAACAAAAGCGGATGCGAAGCATACTAGAGAACTCAGCAAGTCTGAAAAATCAAATATAATTCAAATCGATATTGGTTTGGGGTTCTGGATAATGGTCCAGATTAGTGGTCCACTTAACCCAAGTTTTGCATTATATTTCTTAATTTTTGAGTACCATTGAGCAACCACACAAATCAAAGTATAATTCTGTTTTTTTCTGAACTGAAATGAATACTGACTGAACGGTTTGTAATTGTCCCCATCTATTGCAAGGCTCATTATTTTGTCACAATGGGCTACAAATACCCTTTTACAGGCACAGAATTCTTGGCACCTTAATTTGGTTCACAAAACCATGTGAAGTCCCTGCAAAATGCTATTCTCCTGTCATACACACATGAAACGCATTTTTCCTAGAACACATTAAAAAGCCTAATAAAGGCAAAACAGCCTTTCAATTATATGAACAGTTCTACATGGAGAATCATGTGTTTGTTTAGAAAAACTTTTAAAATAGTTCTTCAATTCCTGTAGAAAATGAAAGCACTTAAGATTGATGTGATAGTTCAGAAAGGATGTTTTTAAGAAACAGAAGAGAAAGGATTTGTTTTAAGATGGATTTGATCACTGATGCTTGATACAGAGCACACAGAGATTCCTTTATTTTACAGTAAAGAAGGAATCTGTTTCTACGGAGTTCTGAAATAATTGGGAATAATCCTGTAGCTGGGAAGAGTTTTTTCCATTGATTTACAGCATCAGATTTCCCAAGTTGTCACTACAACTAGGTACCTCAGTAACTGCAGCCCACGTAATATTTCTCTTTTCTAAGTAAAAATATTGAAGTCCTTCCCTCATGGTATGCCAGCTTGTCAAGCACCTACCACGGCTGTAGCAAACACATATATTATTTACATTTTTATCTTTGAAATTATATAAATACTGTTACTGTCAAACTTTGACTGCAGAATGAAATATAGGAACATAAATAATATACGTTCTATCTATCCTGAAGACAAATTGCAAAGCAAATATAAATTAAACCATAAATTGCATGATTATCATATTTGACACATATTACCAAGAATCGCAGAATGGGTGAGGTTGGAAGGGATGTTTGGAGATCATACAGTCCAACTTGTTGCACAAGCAGGGTCACCCCCAGCAGGCTGCACAGGAAATGTGATATTATTGACATACTTGGCACAGCCATCAAACAGCAAATGGTGACTGCTGACCCACGCTTAACTTGCATGGCTTATTAGCAACTAGTCTTTCTTGTAATATTATATAACGTTGCCACAATGTGGCAATGAAAATGTAATAACTTAATAGCATAACATCATCATGTCCATATACTTCTGCTATGGTTCAAAGGCAGATACATGGTTACACGGGACTTCACAGCTTTCCAAAAGACCACTTTGGACCAAAGTATATTTGGGGTACAAAGGTCAGAAACCTCCTGCACCTGTGATCAAACACAGAATTTAATTCATCCAATGCCATATGACTAGTTCTCTCACGCTGCCAACGTGAAAACTGAAAACCAGACTAAAACTCAGATAGTAGAACATATTATCAAGCCAGTTAAGAGAAACACTTAAAATACTACATTTATTATAGAATAAGAAGGTTTTGTTGCTGGGAACCATCCTTATTATTTCTTGAGTGTCCTTTGTTGTACATGAACAAACTCCATCTAAACATATCATTAACGCTGGCACAACTTAGGTCTTCCACATTTTTTCTTTCAATATACTGTAAGTTTCTCTCAAGAACATGGTACAAAGAAAAATGAAAGCTTTGTGCAGTATAATAAACATTACCATAGAAGCCTATATAGCATTTCTGCTTTACATCATGTTTCATTTATCAGACTGAATTAGGGTTTTGAAAGAGAGGCAAATGCATCTTTGCAGTTCAGTACCTTTTCTAGTCTTTTCTTGCAATAACAAAATTGCCTAATGTCATTTCAAGTTCATCCTATTCCATACACACATGTACGCAGAGCTATGGGTAATTCACTTATACAGTTCAACATCTCCTTTGTCACAGATGGTAAATGTGCAGATTTTTCCCTCAAGGAAAGAAACTCCTTTATAAAATAATTGTATATTCTGCTCATTTTTTTCCTTCACTGAAGCTCTTGTATTGTTATTATACCCTGTCAGGCTGGTAATTAGCATTCAGGCTCCATCTGACACTAACGCAGTTCTCAATCTTCCTTAAAAATCCCTTAGGACACACATGATAAGTAAAATAATGTGAGCCACTGAAGGGGGAAAAACATTAAAAAAAAAAGAAAGAAAAAAAAGGAAAGGAAAAAGAAAGAAAAGAAAGAACAAATGGAAAACATGAGCCAGTGAATAACCACAGACTGCTTTTGTCATGCAGTCAATGCATGGCTCTTGTTCAGGTAACCGCATGGAGCTAATCCTGCTGCGTGGAATGAGCTTTCGGAGTGTTACAGCTGTCCTCCTGCAGTTCTCCTTTGCTTTTCCTGCACAAATATCTGTATCCTCTTCCTCATCTCACCTTTTTTTTTTCCCTCCCAGTCTTCTAAGGCACCCAATATACCTGAGTTTCCTTCTTTTTATTCACACCGATTTCATCTCTTCCTGTTTCACATATCTCTTTTGAATAAACATTTCTTCTTTCAGGTCATTCATGATTTCCTCAAAACTTCACCACGTGTGATATTTAAGGTATCATTGTTCTGAATTATTCTAACAAGATTATATTGCTTTTGCCAAGATGATAAATGTTTCTTTAAAGGCAATTGCACATAGCAAGTCTTCCACATTTAATAACAACAATACTATTAGAAATCAGAAGAAACTTTTTTTTTCCTTGAAGCTCCCACTAAATCCTCCTTTTTATTAATTTCTCTTTAAATGACCAGTGTGAACACAGCTGAGGTCTAACCCTGAAATTTCATAAAACTGGTACCGTGAAATAGGTATTTTTAGCTGAAACACTAATACCACACACGTTTGTGCTCTCATCTAACTTAGACTAGAGGTGCAGGTGCACAGACCCATGCAGTATTTGCACTGTGTCATCCGCCCCTGGTATTAGAGATGATGAGCCTGTGTTTTCCGACTTTACCAACACAGAGCAACAGGAGAGACTGAGCAGTAACTTTTATTGAAAATGTTTTAGTATCATTCCAGCATCCTAAAGTTACCGTGGAAATGACGTTAATGACAGGCCTGCATTTTGATTAGGATATTAGGTTGAGAGAAATAACTGAAAAAATTGCTAGGCAAGAGACCTCTAAACTCCTAAGGCTCTCAGCAAAACTAGGACTAATCCTAAACATCATCTGTAGAAGCAAAACTGAGGACAGAGCTGCCTCCTCCAATGGAGCCACACGAGCAAATGCCTTGGAGAGAACCTCCTGTGATGTCCTGTCTTCCGGGTCTCACAGGTCTTTCTAAAGAAGCAGATCATTAGGCTTACAAATAGCAGTACTCTTAGTGTACCAAAACACCTAGTTCTTAGATATTCTAAAATTCACTTCCTGTTTCTGGACTTGAAAAATATTTCAAATAAAACATTTTAAATCGTCTGTTTCAATCCTACACTTCAGCAAAATGAAAGGACAGAAATACCCGACTTCTAAAAACCAGAATCCTTCCCCATCTTTGGCCACCTTTCGGTATTTGAAAAAGTAGATGTAAATAGTATCACATTGGTCTGGACAGTGTATAAAGCAACCTACCAGAGAATAATTGCCTTTCATGAAACGCTATTCTTCTTTGATGCCGTCAAGGTAAAAGACGTAGGCATTACAGTTTTCATTGCAGCAAGAGAAAATTATCTTCATAGATTTACTGGGAGAATAAATACAGCTTTGCCATCTGATCACTTCCATTCATTCCAATGGCAACATGTTGCAATGCAGCAATTAATAAAACCAACGTGCCCCATACTAGGGGAAAATACTGACCATGCTAAAATTAGCAAGCCAATACATTGTCCAAGCATGTAAATACATTAAGTGACAGCATAATTAATCCTCAGTACCTAATCAATGAGGAACAGTAAGGTTCTGTGAAAAATTGAAGACACCAGAATGAGACTGAATTTTCTCTTAGCTAAAACATGGAGTCACTAGTCAATGATTCCTCCCTCAGGACACTCTAACAAATACAAAGAACTAGCTCAAGGACAGCCAGAGTGGTAAATTGAGAGCTATAAAAAAATAATAATATAACGATTGTGCCAGCATGCTGATAATTTATAGGTTGGAGTCACAGGTGAGAAATAAGGGTTAGCAGTCTGTTCTAATCTGAACTGGAGTCAGTAAAGCACTGCAGAACCACTAAATCACCACTTCGCTCATTGCATGTAGTTTAAAACCATATAATAAAACCATCAAACAAAGCCACTTTCCTTTAAGGACTGAAGCTAGAGCTGTGCTAGAGCAGTCTGTTCCAAGTTACAGCATTACTAAGGAGTCCAGCAAAAGGAAGCTCTTCATTTTTGTTAGCCTTTTTTACTTTGCATTGAAAACTTGACAAAGTACAAAAGGCACAGGGGTCTTACTCTCATCATCGAGGCAGGCCAGAAAATACGAATTAGATTTCATGAGAAATTCTGGAATTCTCAGGTTTAATTCCATTTTGGTGATCGAAGTCAAGGTAGTGACAAAAGTTTCAGTGTATATTTAACTGGACTGAGACTGGAGCCTTTAATCCCGAGCTCAGCTCTGAGTTTTGAGCTCCCTTCCCCAGTGGGGGCTGAGGTTGGTGCTCACTGCAGAGCAACTCGGAGCGGGGCAGGACTCTGCTCGGGGCAAATGGCAGAGGCTGCACCCAGGCCCTCGGCCCAAAAGGCTGCCCCAAAAGGGCCCAGGCTGCTTCTGCAAAGGGACTCCCCCTTGGAGAAAAGTAATTAAATGGAGCAGCCCTCCATGCATTTGGAACAGCTGCACAGATAACCGAGTACCCTTTTAAACTTTTTTTGACACTCATCTTTCCAACTGGAAGAGTATTCCATGCTACCGATGCACAGAATAGCCGTTAGTGTCAATCAATGTTGCCACATCCATTACTAGGCATAGGAAGCTTTCTGGAGCACAAGACAGACAGACAGACCTATTCCACTCAGACTTTCCCTTAATGAAAATGTATAGCTATAAATACGTGCTTTAAAACCTGCAAGCAACCTTTGATATACTGCCTGTTACTCTGATAAAATCCTCATTTGATCTGCAGCTCTTCTCTTTCAACTGATCCACTGTCCTCTTCAACCACAGTGATCTAAATTTAACCCAAGCTTTGAGCTTCCAATGGGTACCCGGTATTATTCTTCCTTGAAAGGACTTTTACGTGAAACATTTTGCTGATGCAAATACATTCCTGATTATTATTTCCTTCTTTAAAATTCTAACAAGTTTTCCAGGACATGTTTCACAGTTAAATACTCCTATGGAGGCTATTTGCAACATTAATGGTAACTAGAAATTATTACTAGAAAAAAAAAAATTGAAACTCAAGCAGATCAGTAATGCTATTCAGCAGCAAAGCAGGTAGCCAGTAACAGTGCAGCCAACCTGGTACAAAGGAGGAGGCCAGTGGCACAATTTTCTCTCTTCATTTACAGTTTGTGCTTTGAAAGAAGTCTAACAAACCCAAAGAGTTGTGTGACAGAGAGGACACCCATCAGGCAAGCTTACAAGCTGCATCTGTGTAGGATCTTGACAGCACTTAGACTTTCTCTGGTATTAAATAAGCAAAATCAAACTAGTATCCACTGTTTTCACATTGCTCACTCTAAATGCTTCCCTTGGACTCAGCTACCCACCCACCAATGCAACCTGAAAACACTATCAAGCAGTTGTTGTGATTCACCACAGATCCTTGGCTATCTGTGATATAGAAGAAATTGGGCAGAATGAGGCAGTGATGTATCAGCAGTCAAGCCTTAACACTCAGCAGTCTTTAAAGGAACAGTGTTATAAAGCAAATAGATTTGCTCCCAGTACCAAAGGGCTTTTAGCATCCTGAAATACTGGAGGAAATGCATAATTATTTGATGAGTGGTTATTGACCTCCTCAAGACAGAGGTTAAATCTTCATAGTTTCAGTCTAGCAAATTGAAGGTTGCAATTCACAGATATAAAATAACAGCAAAGTTCGAATCCACCAGACAGATAAGCTGCTTTACTTATTTCAGAGTAAATTTAAAGACACCTATATATAATTACATGCTCTATTCTCCTTTTCTTTTTAAGAGTATTGCACATCATGCTAAAAGCCACCCAGAAGCAGGCTGGATCCTCACAAACTGTGAGAGAGCAAACATGTAAACCAGCTAGAAAGAGGCTTCCACTCAAACTCCAGATTCATATTTTCATTTGCAGCACAGCCTAATCAAGAGAAACTGCTGCATTTCCACTCTGCTTGCAGGGTTTCCATTCAGCTGCACACCAAGCCTGCTCACTGCAGCCTGCAGAAGCACAGGGCTGAACACAGGCTCAAAAAGCCACCGGAGAGGCACCTGCATGTCAAATTCCTGACAGCAAAAGAGCGTGAAGCTGCTGCAACTGCAGTGCAGAGAATCATGCAGGTGCTTCAGGGAGAGAAACAAAGGCCAAGAACAAGCCTGAGGGAGACCCTTTTTGAGCCGTCTTAAGTCTTATCTCAAGTAAATATAGCATTTCTGCAGACCACAGGTATTTCAGGATCAGCTCAGAGGGAAAGATCTCTCACCATCATAAACCCTGTTTCCTACTTTCTTGGAAAACAGATACACAACACAAGGGTGGAATGTGAACTCCAAAAAATATAATAAGAGACCTGGTAATTTATTAATACTCACTATATTACTGACATGTTTCAGTATCTGAACAGATTAACTGTAGATCCATTGATGCAGGCAAGTCTAATGTGGACAAAAGCACATAGAAAAAACATGCATTTTGTATCAAGTAAGCTTTAAATATGCTTATGCTACAAAGGGAATATTAGTTGGGAGAAAAATTATGTGCAACATAAACTCTAATTTGTTTTGCTTCATGAAAAAAATGAATGTAGAGTTACGCACTTTTTTTTTCATTTGACATATTAATAAACATACACAAAAAATGCTTTATTACCAAACTGGCATTAAAGAATATTTAATTATTCCAAATTGTTATTTGTTAAAACATCACTGTTTCTCTACATGTACTCAGCTTGGGCATCCTTATAATGCAATTAATAGAAAACTCTTCCAGCCATGGAACAAGACTTAGACTGGACACCTCAGAGTAGGGACCGCGGTGCTGCCGTATGGACTTGCTCCATCACAGTCACCATCACACAGGCCACGTTTGAGAACTGTCAGAACGCCACACCTCACAGATGACCCCTTCCTGGGGAGCCCATTTTCTCAGAAGGCTTCAGACTTCTCGTAGCTTTGTACAAACCCATATGCCAGACCCAAAGACAGACAAGGTTTAGCAGAGTTATGCCCAAATAACTTGACCAAATTCACCCGAGATTACACCTCCTACAGGCTCTAGCCAAATGGTTTAATATATGTTTTTCTTTTCTTGAGAAGATTAGTAAATATTTGACCTGCCTGTATATTTGTATATGCTTTTCTACATGTTTTCAAGTGCCATTACCTGTTTTGCAGAAAAGCTCCCACCAGGACACATGTGGCAACCTATCCATGCAATAGCATAAAAGGGGGCAAACAAGAAATATGTTTTCACGTTTCCTCAGTTTAATCATCTCCCCAGTGAATTTACTAGACTTGCTAATATAGTTTTATCTAATCTTATTACAGGTTCCTGAATACAGGAAATTACCTCTATTTGTTTGAGACATTACTGTTGCTGCAATTTTAGCAATAAATAAAGGATAAGAAAAAAAACTTCTTTTCTTGTTGGCCAGTAGATTAGCACAGAGCACAAGGCCTGCAAACACCAGAGCCACAGGACACACACACCTTAAGCACCTGCTACAAGTTAGCTAGGAGGAAAACACAACCCCTATCCCATGGAGCCACCACCTAGACACAGAGCAAGTTCTAGCTAAAGGAATGACCCAGGTTTCGGACTTTTAACGCGGTGGTTCCACAGAGCATCACACCATGTCCGTACTTGTCAAAAGCTCTTTCGTGACTAATTTGTCTTGGCACTGTCAGGACTAATTCACCCTGTTGCCTCTACGCGACTCGAGCTTCCCTCTGACAAATCCCTGGAGCAAAATTCCAGTGGAAAAACTTGCAGTGAAACCAGTGTGACAGACTAACTTGAAGCCAGAGAGGATACTTGAGCATGTATGAAGATAGAATAGAAAATAGACATGGAATACTGCAAGAAAAAGGGTTGGACAGTACTAACAAATCCATTGCACCATATTTCTTTTAGAGAACAGTTTTTTTTAGAAGGGTCTTCCACCTTTGTCTTTTTATTTTTCATTTTACATATATATATATTTCCTGTTTCCCCTGCGGTGTGGGGAGCAAATTTTCAAACAGAAGGAATCTTCATGTATTTTATTTCAAAAGATAGATCTCTAAAAGGACTTACCGTAAGATTTTCTGTATTTTTATCTAAAATATTCATTTTAATTAAGCTGAAACTACTCAATAAATTCAACTTGATTTTATTAATAATTTCACCCTCAAAGCACTTTCTAAGCAAATAACTCATTTACTAAGCCAAGTTTGCTCAGTCCAATTTTTATCTAGAGTTGAGAAAAAAAAATCTTTCATCTCCTTCCTTCAAAGAAATCACTGCAATGAATGACATTTCTTTCCATTAACAATTTTTACTTTCCATACACACTTGCAATCATTCTGCTCATGCTACCCTCCCTATCCAAAAAGACTTGGGTCAAATATTTTTTTTCTCCTTTCTTTGATCTAACAAATTTTGTGTTAAAATGTATTTCCATAAAATACTTGATAATGAATACTAATTTAGTCAAAAATTTCCTTTTTGGTTCCAAAAGAGTATGCAAGATAGTATTAACAGGCAATACTACTTTAGAATTTTTTGACCACCACCTATATTTCTACATCTCCTACATATGCTCTTTTATCTAGCGCAAGGTCTTCTCATTTGAAAATATATCATACTGCTTTTTTCACTGCATTTCATTTAAGAAACACAAACACCGAGGAATAAAATTCAAAACCATACCAAAACAAGAGATAGGCAAGAAAACATCGGGTGCATTTTTCCCTCTGGTACAAAGAGAGACACCTGGCTCAGAGTTTAGAAGGAAAATGATAATGCAGAATCCCTCAAAATGCAGAGCTGGAGGCTGAGCCTTTCAAAGCTGCCTACAGGACTTGGCCACCGCTGTCTCCAGACAGGTTGGAAGTTTTTCTCTTCCCTCCTGCTGTAGCTCTTGGCTTGGTAATTCCCCAAAGCTCTGAAAATGCTGTGTCCCAAGCAACCTGTGAAGACGGCAGCCCTCGCAGGCCACGTTGCATGCAGCTGCCTTGCTACGGTTTCTCTACTTCAGTGACAGGATCCCATGCATATCAAAGAGCATAATTTGGCTTTGTGGCCTGAGAAGCTCTTAATTATTAAACTTATACAGAAACACAGGACTGAATACTTATCACCTTGCGGTGGAAGTGGAGGGAGAATATCAATGATTTTCTACCTACGTATCTCCTCACTTCACAGTGTGCTTACTGTGTATACACAGTACCCCTTGCAACTTGAAGAGGAGAAACATCAATTAAATAAACTTTTGATTTAATTTTTATTGGTTGAATACTTGAGAGAATAAAAAAGCAAATAGAATGGATGGTGTGGTAACTTCTAAAATAGACAATATTACTTCTGATGAGGAGCAGTTAATTGGTACTACACGATGCGTTTGAAATATTGATTTATGTAGCTGGGGAAGCAAGTCCCAACATACTTTCATCTGTTCTTAAATATAAATGAAAAAACAATACACTTAGTATAAGGTCACAGTGGGAACAAACAGGATCAGCTGAAGCATACACTGCTTGTGATTAATATTCTGAACCCACAGGCAGTGAGAAAAGAAAGACTGATAGTATTATCTTACAATCAGCTGTTGGATCATGTTGTGCATCTGAGAGTGCCGGCAGAGTCCATGGCTGCTTCTTTCCCTGTATTCTACAAATGAGATTTATGCAGCAATCAAACATGTGCCTTTGCTACCCCTCAGAGCCTGCAGCCATATATAAATACCATTTTATGTAGTCATTAAAAGTTTGTGTCACTTTCTTGGGCATGTTTTGAATGTCAGTAACAAAATTTTAAAGTCTAAAAGAAAGGAAGATACACACGGCCATTGAAATCTTCATCAATCTGCCCCATTTCTGTAATGTATTTCATGCACTTGGAGAAATATCTAAGAACTTAACTTTTAGCTCAGAATTTAGGGAGAGAGAAGGGTGCGAAATTGCAACAGTCATTGACAACACTGAAGAATATTTTCATATAGTGCAATGATCAAGTTAATTTGTGAAGTAATGCTGGGAGCTTTATGGATACTCAGAAGGCTTAGCCAACAAGATTTCAGCAAGATTGTTCTTTGCCTCCCCATCTGCTTCACAAGCAGCTCTTGGCAAGCTCGACCCTCACTATATCCAGTTGGCTAGAGACACATCCAGCCTTCAGATGCAAGTAACATTGGTCTTGCCTTTCAATTGATATCATTCTATCTCAGAACTTTCACTGCTGAGGTCATATTTGGAAGCTGAACTCACACATTTACTCACAAAACACCTAGCAGTTTCTAAAAAAAATACTGATGTAAAATTAATTGGAATTAATTGCAAATCATGCTCGCATTTTTGTTTTAAGTAGCCAAAGGCAAGTAATTCATAATCACAAATATTCGGTGTCTGCTCCAAGCATATATCTTTTAGGAACTCATTTTGATCTCACTTGCATCTTCTTTTTAAACAATTTCATTTAAATTTTACGTTTATCAGCCAAAATCTAAACTTTCTTGGCATGTTCAACTTTCCTGAGTTAGAGAGCTGCACAGTGTTTCTCCTTTTCCCTGAATGGAAACGAAGGGGAGCAATTCTGGCATGCAACTCTCCAAGTCTATATTTAATATTAAGCTCATAAAACTTTGACGCGTATTCCTTTCCCTTCCCTCCCCTGAGGAACTTGCTGCAGAAAAGAGCCGTGTGAATGATCGTGGAAAGGAGGGGCATGAGAAAAGTAAATTAAGTCCGTGTACTTATTTGAACTAAAAAAGAAAAGCGTTTGGCAAAGTCTGGATTTAGAGTATGACACTGCAGATTTAGAAAACAGCAGAGTGCAGAAATTCATCACCTTTCAAATGTGCTGAGTAGAATATCTACATGCTCACCAGCCAGCAAGCTGAAATAAAGGCCATCTTGCTTGTTCAGCCATTGTACAGATTTGCAATTTATAGGAGAGGAGCTACGGTGGCTGGAAGCCCAAACCAGTGTCCCTTTATTAGTGTCCCTACTTTGTCTTATACGCATTAGGCAGAGAATTCTTCGGCCAGAAATGCTGACCATCCCAGCTCCCCTCTCCTCGCTGAGATCACCTGGGCAGCACAGCCAAGTCCATCTGCAGTTAATAAGGAGTCCCAGACAAAAAAAAAAGTGCCCCATTACAGTGCACTTTACAACAAAACGCAACCTGCTCCTGAGAAATAGCTGCTAGGCTGAACGGCCTCCAATTCTGGCTGTACCTGCTGCTTGTTACTTCTGCCAGCCCCAGTCAGTGCTTTCCAGAATGATGAGTGCACATATTACCTTTTTTGGCCCTTCTTCACATGCATTAAAAGGCAGTCTCTTACTACAGATCATTTTCAACAAAAATATCAATCACATCAAGTGACCGATAAAGCTGCATCTGAACAGGTTTACAGAATACAGCACAGCTCTATTTCCTACGGTGTGAACTGCTCTACTACAAACACAAACCAAACTCATTTCAATGACACCTAAATTTGCCTCAAGTCCACCACATGCATGGCAGTCTTAGATAAGCTAAGCATAGGCCACTAGTTATTAAAATCATACAGATTTTATGCTGTTTAAATATGGTGATATAAATAATGTTATTGTTACAATGGAATAGAAAATATTACGTGACCGCATGAATAAAATTCATTTTATGTAAAACATCAGAATTTATGATAAAAAGATTTCAAATCAGTCTGGCAAAAATATATCTTTTTTAGAAACTTAGACTGACTTATGGTTGAAAAGAACCTAAACCAATAAATCCACATAAATAATCCCTTCCTGAGTCAACAAAAAAGCTGGGCTGTCTCACTGCACTCTGGAATAGGAATATGTCCCAAGAACATGCATCCTGCTTGCAAGTGGTGATTTAAGGAAAAAATTATGTATATTAATTCCCCTCACATCATTCCATAAAGCTACGATGCCTGTCCTGTCCCTTGTACTATGCCTGCACTGTCCTTTGAACATATCTGGCCAGTCAAAATAGTCCATAAAGTCTGCCACCAGAACCATAAAATTACCCAAGATGTTGCTGGAGGAAAGAACTGTATTTAATGGCCCTGTAGTTGCTGCAGCATTCCTCAGATCTCCCAGAAGCATGAAGAATTTGCAAGGCAACACGTTTTAAGATGGACTATCTTTTTCAGAAAACGTCTGCAGGGATGGTTTGGGCAAAAAAAAAAAAAACCTTTAAAATCTTTGTTCCCACCTAGCTCTTCACACTAAACATAAGAAGAAATACTAAGGATTCATGCATTCATAGTAAAAGAAGGAAGACGATGCGAGTTCATGTCACATCTATACGAGGGGTTAAATAATCATTTAATTGATCTGTTTTTATACACAGTTTAAAGACAGCGGCAATCAACCTATTATACTGCTTGATTCACTTCTAGAATGACAAAGTTAAAAAAAAATCTTTTGACGTTGTACATGACTGCAAACCCCACATATTTCATGCAGATAATTAAGCACTGAAAAAAGCTCCCAGCAATTTAACAGATACAAGCAAAACTGTAATGCCTTGGAGGCATATCAAATATTGGAGCAGAGCATTACTACTGAATTATCCACTAACCGTCTCCTCCAGCTCTGCCTTGGGGATACTACAAGACATTTTTCAAGAATGAGGTGGAAGGACCTGAAGGAAAAGCCATGTTAAAAACTCTGAAGGAGTGGCCTAGATCTTGACCTTATCTAAATTAGCTTGGACTTGTCTAAAGTGGGAAAAAAGTTGATTTGAGGGGAAAAAAATCATGATAATGATCAAGTGTCTTGACTTACAGCCAGGCAATCAATCACTTTTATTGGACATGCCATGAATGACAAGAGAGAGGCTTGGCACCAGGATTTAGACACTGCGGGCACTGTCTCTTTGGAGTCACCTGGAAAAAAATAAGTCATCCTTGCATAGGTACTGTCCTAATTAATTGCAGCAATGCAAAAAAGCATCTTTTGTAGCTTCAAACACACAAAAAAGCGCAAAGCCCAAACCTTTTGGACAGCCCAACAGTCAGTAAATCATCTCCCCAGATGATTCCCTCGTTATTTCCTGATGCTAACACATTATGCCAGCGTGGCTGATGGTTAGGATCAGAAGCAGCCCCTCTCCAGGTCGGCTGCTCCTCCTGGGCAGCGGGGATGCTCGCGGCCTGCCCGAGCGCAGGGGCAGAGCTCGCGCGGGTCGCGACTGTCGCCAGGGCCACGGCGGTGACGCCGCTCCCTGGGTACAACATGGCGGCGGCGGCCCTGGCGCAGCTAAGGGACACGCCAGGACGGGCTGCCCGGGGCAGATGTGGCGGGGAAAGGGGGGCACCAGCCGCCGCAGAGCCATGAGGGCTGTAGCCTGAGGCCAAGGAGGCCGCCATGGCATGTGGCAACCAAGAGACTCACCCACAACCTCTGCTCCAAGGCTCCTTTTCTCCTTCTTTCCGCAACTAAGAAAAAGCCTTAACTTAAAGGGAGAAAAGAAACAGCAATTCACTTGACTGCCCTTGGTCACACAAGGCGGTATTTTTCAACCCAAGTTTTCAGTCTAATCATAAACTCTGCAGAGCCTACCTCCGCTCAGTGCCCTTTCCAACCTCCCCTGCTCTGCTGGCGCCGCAGAAGAGGAGCCAGCAGTCAGCACCGAGATCCGTGTACAGCTGCCAGCATGAAAGCACCAAACAAAAAGTACTTCAGATGAATCCCAGCGCTGTGCACCCTGCGCCTGCGGAGCCGTGCGTGGTGCTGCAGGCTCCCAACGTTCCTATTATGCGTGTTACAAATGTTAACTGCCTGCCTGTTACACTTCACGGGAGGTAAAGGCCTAAAGGATTCATAGATGAATTCACTTGGCATTTGCAGTTTTTGAGAAGGATGGGAAGGATCAAGGCTGAGAGAGAGAAAATGAGAACAAAAGACCAGCAGCCCTCAATCTCCAAAGCCACCTACAAGGACTCCTGCAATATATGTGCAATATATCTGTGAGCGGCTAACGAAAGGGTGGGTTTATGACCTCTGAGATGGGAGTATTTATAAATATACATGCCTCCTCCTCAGAGGTTTCTCAGAGAGCAAAGAGTGTTTGCTTCAGCATATATACTAAAAAGAAGTTGGCTGCCCCTTCTTTTTCTTTCTTGTTCCTAATGCTTTTCAGTTTTCAATCGCGTAAATAAAGTTGTGCTTCTAAAAGATCCACAGACAATAATATAAAAAGATAACTTATCTTTTAGGGCAGCATGACCAGCTTTTCTTAGGAGCTCTGCCTTTCTCTCCTTCTCGGCATGCTCACAACTTGGGAACCTTTGGCTCACCTCATTAATTAGTTCAGTTCTCCAGACACAGCAAAACCTTCAGCCTCTTCCCAGGCAGGCTGCCTCCACGAAAACAAAGTACAAGTTCAAGCCCTTCTTTCAGACTCTTTCTGAAAGGTCTGTCAATCTTCTCCTTCTGAGAAGAATCTGGAAGTCTTGAGGGAGTTTTATACCTTCCCTTTTCTGTCAGTGTGCTAAACATCTCATCTATCTTTCAACTATTTCCATTTAGTGTGAAATCACTTAACTCTCTGTTCCCCTCATTCAATCACCTATGCTGTAATACTTTCTATATTATATTCTCTGTCTTCAATTCTGCTTCCTGAGACTGGGTTCTTTTGGCTGCTCAAGTGCCTCACACGTTCTCCAAGTGTTATGGCCAGTATCTTCAGTCCAAGGTTCTCCAGCCTCACTATACTACGGACACCTCACTGCTGCTTGCCCTCATTCAGGAGCTGTCACTTGTTCAGCAAAGGAAGAGTTTCTAACTTGCTCCTCCTCATTCTCTGTCAAGAGATTCACACCTCTTGTGCCCTCTGTGCTGTACATTCGTGACCTGCAGGGGTCAAGACTATGACAGGAACACGCAGCTTTCTTTAAAGGACAGACACGGGCACTGCTGCACGTACCACAACATGCCAGTCTTGCTCATCTCTCTCATTTCCTATGCTTTCTACCTCAAAACTGGCAATTGCTTCATAAGCCTTCAACAGTCAACAAACTCACAGCAGGTGATGTACAAGAAAATGATTCCTCCAGAAAGACTTGAGAAGATCCTTCCAACACAACATCCTTACTTTACATTGGCCTACCTTGAGACAGATTTTTAACATCTCTGTTCCTTACAATACTGCTTTCCATAAAGGGGTACAAGTCTCAATTTCTATGCAAAAGAATTACTCCTGCCATTGCTCTCACATTCATCCTGCGGTACTATCCCTTGCAGGCAGTTCAGTAGAACTCCAAATTTCTTCCTCACAGGATTTCAATATTATTTAATTCTCAGAGAAGGGGAAAAATTCCAAGTCAAGAACCACCTACACAGAGAAGTCATATCAGAATACAATTAGGCATGCAAGAACTGAACATCCCAATGAAATCCTGAGTTTTTTCAAATTGTTAGATCTTAATTTCACAATTATTATCATCCTGTGGTATACGCATATTTGCTATGTTTGCACTAAGACCAAGTTATTACCAATGGAACAAGGGATTTGTAGGAGATGGTTGCATAACCCTTATAATAACATAAAATCATTCTAAACCACAAAGTAATTTTGTTGACTCATGGGGCATTAAACGTGCCTTATTTAAAGCCTTTATATATAACCTTTTTCTATGTCAGAGTTCTCCTTCAATCATTTTTATTGCCTGTTTTAGAATAATTCAACCTTAGAAACAAGTTTTTTTTCTGCTAAGAAACTATTACCAATTCAAACATCAAATTGGCTTTTCTTCCAATGGAAAAGAAAGTGAACTTAGCTTGTTAAACTTTCTTTAAATTAGAAATATTTTATTATGTAGAAAGCATAGCTCTGTCTTTAATGCATGAAATCCTTTTACTGCCTTAAAACTTAGACATTTTACTTACCATGTGTTTCAGGTTCAGATCATAGAACAGATAGATACCAAATTTTCTCACCATAAATATGGTCCTAATGCCTCGTAATGCATTATCTGTAATGGATTGACTGCATACATCTTTAGATAGACTTTTAAGTTATCTATACTTTCCACTCACGCTGAGGGCATGTAGCACTTATTTGAATTGAAAGAGATATCTTGAAATGGTTAGTCATTTTCTGATAAAAAAATAGGAGGGATTGGTGAAGCACATTAAATGTTTAAACCTAATTTTTTACATGATAACGTACGCCAATTTCAACAGAAAACATTTCCTTAATCCTACAACTGAACTGCAGACAGAGAACAGGAGTGAAAAGTGACTCTAAGATAAGAGAGTCCAGTTCTACAGTAATGAAGCCTTTAAATATAAGCCTCACCCTGTTCGGCTTAGTCTGCCAGTTACCAAAACTCCCTTTCACATAAAATTGAAGAGATGATCACCCAGGTCCATGTCAAAGCCTGGTCGAATTCCAGTTTTTCATAAAAGCTACAAAAACATTTGTTTTCAACTATTCAATTTGATAGTATCTCTATTTTATTTGATATTACTTTGGTATCCTAACATTCATGTTTATGAAGGAAAGATGTCATTAAAATATTTCTCTGAGAATGTTCCGCCAATTCCTGTAGTACCTGTGACTTGTTTATTAGCTTTCAACCTTCTTGTTCTCTGTCTCATTTTTACCACCGAGAAAATTCTCTCTCGAGAGTGCCACTCAAACATTCCAATTTTCACAAGTGCCCAGCACTTATGGCAGTGACCTTCATTTCTATGGGCAACAAGAGAGTATTGCAATTGCAAATATTCAGCACTGGTCCTAACGAGCTAACTTTAACAAAGTAACTTTATTTAAGAAAAACATGGCACAACATGGTCCCAAAGTCACAAAATAGTCACAAAACTGGGAAAAGCGTCTTTGGATCAGGCACTTCTTTTGTAACCTCTCCTATGTATTTAACACATTCTGGCCCAAAGGCAAAGGAAGCCCTGAGATTAACCCCAAGTACATCAGTCCAAATCTGCAGCACTGATGCTAGAGGGTGCACAGCAACTGCACAACGATATCTGCATTACAGTATCAAAAGCAGTATAATCTCATGAATACAAACCTAAATCTGTTGCAATGAAGAGGGTAAAATCAGATGCCTCCTACAAGACTGGATTTTC
Organism: Nothoprocta pentlandii; assembly: GCA_013398315.1. NCBI lineage: Eukaryota > Metazoa > Chordata > Aves > Tinamiformes > Tinamidae > Nothoprocta > Nothoprocta pentlandii. The sequence goes on from VZSG01000083.1 coordinate 1,401,357, forward strand.
TCAAGTTTTAACCGGTTTGCAATGATACTCTAAAGTAAAAATATAATAAGAATACAGCCTAAAATATGGAATCAGGAAGTCTTTTCTTCTACATCTTTAAAGTAAAAACTCAGATTTTTAGTAAAACAAAAGAAGAATCCTTAGGCATCTGCCCAGAAACATACCAACATATCTGGGGTTAACAAGGACTTGATACATCAGACAAAGTAGAAGTTCCTCAAAATTTGTCAGTTTCTAACAAATATTTAGGGGCACATACGAGCAGATGACACAAGTGCCAGTTTCTTTTCCTATTCCTTTCTCTTTGCCATTGCACTGGAGTTTGTAGAATTTTATTGGTTGGGATTTTAGCATGAATGGCCACTGGGTGCCACTGTTTTGCTGCATAGAAAAAGAGCTGAAACAACATTTTTGTTGTAGTAATAACGTTTTTTCATTATTATTAAAGTATATGTGCTACTACTGTATATACCCATCTTTTAGAAATGGCACTGCTGCACAGTTCAAAGCGAGGTTTTTCTTAGCAGAACAATAGCAAAAGTGGCACTAAGAGATTGGAAAACCTGTTTAAAGTCAATAGGCAATATAACCTAGAAGAAACTTGCTTATAATGGCATATTTTCCAGTTAATAAAAGATATACAGCAGCTGAGAAACCGGGTTTCCAGGCTCAGTTTGATATTCATTTGCTGAATGACCTTGCAGAAGTCACTTGGGACTGTTTCAGTGTGAATGGTTCACAACTGCTTTTACAGTTGACAACTACATATGTCAAACGTTCAAATCTACATGTAAATAGAATTTAATACACCTGAACTGGCTCTTAGAAAATACAGTATGTGCATGCAGCTCCAGTAACTATGCACATTTAACTAGTATATAGTTGAATTTGAAAACCATGGTCTAAACTTGTCTCAGTCTTATTTTCTTCAGTTATAGAACAACCATGAAAATGTAGTTGATGACAAGACAGACACTACAGGAAGATACCTTAATATAACATATTATCAACAGTTTCCAATAGAAATAAGATATCCTCAGGATGCTCAAGTCCAAGTGAAGCTCACAAGTTTAGAAAGAGACAATAAGGTCTGGGAGTGGGGAGGCAGGGAGAAAGTCACTCTATGCTTTGAACTGCCCTCCTGCATTCAAATGATTAAAACTGCAGTATTAAAAGCAACAATTTCTTCCTAATCCTAATAGGCATATATAGAGAGCCTGAATGCAGCTTGCTGAGGTCACTGAAGAAAGGGAAGTTGACATGATCCCTGTCCAAAACATCATGCAGGAATCAAGAATAAGAAACAATAATTTAAACAATGTGCTCCCTGAAAGCACAGGAAAAGACAGAGATGTTGGCTGTTTTACAATATAAACATAATCAGAAAGGACACAGCAGCCTTGAAACAGATAACACCACCTGTATATCAAAGCAAGGAGAACCAACTTCCCAATTTTGTAGCTGGTCTTCAACAGGTTAATGAAAAAATGTTTCTAAAAATGTGGATTAAGAGAAAGAGAAATAAAAGAAATTTTGTAAAGCCTGTTGTGGACTTGTCAATCTGTCAAGGCAGCAATTACATTATGGAAACTTAACTAGCCTGTCTAATATAATGCCCAAATGCTGGCTGATAGTTTTTCGCTGTATTGCTTAGAAGTATGCTTGAAATAGTTTCTTAAATGCTGAGGCACCTTACAAAGACATATATGTGTAACACCTGAATTGTGGTAGTATTCTAGATCCAGTGCATCAGCCAGAACCCTATAGCACTCCTGTAGAATAATTTCCAAGAAATGAGAAGGATACTATTCATGTTTTACAGCCTTCTTGGAGGATAATGAGAGCCATTTTATTTTATAAGCAATTCAGAACCCTGTAGTAAATATTGTATCCAAACGCCTCACATGATTTTGGAAAGGCATTAGGAGAGATCGTACTCATTCAGGTCAAAATAATTTGCTTTCTATATTTTCATTATTACTCTCAGACAACATTTTGGGTCCTCACCTTGGAACAAACTAGTTTGGTGTCATCAGTTTTAGGGAGCTGTTAGCCCTCCTGCTGTGATCTCCATATTTTTAGAGCATGACCATCCATCCCACTTCCCTTCAGTCCCTAGCAGCTGCTGCTTCCATGTGCTCCTGCTCCTTCACCCCATCTCCTCCGTGCTCCCAGCCCTCATAAAACTGGCAATAAAAGAGCCCAGCAGGATAATAAATAGTTTGAACGGAGTCTTGAACTCCACTGTAGGCAGCGAGGTGGGTAGTGAGCGAATGAGAAAGGAAGGGGCAAGATGGTCTGCACTCCTTGCCTTTAGTGTTCAGAGTTTAATAGGAGATAAATATTGGTTTCTGTATGGGGCTGACTGCCTTGCTTCTCCTGAATTGACCAGCTCAGCTTCTGCTCAGTGAAAGCTGTTCCACTTCAAGGAACTGATGGACTCGGGGCAGATCACCGCAAAGATGGATACGACCTTAGGGCACTCGCAGCTCTACACGAAACGGCTTGGAAACAGCTTCTCCTTTCATCGAACAAAGAGGAATTTTATGAAAACTCCCTGACCTACATAATAAGGATGTGTCTGAAAAGAGGAAACAAACTAGAAACGGTGCATGTCTAAAGTGTAAAATATCTAGCACATGGTCAAATTATGGATTGCATGCGTGTCCAAATAGAGGAGCTAACATTCACTGGCGAGAAAAGGCAGTTGAATTTTAATGCTGTAGGTGTGCCTGCTTGAGCAGGAAGGTTGGACTAGATAATCTCTAGAGGTCCCTTCCGACCTTAAATATTCTGTGATTCTGTGAATTTTTATGACTATTAAAACTTGGTTTTCCTCGGTGATTTCCAAAGAGCTGATATTGTGACAGTGTTGAGACAAATTTGCAATTAGCTTTCTCTCATTACATTTATATAAAATACAGAAATGTGCCAGTGGGCATAAAAAAGGGCATAAAACTTGATATTTGTCTAATTTTATAATTGCAAATGTCTTGGAGCTCTGACCAGCAGCTTGACATCATCTTAGCTACAAATGACACAGCCAGATTTACTTATTTACTTGTGATTAGGAATGGGGAGTGTAGTAATAGCACAGTTAAGACCTTTTTACCATCTTACACTCAGGAATACTTAACACACCTTCTAGAACAAATGTTGCTATTGCAACATTTTCAACATGTCCCAGCATGCTTGGTCAGAGGTTTACCAGGCTATCCAAAAAGTCAAATATAAGGCATTTCCTGTTAAATATAACTATATATTTTAAATATTTATTTATATACTTTATATATATATTTTTTTTTCTAGTTAAAAGGTTAAATATAAGGCCTACACTATTTCTTTATTTCTTCCGATAATTACTAACATCACAAAGGTCCTATTGACACCCTCTCAGCAGATTACCAAATACTCATTTGCCCTTGGCAGCAGTTTCACACAGAGAGGATCTAGCAGGGTACAAGAAGGAAACTGAGGTCTCCTCCTTTGGAGTCTCTGCGATCTTTAGCTCGCTTGAGGACTATCATTGCTCAGGCCTTGCTGAGATTCGCTTTATGGATGTAGATTGAGTATTGGATAACATAGGCCCTACATTAATAAAGATGAGAATTGGTTTGCATATTCAGACAGAAGTTCATTTTGTCAGGTGGGCAGTCTTCAGCAGACCACCCATCCATTCCCAATTAAAGAAAAAAATTCATGTAGACACTAAGCAGTAATAAGTCAGGCACAGTTCTACGCATCTGGAAAGCAGCCTATTTTGATACTTAGAGAACCCTATGTAATAAAAATATTCGTTGTATGGACAGAAATGACATTGCAGTATAAATTGGTAAGACCAGCGTAATAACAAGCTAAAAATCTTTTCTTCCCATTGACCTAACAATTTCCCTTCTGTCTCATTATTCCTGCCAGGCCATGCATTCACAAAGGCAAAAACAAAAGCCTTATTTTCTTTCCAGTAATGAACAATAGCAGAAAATATTTAGAAACCAGGCTGAGGAAAACACTATGGAAAGAACTCACACTGAAACAAAACTTATTTTCAACAAATTTTTACATCTGCTCCCTGTATTCTAGCCTAACTATCTTGCAGCACATTCTTTGCTTTCAAACAGGCAAAAAAAAAAAAAAGAGTTTTACAGTAAGAGACCACATCATGTTTTGGTTAAAACAAACACACCCTTTTCAATTCCTTAATTCCATTATCCTCAACTCCTCTCAGCAATAACTTTCTGTCCCATAATACTTCCAAATGCTCTGAAATAGGCAAAGTGAAATGCTCTGAAATAGGCAAAGTGAATTTGTTGGCTGGCAAACTGCTGTGTTTGCCTTTCATTAGCCTGAACTGTCTTGTTTCACCTGACCATCACACCAATCACATCACACCAATGCGATAGGTCACGATGCAGTATTACACAATGGAACAAGTTAGGAAAAGCATTCGAGGCCCCGTGTGTGTTTGTATCCTTGATTCCCAACAGCCTAACTCTCTACTCTCCATTAAGCAGCCAGGTAATGTAACAGCCCAGATGTCCAGAAAGAAAACTTCTTACAAATGCAGATATGGAGTTGTTGATCTTGGGACGCCTCCCTGTACACATACATTTCTAAAAGCTTTTTGCTTTGAGCTTTAATGCTCATGGCCTTATTATACAGCCTATTTATGAAATTTAATGCAAAATCTTACGAGCTTTGGCAGCAGCTAAACATCCCCATGCCCTCCTGTCAAAATGCTCAAACACCGTGGCAGCAGCACGAGGGCTGGAAATCAAAACGGGCTGTGGGCACGGCCACAGAAAACCTACATTTCCTTCTTCCTTGACCAAACAAAGCATAAATATCTTCAGTCAGGTCTTTTTGTGATGTAGAGGAAAGCAGACAGCATCGCAGGCGTTTCTCCCTCCTGTGCATGGGTGGTTATCTCATTCTGGGGCACGAGGCAGGTCCTGCACAGAGCTCCTCGTGCCAAGGAGCAGCAGCCACAGGGGAGCAGCTCTGCTGGCCAGCACCAGCACGGGACCCCACCAGCACCAGCACCTCTAGGATCTTCTGCTCACCCACAAAGGAAACGCAAAACGACAAATACTCTGTACAACAGCGTTGCTTTTCCCAAGCTAAATCACACAGTCTGGTCTGCATCCCTTCATTCCTCCCTCCTCCAAAGACGACAGCTTCCTTGGGAAAAAGTCAATTGAGCAGGCTCAACCCAAAGCTACACCTCTATCAGAGGAGATCAACTGAACTATTTTACCCCTCTTTTTACCTTTCTTGCTGGGCACAGCTAGGGTGAGGGCAGCTCCTGCAGCAGCACTGAGTACCTCACGCTGGAGGTTTAACCACTAATGCTGTAAAACACTTCCCATATTAACAACTCAAGTCATATCTATACATATGTATGAAAAATAGGTAACACTAATAGCTCTGATCTTTCCTTCCCATCTTCCCCTCCATGGGACAATTATTTCATGTATAGTCAGAAACGCCTGGCTGCCCCTGGCGCTTCCAGCACCCCTTGATGAAAGAGAATGGGATTCACAGCTCGGGGACCACAGCACCAAGCGGCAGGCACCGTCCCTCCACCTGCTCATTATGGGAGGCACAAGGAGATCAATTCGGGCAGCCACCAACCTAGAGCAATCCTCGATCCGCTGTAAAAGTAACAGCAAAGAAAGCAAGTCGTCTGAGCCTCAGAACCTCACACTAGAGCTCCGGACTGCCTGAACGTGGCACTACCAGCACTTAATATTGCACTGACCGACTCTCTCTCACAAGCCTGTTTCAGCTTTCCCTTTCTATTTGCTGTCCTTGTATATAATCCAGCATCAGCCTCAGGGCGGCTTAATAAATTTCATCTTTTTTATCAGCTTTCTTCTTGCAGCATTGTTTTATATTGAATAAAAGTAGTAACGTATAGAAGGTCAGGCCAGGATGTACCTGATATGATTGTTCTCGTAGCATGGTACTAAATGGAATAAAAAGCATCCAGGGAAATGACCTTTAGTCCTGTAAAATTTAAACACTTAAAATAAGGGTAATTTGGTGCCAGCCATAACCTATTTTACTCTGCCCTTTATTGAAAAGATGGACCAAATTGTGTTGTGTGGCTGCTTGATCAGGAAGGGACTAGAGGTCATCACAAGCTCTATAAATCACTGTGTTCTTGGCTGGGAAAGGAACAAAGTCACTGAGAAGAAACAGGGTAATGATATCCTGACAGGGAAAATCTTTGGCCTTAAATCCTGCACCTACTTAAGCCAAAAGAAAACTCTTATGCACACAGGACAAGATCTTGGTTTATTATAATTATAAAATAACCATCAATTAGTAACACTTTTAATACCCACAGCACATACTGAACCTCTGCATTAGGCAAGGCATAAACAGAACCTGTTTCCTTATGAAAGGACACTTTACTTTTAAAATCATACTGCTGTACTAATGTCGTCAAAACCAGGCTTTTGTTCACACATTAAAAAAGCTTACCTGAACATCTGACCTACACCCTGACAAACACCCTACATAGGCTGTATTTGAGACATGCTAGAGAACTGTCAATGTATGGCAGACAGTAATGAATGTTTTATTTTTAATTGAAATATATATCTATCAGTTGTGAAATCCATAAATCACATCAACAGAAGAAAGAACATTACATGAAGAATTTGATACACTTCTCACCCAAATAAATGTATCAACTATTAAAATAAATGTGCATATTAGAGGAAAAACAGATGAAAATCAGATACAGTATTTCATTCACCAAATCAGACACATCCCTGTTGAATCCCTGCTTATTGAATGCAGGATAAGATGCATCATCTATCAAAACCGATATCTCCTCCAGTAAATCAAACACACCATCTGATTCAAATACGTCTCCTACTGCATCAAAAATATCACCTAATACATCAGTTATATGGCATCAGATACATGGCATTTTCAAGAATTTCACTAGCAGAATGCCTCCACATTTAACCAGGATAACATTTAAACTGAAATGTATTTAAAGAGGGGAGTACTTGCAGACTGGCTCCCAGGGGTGATTTTTGGAGTGGGGACTATTATGATATTAATATTTCCCAAGACCTTCCTTTGCTGCAGGCACCTCACTAGTAGGAGTGCTTTCTCCATCTCAGCTGGAGAGCCTCCGTCCCACTTGGTTTCAACCCTTGGACCAAGCTCTGCACAGCCACAGGGCATCTCCAGGCAATAGCTAGAAGGGAAAGGCCAGCTCCTTTCTGCAAGGTTCAGAACACTGGTCTGGGGTCCAAGAAGAGTCCTCATACAGCCAAACACAGAGAGGTAAAAACCATCATCAATGCCAAAGCTGTGGGCACTGAGCCTGGACCACCTCACAACGTTGTCCTGCAGCGGATAGTGGCCTCCAGAACGCAGTGCCCACAGCTGATGACAGATGCTTACACTGGCTGAAAGGACAAGGACAGGGCAGGTCCTACAGCCTCCAGCAGCACAAGGCTAGAGAGCCTCTCTGGTGGGAGATGTTCCAGCAAGGATTTCTGCTCCCTGTCACACTACAACACAGTTGATTAGCTCAGAAAACTGAAATTAAAATTCAAAAGTTTAAATCTGTCATGAAATGCTCCATGAAATGAACTGGCAAAGACTAAAAATGAGATTAAGAATATAAATTTGATGGGTAACACACCTATGCACACTGAACATTTTCTTCAGCACACTTGCATACGTTCAGAAAACTCTAAAAAGTGTATTGGACTATACGCAATGATTTCTTTCATTGCCTTCATTCTCTCCCTCTCTTTTAAAGAATATGTTATCTTCTGCTATATTGTACTACTACTTTCTATAACTTGTCATTTAAAGGTGCTTAAAGCCATTAAACACTGCTTTTGTTAATAGCATTTGCTAGAATCTGAAACACAAGTGAAAACATTCCAAATGTAATCAACGGTTCATATTGCTTGAACATAAAGTTTTAAAATAATGGCTGTATTATCTAGGGCTTTATTTTTGCATAGCTACAATGTTAAAGAACCGCTGTACTTGAAACAAGTCCTATTTAATTAAGGCAATGTAAAAATACAATACAAAAAGCAGGCAATATTTTTTAAGATGGCATTAAGTAAAATTTCATTAATAGAGATAAAAGTTAATCCTTTTTTCATAAAAAAACAATAATCTAGCTTTACTGCAAAATACCCAGCAATTTACACAAAGCCTCTTATTATTTTCTTTGCTTCCAGGGCATATTCAGGTACTCCTTTTAAAGCCTACCGAGAGAGGAAGTAAATCAATTAAACTCAATCAAATCAATTACAAATCCCCGAAACATTACGATTAGGGAAACATCCTTGCTTGGCTTAAATGGGAATCAAGCAGCTAAAATCCTCTGTCTCCACTGTTTTTTTTTTTCAATAAAAATTAAAAATTAAAAAAAAAGGAAAAAGAAGAAAAGAAATCAATCATTTTGAACATTCCATAGGATCATAGGATTTACCATACTATTGTTCCACCTACTCCAGTATTATACTCCGTCTATAGGCAAAAGCCTCTTATGCTGCACGTGGCTGAATGTGTCACGCTGCACATACAGGGCAACCCCGACCCCCCGCCCGGGTCCTCCAGGTGATCAGTTTTCACGCTGATACGTGAGATTAAGTGCAGCAATTGTTATTCTAATTCACACGGTTCCCGTATTGTTCAAACTGTCACGAAAATTATGCAGCATTTCTAGCTGTGGTTCCTGACATGCTGTTCTTCTCTGTTAGCCCATATACATCAAAATGCGAATAACTGCAAAACGTCACCCCCCTCAAGCCCTTCTTGTCTCATTTCTGGAGTCTCCCGGTACATTGGGCTGGGCAGAGCTGCACACTGGGTCTTGCAGAAGGACTGCGCTGGCAGGGACCAGGGATAGCAGCAGGACAAGAGATAAAGCCCCAAAAGTCACTGGGAAAGTTGTTACCTGTTTTCAGACATTAGTCCCAGGCCAGTGAAGACCAAAGCACTATATACCTCTACTTACATTCAGTGTTTGGAAAGGAAAGATTTATGATAATATCAAGGCAAAGAGTCCTGCTAGATATTCAGGGAAATAAAATGATCTCTTAACGAAAGCAGCATACCTGGATGCTCAAAGGGGAGTCCTTCTATAAAATACTTCAATTTACTGCCACACTGCTTACTATCTGGATTCCAAAAACAGTCTTAGGTAAACATCCTAAACAGGCTTTTCAACTGAGACGTTAATGAGCGCAGCAAACTCACCACTATCTATTATTGCAATAAGTATGTTTTTCTGACGTATTCCCAATTGTACTTGTAGAAGAACCATCCAGGAAGTCAGCATATTTGTAGATCTGCAAACACGTTTCAGATATTTGTAGGTCTGCAAATGGTTCGGATATAACATTTAAATTCTCTCTCCCATTACTGAATCAAGGCTCCTTTTGAAACAGGAAACAACATGCTTTGCAATGGTTCTCTGATGTCGTGACAAATTTCTACAGCAAAATCTTTACAGCTCAAGGTAAACACAAGACGAGAACTTTAGAACCACTAGAAACCGTACATTTTTGGTACCTATGAAGGCATAATCCTTACTTAAAACTCAATTGAACCATGATCACAGCAACACAATCAATGGAGTTTCTGAACATCCATGCCACCACAGAAAATATACTGGCCTGTGGTCAGAGGTGACTAGTTTCCATTTGCAGAAATCTAAATAATCTGAGAAAGCACACTGGCCAAGATTCGCCCAAATCAGACATTCCCTATGCCAGGTAATTTTCTTGACACAGTGCTTTTTATCTGCTCTTTTACTGCAAAGCCTTCCATCAATACCTTCTGAAGTAGCTCCAACTAAATCATTTTCAACTGCTCTCTAATGACCACTGAAATGGTACTGAATGCCAGGGACACTAAGTGGGGAGGACATCAGTATTATAGTCAATGTATTTCTCATTTCACACTTTAATAAACAAAATCATATATGTGTAGGGCTGGAATTAAGCCTCAGTTTTAAAATAAATGTTACACGTATCCTGCAACTCAGTACAATACATCTTGAGGATTTCGTTTCTTTTTTTCCTTGGCTGTGCATTTAATGGGGGAAGCCCATTATTCCTACCTCTGCTTTTAATCAAAGCTAAGAATTCTGCACCAAGTGGAAAATTGAAATTGGCTCCTTGTAAATCAAGTCATAATTGTTCAGCTCTAGGTTGCAGGAGCCACTTTGCTACATATTTAAATGCAGTTCTGCTGCAAAATTTGGGGACTTTTCTGATAATCAAAATGCTACAGATTTAGCACTTTTAATTTTTGCTCCATCTCCTGCCAGCTTGAACTCTGATTGTAATTACCATTTCATCTTCCCCTGAATGACATTGTTTTATCAGAGGAAGACACTCTATCTAGAGTCTGAGCATGATGATTAGGAAGGAACCAGCTTTCAATGGGAAACAATAAGCGTGCCCTGAAATGAATCAGGATGGGATGTAATAATGTGAGGCTAGAGATAATCCCAAATCCTTGAGACATAACACCTAACTCCCATAACTGTGTGATGTACGTGAGAATATACTGAGGCAACTATGCAGAAATACAGAGGAGAATAGACAATGGTATGCTGCTGAAGGCAATTTTTAAGGAATAAAAAGGAAATAAAACCAAAACGCTATCTGACTTCATTGGCATTTATCTATCCTTCGTGCCTTTCTGGCTTTACTGGGCTAATCTAGCCCAACTAGCCACAAACAACAATGCAAGACAACTCTTTCATTTCAATATTTCCAGCATTCTTCTTCCAATGTATATTTGCAGAATATATGTTATGTAAGAAGGGTACTTAGCAGTGTTGAAGAGAACGATAATAGTTCACTAGTAGCAATTGTTACTCATTAAGATTACAGTTAAGATTGATTAACTGCAGTTGAGTTCCAGCAGCCAGGATCCCAGCAGAGAGATTAGGAGAGGAGCTAGGGCCACTTCTGGCTCCTGTCTTTTTCTCATATGTGCCTATAGCTCAAATCAATCAAACAATATTCCCTCCATGGCAAACAGGGAAAAAAGTCCTTAGAGCAGAAAAGGTGTCGTCACGCATTTTAGAAATTTGTGAAGCTCTTATGAAATTACTGTTTTATAAATTATAAAAGAAACTTAACACTTTTACAAACAATGAGAGGTAAAGCAATTGCTGCAGGTGCCTGGGAAGCTCCATGCAAAAGAATTAGGGGTTCGGATAGAGAACGCATACCATGAATTAAAAGGTTTAAATAAATAAATCTTGTTTGTCAGATAGACCTGCCAACACTGCTTTGGCTATCACAACCATATTTATAGCTACAGTGGATATGCACCTACATGTGCAAAATCTGTTTGAATTTTTTTCCCTAAGACCAACAAGATTTAAATCACTTTAGTGTCCAGATATGAAGTGTTTAATGGAGGCAATCAATTTTGGAAATGTTGATGAGGCCTTAAAAATAGTCCAATATAAATTGTGAAGAGGACAGCTTTTTCCCCAAGTGGGATCGGATTTTCCAAACATTTGCAAGCATAGATTTCAGCTGACTGCTGCTCTGTGTCCCCAACGTAGAGATTATGCAGTGGTACTTGCAGCTAATTAACAATTGCAGAAGTAACACAGGCACCTTGCTGTGGCCTTGTTTCATAGCATCATCTTCCCACTGTCTGTGATGGACAAGCAGCAATACCCTCTCTTGAGCACACACGGGGGACCTGTGAATCAACAACTCAGTCCAAAGGCACCACCCAGGTATAGGGAGACAGCCTTGTTGGAGAGAAAACACAGGATAAACATTACTCTAAAAACTGTTATTTAATATCTGACATTGACAAAGCATATATGCATGCAAAGCAGATTTCTCCCCTTACTTGTTACTAGCACAGGAAAAAAAAAACAAAAAACAAAAAAAAAAAAAAAAGAAGAAAAAAAAATCAAAAAACACTCAGGATAAGGTACCCAGAAAAAAGAAGCTCAACTCCTCCTCAAAATGCACAGGTTGTTCTGCTCTCTAATCCAGCAGGGTTAGCTTGGAAATGCTCTGATATATTTACTGGCAAAATGGCAACTGGAATGTACTTCATAAATATTTTCTCCAGGATTTAATGAAAAGATAGAGACTATAAAGGAAATAATTCAGAAAATAATAAGCATGAGTAATTTCCATCTAAACAGCACCGACAGCACCAAAGCTTGCATCACACTCATTGTGCTCAACCACTCAGAACTAGGAGACAAACTATCTTTAGCCAAGAAAAGATACGATTGCCTATATTCTTGCTGAAAAGCTAACCTAAAGATGTTTATGAGGTTTCTCTGTCCCCTACCAAAGCCCCAGTGTTTGAATTATGCATAACCATATCTCCTCACTAAAAAGGAAAAAAAAAATGCCTTTAGGTTCTGTGTGGAAGGAGGTCTGAGAGTAATGGATTTTTTTGAAGCAGCAGTTCAGCAAATCCAAATAGCTCTCAACCTATTGTACCTGCCTCAGCCTCCAAAAAAAAAAGAGCATTTGTTATTTGGTCTGTTCGAGCATAAGCCCGGTGTCGGCTTCAGGAAAGAAGGGCTGCTCTCATCTGCTGCAGTTTAATTTCCTTCGCTGTGAATTTCGGGGGAGGCCGCTCAGAACGACCCTTGTCGAAAGCTGAGCTTCACCCATGGTGAGAAATCCGAGCAGCTCGTTCCTATGGTTGCTAGGCTGGCAGACAGCAAGGGAATAAATTACCTACAAAATAGTCAGAGTTTCAAGCTTTTGTGCACCTCTAAAATATCAATAAGTAGTGTTCTGGAGTTCCTGAAAAATGATGGGCTCGAAACCATCCTCATGAGGGCACCGCCCCATGCATGATGCAAGACATATTGAGCTTGCTCTGGCTCACCTCAAACATGAGTTTAAAAGGCATTTTAGAATAACACTGCCTTCCTGAAGAAGAAAAACAGCCAAAAAGGGACAGCTTGCTTTTATTTTTCAAGGAAATGCAAAGTTTTGCCATTATATCTTCAGGGCCTGCTATATGCTCCAAAGCTGAGAAGCTGCCTGGGGATGCAGCTTAACAGAGCGAATCCTCCCGCCTTGCGAGGAGCAGGGAGGCTTAGACGCCTGCATAATGTTCAAGACCGTGGGCAGCTGGCTCACACAGACACCACGGGTGAGCTGCCAGGCTTATGGTTTTGAGCGAAATCTACAGTGACTGAACTTGTCTCAAATCCCCCAGGTTTCATTTGCAGACTTGCTTCCACCCTCTAACCCAGGCAGGTCTTTATCACTGATTCTGCCGCATCTGCTCAGCTTTCTGTCAAATGTGGCTGGACGTTTGTTCCTCTGGTTCTGAGATAAACTCTGCAGAGTTTCTACAAAGGGAAATGGTGGAGTAAGCTCAGCAGGACAGGGGAAGAAAGGTCACAACCAGCACATAAAAGTTGTCCTTCAAAAGTGTTCCTGCACATGTTTAGCCGGCAGTCCCTCCTCTGAGGACACAACATGAGCCTTTCTTGCCTTTTGAGTGAGATAACATAAACAGATAACGCCTAACGCAGAGGCGACCTGATGCTGAATGTGAGACTTTGCCCAATACTTAATCAGAATTTTGCACATGTGCTGAATGACAATTGGGTACTTCAAGAGCCTCCTCAAGTCTTTCAAGAGATGTCCCCAACTGCCCCGAAGAACTCTGCTCTTTAACTATCTTATTACATGGGCACAAACGAATCAACTCCAAAACTTCACAGTCACAGCAGGGGACATATTTCAACATGGACCTTGACCGATATTTGACATGAAAACTGAATATTTTGAAAAGAACAGATATTATAGTTCAAACAAAATCCTTTTATTAGTTTGAGATGCTTTACCCTTAACCCAGAGTGCATAAAGTGATGTACTACACCACACTGTAGCAGGGCAAGAAGAAAGAGAGTATCCAAGACCACCCTTGGATTCACCTTGAGAGTCCACTACAGTGTAATCAATCAACTTGATCAGTTAGTTTCACTTCCATAACACTCTTGAAAAGGTTCAGCGTTCATGATTTGCTACAAGTTACAATTCACTTGGGCCCTGATTCCAGGTGAAATGTCCCCTAGAGCACCTGAACCTGGAATTCCTGAGATGAGTGAGTCTGCACACAGCAATTAGTCCATGGGATCAGACCATGACACAAATCAAATTCCTATACTCATGACCTCAAAGTAGCATGACAAGTGCAGCTGCTCTAGTCAAAAAGAAAGTTACTGGTCAGTATTTTCCTGCTTTACTTTGGAAGATCCAACAACTCAACTGCTCAAAAGCTGAAAAGAGAACTCGGACTACTTTTCTTTTTGTTGTTGTAGCCGCATTTTATCTTTGTCTATTACTGAAGCAGCATCGCTTCTTATAGCTTCTGAAAATTCAACTAAGAAATGTATGACTTGATAGCAAGAAGATACAAAAATTCCATTTCAGACTGTAACTTAAATTTTCTTCAAAATACACAGCATATTGCTCAGTTGGGATGTGTCAAACAAGTCTGAGACCTACCCCTACAGTTGTGCCATTCTAAATGCCTAAAATCAGACGGTGAGAACACACAGGTACTAGCTACGCAGCTAGCCATGCTAGGCCTGTTTTGCAACTGAAGCACAACTCATGCGGAGAAGACTATGCTCAGTCTTTTCTCTTCTCCTCTATTAGAGCACAGGTCTCCTAACAGCCATACGGGTATGGGAAACATGAACTGTGTCTTGAAAAATGTGCTCACTCAACATACAAGGAACTATCGTGCTCTTTCTCCTCCTGGGATGGGCACTGAGATCTCAGCTTCAGCTCGATACTGGACTAGCCATTGCTAGCCTAGCATGTAATTACTATTGAGAAGGAAGAAACTGCAAACTATTACCATGAAAACGGAAATTAAACTATTTTAAATGAATATGCCAATATCCTTACACAAAGGGAAGAAGATTTTTTTTTCTTTTCCTTTATCTGGTAATTTGATCTTTTCTCCCACATCCTCCTGACACTCACTCCTGCCAGACTTTCACCTCTTCTCCTGATAAACCAAGAGTCTTCTCTAAAGGAAGAGTCTATCTATTGCATTTCCATTCTGAACATAGAGACAACCGCTATTATACAAAATATTACAAATGAAATCTGCATGCTGCAGTTCACTGGAAAGAATATCATTTGGCTGGAGGAGCTGCAACACAAAGAAAAGAATCATCAAGCTCTAAAATGCAAACAGAAAAAAAATATATATATAGATAGATAGATAGATAACTAAATAGAGCAGCCTCCCTGCAATCCAACTCCTTGTACTTTGGAGATTTTCCCTTTCCTAGAAAAGTTACATTATTTTTGCTTAATTTTCTAAGTAGTATTACGTTTCTTGTTAACCAAAATGAATTCAGAAACTCATCTGAAAAGCAGAACTGTAGTCATTAGAGCAAGTAACTGCAATATTTACACTGTAGTCAAAAAACTCTGCTCTGCAGGCTGCAGTTACATAGATGAGCACTACGACCCCACAAACCCCAACAAGACACCCCAGCTAAGCAAGGGGCGCAGGAAGGCAAGGGGCAATGCAACAGCACATGGGATGTACTACTAAACTCCCTGGCAGTCTATTACTCATTAAAATATAGTATAGCACACATTTTGTGCATGCCTTGACGTCCAAAACTTTACGCTGCGTATTGCCCTCGTGCACTGTCACACATTTCCAAAGCTCAAGGCACTGCATAGCGGGGGTTATCATTAAAAAACAAGTATGGAAAAGCTGAAAACCCAGCATTTGTGAGGGCTCGGGCATGCCTGATCAGAACACACACTGCCAGCAAGCTGGAGCACTGTGCTGAAAGCAAAGGAATGCACAGCTGCTACAAAATTTTAGGACTAGATCTCCACCAGTGTTTCATAAGTGCACGTGCTTGCTCATACTGGGCTTTAATAATACTGAGACGTGGCTCACCTGCACAAACCTGGAAAAAGGTTCAAAATTCAACCAAATTGCCAAACAGTAACTGAAATTATTAAAGCCTTGGCAGACTTTGAAAACCTCTCTCAGATCAGTCATCTGTCTGATGACTGACTGATAATCCCGCTCTGAGCTATACAGAAATGTATGCGTTCTACACTAACATACTCGCTGTGACTTACTTTAAGGCAAGTTTTATGCCCTAAAATAGACAATAAAGACTGAACCAGTAGTTTTACAGAGCACTTCAAGACTACTTTTAACTCATTCTAATACTCCATTTTCAGTATTTAATATAAATTGGCCCCTAGAACATGGCTTGAAATTTTGCAAAACTAGCAAAACAATCTTTAAGTCGGACTACAGGCTTGACACAACAATGTTTTGAAAATGCAATATTTTAAGTAATTATTTCCTATTATATTAGTATTTGCTAATTACTATTATTTTAGTATGATTATAGTTTTTAAGAAGTAGCTAGCTTCTAAAATTATTCCTCATTTTCCCAGACACATTCAGCACATTCAGGCCTAAAGCCACAGTTGCACATTGTTAGAATCGACACAACCTTTCTTTTTTTTTTTTTTTTTTTTTTGGGTCTGGATATTTCAAATCACTGTGTACATGCAGGTGAATGAAAGAACATGTTTTGGAAGAGCAAAAGAATATTTGGCTACAAAATCATTTAGAAAATCAAGTATTTCTTTTTTTGTCTACTGTTCAATATTATTCAATGCCACTAGTTCACATTTTAACATTATTCTCGTATCTACAGTCTGCTAGAGCAATAGCTCTGCCCGACTTCTTTTTGGCCTCATATAGTTTGGATCTTTTCTTACTTTTGAGTGCTACATCATGGAGTTTGCTACTGTTCCCCCAAAGAAATACATACTTTAAGCAATTCTTACCCTCCCTTTCCTTTAAATTGTGCTTTGATGAATCAAGAGATTAGATTATAAATGCCAGGGCTTCCTCATATTTCTTCAGAACATCGTCCATTTTAGCACATGCCTGCCTTTCATAAATTCTTATTAAATTTAGTGTGTGTGTGTGTATATATACACATATATATATATGCATGCCAAGGAGCCAAACAGCATGCAAACATTCTGCATTTTTCATTCATTCTTTGGTTCTTTTTATACACAAATATTTATGGGACAACATAACACAAAAGCTTGCTCTCCTTCATACATCTTGGACCTAAAATAAGTCTCAGAAGCACAAATATCAAGTTATTTAGGGTATCTTGGCATTATAAAAATGTAAAAAACATTACTGCAGACACCAAATATTTATAACACTTGCAGACATTTATCAGTAATGTTGCATAAAGCACATGGGAAACTCTGCTAATGGCCAATGTTATATCAGGGATGACAGCAACCTTAACTAACTTTTATGCACATTTTTATAAAAACAACAAAGCAAAACTACAAACTATTGCAACTCGGGTAGTAGTTAAAGTGAATTTTAAAAGGCTTTGGAAGAGATCCTCTTGAACTTCAGAATTCTCAGATGAATCCATATTAGTGTTTTCATAGCATCAATAATCTAGAAGGGTTGTGGACAGTCCAATCAAGCTATGTAGTATTGACAATATATTTTAGACTCTCTTATCGACAAAATGATAAGAATAATAAAAACAATTAAACACAGATCGTTTAGCAGAATAACACTTTTGTTGATTAAACCTGCACAATATCACTTTATACAACGTTATCCTAGGCAACTTTTTTATCACTTGCATTGAAGAAACCACCATGTGTTTTGCCACACGTGTGGCTTGGTGCTCTGCAGCATTCTGTATTACTATGGTGTGAGCCTTGCAGCAGCCAGCTGCCCTTAGACTAACGCTCACTAACACTCTAAATCTGGACTTTACACAGAGTAGAAAAAATTTTAATTTGCAGCAGTGTGTAGTCTGAGCTTATACATATATGAATTTTTTATATATGGATGTGTGTATAAATATATATTTAGATAGATATAGATATAATATGCACACACGCACCCCTAGATAGATCAATTCCTGTATTTTGTTTGCTTTGAAATAGCAAGGTATCATATTTACTTGCTTAGCCACGGTTTACAGGGAATGAAAAGCAATCACTTAGAATAGCGGCGGTTGCTTTAAGGGATTTTTTTTCCCTTTTGTATGGCAGATGGATGGATATAATACCATCAATTCATACCATGCTGAATTGTGACTGTGTCATTTTGTTAGAGCCTGCTGATTTTGTATAGAAATTTGCTGTTGGATTAGGGTTTTTGCCAATCCTGGCAGAAGCAAAAGGCCATTTAATGTGTCTTGAATTGCCATATGGTTTGGATAAAAGAAGCAGTTTCACGGCAGTTGTGAAACCCGATGCATATGACTAAGTCCATGTGGCTTTGGTGGGCTGGCATACTCCCTGTCACATAACGCACCTGCTGCAAACCAGGTATTTTCATGAAAAATAGAGTTGTCATGGCTCTTGATCCTGGCTGTACCTCAGAGTCAGGAAACAGCACCTCGTTCTGGTGTTATTCATCTACTGGGAAAATCTAAGCGTATGAACTGGAATGTGGAGTGCAGAGACTGCCAGCTTATAGTACAGCTAATTCAAATTCTACTTCAGCGAAGTGTTCATCTTGCAATTCATATTTTATGCATAATATTCATTCACAAATTCATGATATTTTACTAACATACTTAAATCTCATCCTTCTCTTTCAGAGTAGATAAACAGAGTGTACTATAGGAAGAACTAATTATGGCATTGCCTCCAAACTAAGAGAAAACTCATGAGTCTCACTGAAGAGATTCCAGTGTTTTACTGTGATCAATCTGACCCTGCTTTTTCATCTATTTCTTACAGCAGCATTAGACCGGTAATATCTAATAATACAATTCTTATCTCCTTTTATCTTTTGCTTTGTCTTTTTCTGTCTCCCTCTCTAAAAAGCCTAGGAATAATAATAATAATAATAATAATAATAAAGTAAATGGAGATAAGATCATCTTAAATATACAGTTTTCTCCTCCATTGAATAACTTGAGGACTTGCGGCTCCAATCTAGCTTCATCATTTGATCCAGTATATTCAATATAGCAGCCATTCTCCAAGATGTTCAGCTCTGAACTGACTTCCTGTAGCACATACATGACTGTTACTATCACTCAGGAAGAGAATTATGCCCATGCTCTAAGCACTAGGGAAACCTACTTACAGTAATGACATTATTCTTATCAGTGTTTAGTTCATCAGAATGCATCACTCCTACCTCTAATTGCCTTATCCAAGCACCTAATTTTCATACCATCAGCCCCCAGATAGGCAACCAGAAACACTGGCGTGACACTGAGGACCCTGTAAAACATGTGCCCAGAGCAGAGCACCTGAGATTGGATCCGGATCAGTTCATCTGCTCCACACAAGTTTGAGCAAGAGCCTAGTTATGGGGCAGGTGCTCGGCTACTCAGCTTTGCAGAACTTCAAGCACTTGGGACGTATGTGGAGACAAAACCTCAGGTTGTCTGAGGAAATTCACAGAAATGAATGGCTTGTAGAATTGGTTGCCTTCAGTATTAGGTGATAGCAGAGTAGAAATTTGCTTTCTGCTAAGTTGAAAAGACTGCAGTTTGGAACTGAATTTTGAATTGAATAGATTAACCACCTAAATCCCACAAAGGGCTTCTTGGTTCTGTTGAAGGGGTGCCACATTTTGAGATATCCAAACAAGCAGCAGCTCTTACTGCTGCTAGGATTTTCTCATCTACAGGGCTTTTTTTTTGTTATTTTCTTCCTCCTCCTCCCCTCCAACGTGGTGGATTTAGTTTAGCAAACAACTTTGCTGGAAATTGCTTTGTGTGCATTACATGTTTTGCTAAGTGATATTTCCCCAGAGCTGACAGATCACTCCATAGCAGCAGATGTGCATGTTTTAAAAAATCACTACCATAAGGAATAGATAGCATAATTATATTTACTGCTGTTTGTTATCACATCACATATCTAATGGTACAAATACTGGTACAATTGAGACTTAAATACATCCTCCTTTTCCTCGGTATAGTCTACCTAACTACCTTTATTTCTCTAACTCCAGCTTAAGACTAAATATACACTAAAAGACTCAGTTGAAGTATAGGCCAAAATAGCGATGTGCTAAAGTCAAAGAAGAATGTGTCTTAAATATCAGAAGACTTAGGACTACATCCTTTTCTATTTTGAATCTACTTTCTATACTTTCACTTCACCTGATACTAAGGTATAAATATATATACAGAATCATTATATATATGTGTGTGTTTTTATAATATATGTAAATAGCATGACATTTTTGGCAGACTATCCAACTAAATTCAATTGTATCTATGCATCGGTTACCTGCTGTCCATAAGTAATGCATTAAGTTATGTCTGTCACTGAAAAGCTGAACACATGCCTTTGGAATGGTTTTCGTGTTCAGAATGAAAGAGAATTAAAAAGGTAGGAAATACCAGGAAGGGAATGATAATAATTTCAAAAGGTTTTAGTCGAAACATGTTGTTCTGAAACAGTCCATCAGCTATTCACCTAGTAAGTATTCCTAACCTTTTTGGTTTCATTTCTGACCTGATAATATTTACACCAATTTCTGTGTCCTTTTCATTTAAAATTTCAGTTGGTGTTCCATTAGTTCTAGATAGACTCTGAATTTTTAGTCTTTTGAAATCTTGGTTTTTTTCTACATAAAAATAGGGCTAGTATAACTATTTCTGGATTAATAGAAAAGAAACAGAAGAAAAATATTTTAAGGAGTTAAATTACTTCGATTCTCAAAACAGCAGTGCCATCTATCAGAACAGCTTCTTAGAAGTATATAACATATCATTCAAAAACCAAGAACCCAATGACTGGATAAAAACTTTTAACTGCATAACTACTAAAATTATGGTCACACTTCCTGGAATTTCAAGGACGGATTAGAAAGATGTGTCTTTCAAAGAACAATTTTAATTAGAGTTAATCTATTCTGCCATAAATCTACACTATTTAGTTAAAAGCTAGCAATAGAGTTGGCAGGTCATGTATATGAGATCAATGATTTATTTTCTGCAAGAGTTACCTATCAGGTTAAAGACTTGCTACATAATGTAAATAGCAAAATATAAATGAGCAGAGTCATACATATGAAACATATACTACAACATAGTTTCACAGTCTAAACTGGGATTAGCATTGCAAAGATATTTCTATTAAGTTCTGTAGAGTGTGATTGTGAGGCATTAAAAGAGAAAGAACTTAAAACCACTTTGAAATATAAAAACAAAGTAAAAGAAACCTAGGATTTTCTTATTTGAGGTTGCCGGTCATTAGCTCAAATCAATTAATGCTATTAAAATTAAAATTAAAAGCATTTTACAGCATTATGAAGATGGAAGAGCCACCACCAGGCACCCAAAACACAGGATTTGCTGTGCGGGGGAACACCAATTGTGTAATGATTTATGACTATTTCTACATAACTTTAATTATATAGTTATAACATCTCAAATAATAACAATAAATTTAAAACATCTTGTGAGATACGAAAGTATACAGAAAAAGATGAGAAATAAATCTTACAGATCTGTGATTTAAATCACAAAAAAACAAGATTGTCTATTATTTCTCCATAGCAATCAGAAAACAGATGAGACATGTAAAAAACTCTCACCTATCTGAACTGTTTTATCCTAATCATGCAATGGGACAAAAAGTACCATGTCAAACCTAAGGACCTCTGCCAGAGCTGGAGACTACAGGCTAAAGTATCAATGGTCCAAAATCGGTTAGAAACAGTAAATTCCCTGAAATCAAGGGAATATCCATTAGACATGTCCTTGAATTCTTGAGCACTCTAATTATAGTGCACAGTCCTAACTGGTCTGTCCTACAACAAGACTCAAGTTTTATGCCTTGTAAAGTATAAAATGGTGCCTAGAAAACCAGCTTGCCATTTCACAAGCCCAAAAATGTAAATTCATATTCTCTACATGTCTTTTTCTAGACTAACAACTGGAGGAGGGAGACCGGCGACGTATGACATACAGGACAGCAAGACTAATATCCGCACGATGCATTAGGTAATTAATTCCTCTGTGTGTGTGTTTGATTGAAGTGCAATATGAACTGACCCTCTGTGTTTCACTTTAACCAGAGGGTAACTGTTTGGTTACGTTAGTCAATTATTTAAAGTCCTTCCTTCAAAGAATCCTTCAGTATATTAGTACTTACAGGAGGTTAATAATTGAACAGTAGAATGTCCACTAACATAATGCAATGGTCATGAATAAATACAAGCATAAGATATTGGTAATGGATCTTGATTCTGTAATAAATCTTAACAGGAAATCAAGGCCACTCATATTAAGTCTGTAAAATATAAACATTCATCTTGTCAATGTCTTTTTTTTATTGATTTTAAATAAAAAAAAGTAGTTTTATTTCAAAATTAAAATAAAATGCTAGCTACCATCCTTCAGCACTACGTATTAGGACACCTCCAGATTTCTAATATTGTGTTTTCTTTACAGCATCACTCTCATATCTCCATTGAAGGCTGGGGGCATTGAAAGCTGAAGGACAGAGCGAATCTAAGCAGCTTTCCCAGAAATACACAGGCAGGTCACATCACCTCAGTAAACTCTGATTACTTAAGGTATAAGTGTGTTATATTCATTAAACTTTTCTTCCTTCTTTACAACCTTTTACATTGCCATGACAGACCATGATAAAAACACTCAGCCACAAAAGCAAGCATACCTGGACTTTTTCATACAAAGAATACCAGAGGTGGATCAGAATAACCTATTTCCCCCTAAAATTCCAACCCTCTGCATCACATTTCCCTTCCTAACTCTTCCACAGTTTACATTTACCAATTTTCAGTTCAGAGTAGTTGCAAAAAAAGGCAAAGATGGTGAATGTCAAGCTTCTTTATACCTAAATAACAATGTTTTCTAGAGAGTGAAAGAGCTGCAGGTGCTGATATAACTGCAGTCATGTCCTCGTCATGGATCTGTCCAGAGTCACTGCATAAACATAACGGTTTCATAAACCGTTCTCAGTCATCTTCCAAATCTTTCAATATAGAATCCTAATTCTAGCATGCTGGTCATTTTTTCCTTCATTTTTTGCAAATCTCCTAAATCTTGTAGGACAAAACAGAGCAAAATACAACATGGGATCTACCACAAATCAAGCAAAGTACAAAATTTATTACCAGTATTGGCATTGATACAGGGCCTTTTGAAAACACAACAGCCTGTTCTCAAATTTTATTCAAAATCACATCCTCAGCTAAATTGTGTGTCCTGCATGTGATTTAGTGAGCTACATTCTCACAGAACATGGCCCACAGCTCTGTAAACAGAATGACAGGGTGATTTCTGTGGCTCATGCGCCAGCAGAACGGCATCGCTTACACCCACAGGCCTCACTCTGCCAAAGACATGGTTGTCCCATCCAAACCACCAGGAACACCTTTGGCCTGTGTAATGCCATAGTTTGATATCAGAAATCAGGTGGAATTATGCCACTTGGCATTGACCACATTCAAAGTCATGCCTGAGTGCACACCAACAACACACGAGACTGGACAAGGACCTGTCAACCACACCAAGCCCCTGACTGCTCTTGTTTAGATACCAGAGTCTTGTGAAACCCAACATTAGGTAGAGAACTTGGCTAAGTACTCCGAAGGGAACCAAAACATTTACTCCACACTGTAACTGTTCAACCTACGTTACACCAAACCCTCTCATCCCATTCCTGCTGTGCTACACACATTGCCACAGACAAGCCAACTAAGGTTTATGGTTATAAAGGTATATAACTAACGAACACGTGCAACTGAGGAGACTTTTCTAGTAATAAAAGGATTCATAAACCTGGAGAAGATTAACAGAGAAGAATTCAAAGAAAAAAAGAGAAGAAAAACAATGAACATAGTAACTTTAAAATAAAATTAAAAAAAAATCCTACTCATGTCACTATACTTCCACAAAGTAGAGTTATTATCCATTTTTATCTTCCTGGCATTCAATTTTCTTTGACTAACACCAGTATCTGCAGTATAACAGAAGGAGATCCTTTCAATAATTAATGTTCTTTCCAGATAAATATAACTGAGACAAGATATGTACAAAAACCACAAAATGCTAAATTGACTTGCATGTTTTTCTTCCTTCAGCTAGCCAAAGGTCTTCTTCTCAATAATTGTCTTGTCAGTCTGCCTGACTTATTTATCCACGTCTTTCTCTCAATCTTCTATTTTAGGAAAATAAATGTTTTACTCCTCTCAAAAATGTTGTGTTCATCTATAAAACACTAAGGTTTATGGCATAACGGAAAGTAAACAAGATGTTCACAACACAACTATTACGCACTTTTTTTTCCCCCTGCCTTACAGCTGTGTTCAGAATTGCCCAAAGTTTGAAAAAGTTTAAAGGCAATTTGGGTATTTATGTCTTTCTATGTCAAATCAAGAGCTTTCACTCAGGTTTTTACTGAGATTTCTCTCTCAACTTGACAATTGCATCTTCTTTAGATTATTTTCACTACCATTGTAACATTGCAAAGGTGTCAGATGAAAACTCCAGACTTCAATAGCATCCTGAGAATGCATTCTGCATGGTGCAATCTAAATATGCATAAATATGTATGAATCCAAGATATTCTGACCAGCTTTTAAATCCCAGTGCCCTTCAATTTAGACTCATGAAATCCGTGGAAGCCTTCTGCCCCCATCCCTGAGAATCCAGGGACTCGATACCAAGCCATCCATCTCCACTTTCCTCACAGTTCCAAGCAAAGGAAACACAACTGAAACTGCTCAGAGCAGGAAGCAATGCTGGAATATCCAATTTGCCTGGTTGAATTTGGAAAACTGAGCAATGGATGGGAACTCAACACTAATAGGTGTCAGAGTCCTACAGATTTCAGGTAACTGGAGATAGGAGTTCTAGTCAAGAGAGGCAGCTTTGGGTTCTGCATCTCTGATATTGACTTGACTTCGATTTGATTTCTGTTAGATTCTGATACCATGTTGAACTAAATTGAGTGCCTCTCCCTGGCTTTCTACAGACTTAAAACCAAGCCCAAATGGAAGATCACTTCATATGACTTCAAGATTCAAGAGTGCTCCAGCCTGACGTGACAATCTGCAAATACTGGAATATAAATAGCCTGAGCATAGAGCTGTTCCTCAAAAAAGGGTGATGGGAAACTTTACTTGAGTTCCGCTCTTTTCCCTGGGAATGTCATATTTTGAAGAAAGTCTTGGCAGAGAAAAATTATCTCACTGCTATCTCATTTTTATCCTATCCATTTGTTGCCTCAATGCATTCAAAATTTAAAGAGTTTAAAATCCAAATTTATTGGTCAAACAATGAAAAGTTGTAATAAACTAATTAAGTGTAAAGCATATAGTACTCCTACATCAAACACATTACATATTCTTTTTAAAATCAGAAAACTAATTTTAAAATATTGCATTTGAGCTTTAAACTAAGTTTTTACCTTTATTATTTAGCAGTCATTTTTCTAACTGTGTGAGAAAATATATTATTAAATACTTATTCCCTTGGTTTTATGTGCTTCATGTCATCAATCCAAGAAAAGGTCTGCTTTGAAAAGGGGGCTTTGACAAGTATGGATAATAATGCTCAAGTAGGTATTTTTGGAAATCTCCTATTTAGAGCCTTGAACTAAATAAAACATTTTTAAAAAAACAGATTTTTACATTAAAATATGAACCAGAAGCTTATTTCTTTATGGAAGTAGAAAAAAAAGAGGGAAAGTTACACATCATTTAGGCAGATAAAGGAGTTCATATGTTAATGCTTTTATCACACACATACACCCATGTATAAGCAGAGTAACTCTGCAGTATGGATACAACAACTTTCTTAAATGACACTACACAAAGAATTCTCTCAAATGGAAATATTAATCTAAAATTCCCAAATCTTTCAGCTAACATAATGGCTTTACTATTTCCTCTATTGACTCTTAGCATGACATATCAAGACAGAGTACCTATTGAAGAGTTGCCATGGAACCAAAAAGATCAAGAGCATCACGTTTCTGATATCACCAACTCACAACAGCAACACTAAACTGCAAGAAATAATTAATGAAAATAATTTTTTAAAAACATTGATTTCTTTTACAGAAAAAAAGAAAAAAAGTCTTGAGTTCGGGGTAAGATCAGTATTTTCTGTACAACCAGCAAACTTCTTGTAAAACAAACACAGTTCTCAGTTCTAGCTGGCTTTTAAACATACCACTAACAGCAACAAAAAAATGGCCACTATAAACGTTTAGATAGAGCTAACAGCTATACTTCATTCACTTAATATACTTATATACATAATATATGTATACACTTAATTCACCAAAATATTGTAAGTTATCATAGCAGGTAGCTGACTCCAAAGCTTGCAGAAGTTTTACTCATTCCATGGACAAACATGCAGAATGAAAGAGCTCTCCGCTACTAATAGCTTTATTTTGCAGATGAAGACTTGACTATTGACCATGTATTCAGGCCATTTCTTCCTATTCTAGTCAACTAAATTCAAATAAATGATCTGCTCTCTATTTGAGGGAACAAATGGGGCTTCTCCGCTGAGGAACAGGGGCAAACAGGACCTTGGTGATGCTAATGCATGTGAGGGGGACTGCTCTTTATAGGATTTTTGCACACAGTAATGAAGCAAACAACTGAAAAATAATGAAAAAGTATCACAGGGTAGGATCATAATCATCTTTAATAAAACAAACTTTGATGCCCGCCATACATGTACCACAAACTGTAAGTTTAATATTCAAATGAAATTTCAAGTCTAAATGAAGTTAGAAAAATACTGGATAGCTCATTAAATACATCTTCCATCCTGACCTTTACTATCACTTTTTCAAATTTATATTCACTATAATTCAGAGTAAGTTTTATGTTTTATGTCACTTTCTTGAAAACATAAGTTCATAACTCATTATGAACTAGTCATGAGATAAAATGATATCTCAGTGTTCAGGCTAGCCCAGAACACATCACCCCTTGAGATCTTCTCCAGGAAAATAAGAGGCAGGAGGAAAGTTTACCTTCCATGATACTCTTATGTTATATCTAAAATTAAGCATGCTGGAAACCAATACAGCCAACACTTTTATAAAAGCTTTGAATAAGTCTTTTAATTTAAGAGGATCCTTCATTCAGAAGGGCTGCAACATTTTTTACATGCTGTAAAATAAACCTCAAAAAACGCATTTAACTTGCTTTACTCAGCAGTGTGTGAGGACATAAGGCAATTGCAGCAGTGCCTTGCTGACTGCCTCTGTAAAATCAGTTCATTTCAATGATCATACCCCTTCACCAGCAGTGTGAAGGTGGCCATAGGCAAGAAGCAGGCACAGAAAGGATGCAGTTTGACACTGCTAGCCTAAGCAGTGCTTGCTATATATAAATGGGCACAATGAGAAGAGTGAAAATACAAAGAATACCATTTTGTTAGGTGTTCACCATTTAAACATGCCACATTTGGAACGATCTTGTTTTACAGATGAGATGATGATAAAGTAAATGGTTAAAAAATTCCTTAGGAATAACATCTATAAAAGCAAAATCTAAGAGGAAATGAAAATATTTGCAGAACATTATATATATATATAAAATATATGAGGTAAGCTTAGAAAAAAATCTGGGGGAATGAAAGTCTATGTTCTTTTCTAATCAGAAATCAATTATTTTAAGTAATTGATCGGACATTTATATTTACTTGAGTCAAGTAAGCTTGAGTATCAAGACACATAAAGTAAAAAGTTCATGCCTTTCAGCTATTTTTCAAATGAAAGATCATGGAGCATGATGCTTTTGAACACAAGTAGTCATATATCCTATATGCACATTGTTTTCCAAATCACCATTTCCCTGAACTCCTGCAATGTATGGCATGTGATAATACTAAATTCCACACACACAAGTACTTCCTAAAAACAAAAAGGCTTTCCACAATTTTCTTCTTCTATAGAAGATCTATAATGTATTTTATTGGACTATAAAGAACACATTTTATAGAAGAGTTAATCAACATGCCCTCTCAAGAGGCAACTATGCTTTTATAGCATAAAGATGACACCTCAGTAACTGCAATATTATAACTATATACCAAGAGAGAAGTATTTCTGAGTTGAGTCATTTTTTTTTGCATTATCACCTCTACATTGCAAAATGCTGAACCTGTTTGAAAAAAGTTTTCATTTACGCAAGTATGTAACTTGTCAGAAGTTTAGAAATTACTAGGTTGGTGAGGCGAGCAGTTTTCAGCCCTAAGATCACAGGCAGAGACTGCAAATTTCTAATAAGCAAGAAGAGGCAGTATTTTATCTATTGATCTGTTGCCATCATGAGGGGGTTACAAAATGATCTCTCTTTGGGCTGCTTATAGCTTTCTGAGTCGATATCTGTCCAACAGCTGGGAGCATTCACATCCTACTCTCCTCTTTAATGTAGCCTGATGTCTTCCTATTGGTTTTCTCTTACTCTTCCCTAAGAATGGCTAATTCTTTCCAGGTATCCCAAGTCTCATCAAGCTTTCCACAAACCAGTTCTTATTTAGCCAACTCTATTATATTATATCCCTCCCCACAACACAATACAACACAGAGCATCATCAGTTCAATTCCCTGAGGAATTCCTTTTAATAAAACAATGTAAAATGAACAAATGCAAGGACCATACTAGGAGGACTACCAAAGAACCAGGTTTTTCCTCCCAAACCCGGAAGAGCTGGATAGGCACTTACCCTATCTGATCTGTAGGAATGAACTGAGGAATGGCTTTCCACAGGCCCAGTCTGAGAAGGTCAACACTCACAAGAAATCATTTTCAGATGAGAATAATGAATTACATGACCAACCTGAACCACTCCTTCTGGAAGACAACCTAACTAGATGCTTTCTTTTGACATCAACACAATGTACATCATGGCACTCTTGTTCGGAAAAAACGCTTAGGGGATGACATGACAAAAAGTGGGGAAGTCAACTGTTCCCAAACGTGTGTCAAGAGAGCTTAGGCAGTTCACAAGACCCCTTGAACAGAAGTTAAGATATATCTGTAGCAAGATATGTATTTAACACAAAAAAAGCAATAAAATAGTAAATAAAATTAATATGGTAGCTAAAGAATTGTTATTCTTGACAGTTATGACAATCACAGCACAGCAAGCTTCCTGTTCTCAAGGGCATCCCGAATATCCACCTCACTCCTATGATATACATTCTCTGTCAAAGAGATAAGGTAATTGCCAGCAGCATAGGTATGCAAGGCTTGGAGAGGGGAAATCTGTCCCATAACCACCAGGTTATTACCCACTCAGAAATTGGCTACATGTCTTTTGAATCCATACATAATACAATTCCTTACATAGGAACCACAGGATAACCTGAGCTACAGGGCCTGTGCAAATCATAAATGCTGGGGGAAACTGCCTTCTGATCTTATCAATGGGCTGCTTGAGAGCTTATCTGTAGAACACAGACAAGAGTGTAGGAATTGGCTACATCCCCACTGTCTCCCAAACAACTTGGACAAACTGGCTGAGAAACCGCATTATGCAGACTTAGAAAAGAGCTAATACAATGGATCAACTTGCAATTAAAACCTTAAAGTTTAGTTATACAGAATAACTAAGAGTTCCTAAAGCTTTTCATTTTTTATAAGTCAGCAAATACAGTAAATCTGCATTTTTTTTTTTTTTTTTTTTAGAGTGACTTTTTTTTTTTTTTTTTTTTTTTTTAAACCTGGACGCTATATCCACAATTGGAGGAAAAATGATTTCAATGTGCACACAAATGTCATACAAAAATGTTGTAAATGTCGCTTACAAATAGCACTACCTTGGATTCTTAGATCCTATGGGAACTGAATTGTGACTAATTTTATAAAACATTCATATCTCTACTATATACAGGCTTCTATCTGAAAGTATCCAAACTTCAAAAACATAAAAAACCCATCAAAACAGACTGAAAATAAGAGCTAGGTGTTTATCATCAAAATGCAAAGTTTCTTCATGCAATTGCTTGCACTTTTGTATCTTGGGTAGCTACACTTGATTTCAGATTCAAGCTTGAGGAACAAAATGGCTCCAGGTACTTGCATCTCAACAGCCCTTGAAGAACGAGCTTCAAGGTGAGCTCATCTCTCCTTCCTGCAGGATCAGGCGACTCCCTGATGCACCCAGTGGGCCAGGGGCTCATACAGACCACAGGTTCCAATGCCTGCCTGGCCTTAATATAACACTGTCAGAGAAAAACGGCCTGCAAGGACATGGAAGGAGCCCAATAACTTCTATTGAAGAGAGTCTGGACGATCCTCGCCTGAAACCTAACATATCTTCAGCACGTAACACCTAGATGCAGTCATACTGGTCTCAAACAGAACGTATTTGAACATTTCTCTTAAGAATAAGGGAGTGTGATTCACTACATAACCTTTCAATTAGTACTGAAAGGTTCATTTGGCGCTTAGCTACCAATCTATTGCAAAGACCTTAATTTAGGAATATATCCTCATGCAAAAACAGCTTGATTGCTGGCTTGAACAGGTCTGGCTGGAAGCTTAATCTGTTTTCTGATTCACCCATTAGCAAAGTTCAGTAAATGTCTCGTCAGCCATTCTTTCCAGTTTGTTAAGGGGAATTGTCCAGCTATATGGAGAGCATATTATTTTTTCCTGTTTTGTATCTGACTTGTGACGCTTAACTCAAAAACGATTTTTAAATCAAAGAGAGGAAAGGCTACCTAAAATGTAAAATACTAGAATATGTGATGCTTTTTTACTTTTTTTTTTTCTACAATCTTAAGAGCCGCACACAGGTAGTTATGCACATAGTTTCTCTGTGCATGCTCCAAAGTACATCTGGTAACCTGCATACAGAACAAAAAAAAAAAATCTAGCTCAGGACATAAAACTAATCATCATTTTATTCCCAAATTTCCTCATGCGAAGGCATTTCTTTAGCTTTTACCTCAGATTCTCCTCTTATTCCTGTATCTTGAACCACACTCCTAACTTCATGTTCATATGAACATACGCCTATCTGTAGACACATAGACCATACCTCTTATATGTTGGCATTTGATGAAAACAAAGGGAATTAAGGGAGATGACAATGAAGGGGAATTGGTGAAAGCTGCTACTACTACAAATACAGAAGTTGAGTGCTCTGTGCCCACGTGAATTCTGCTTTACACTTGCATCTTCATAGAGATGAGGAAAGTAGAAGCATCCAATACACATGGCCCATACACAGTATGAGATTTAGAGATGGTTAGAAAGATACAATGCCATCATTTTACTCATTCTCTTGTATTTACAGATGCAAGCTGTAATCTTTTGATCTATGCTGGATTGCAGACATTTTATAATAACTGTACACCCCCACACCTGTCAACAAATTAATTTTGGTCTTGGCTGGGAGTTAATTCTGGACAGAAATGCGCTAATAAACTAGACAAGATAAATTATTCTAGCTAAAATATTACCAGTTTAGGGAAACAAAGCAAGTTAGCATTTAGATTTTAGAGCCTACATGGCCTACAGAATTATAATAATTGGGCTGATTGAATAGCTCAGCTGCCATCCCTTAGAGCTCCAGGTGACCAAGTCATTAACACACCATTGTTACTTTTTCTGGGGCTGACAATATCACCTATAGGAGATGCCGGTACAGGAAGGGAGTGCACAGTTTTTCACATTAAGAAGCAAGTTTCAAGCCCACTGACATCCTCATGATGCTTCCATGCCAAAGTACAAGACAAATTCAGGATTAGCCTTCAGACATGAGAAGCAAAAGTCATTTTTGTACCCATTCATCTGCTGTGCCTCTGAAACACTGGTGTTAAATTTGATTGCATGATACTTGCAGAGAAAACCCACTAGCACAGAGCCCAATCATCTGGCTTTAGTACTGGCTTTAGCCAGTACGGAAAATAGAGGGCTGGTCCTCTGCTGGATCTGACTCCCTTGGAAAAGCCATCTAAAAGAGTGTAATATCCTACAATTTCAGGGCTGTCTTGTCATACTCATTTTTGAGCGACAGAGAGGTGCTGTAGCAATGAACCTAGCAATACCAATCCAGACTTTATGTCTTCTAAGAGAGCTGAGACACTGAAACAACAGTCTGTATGTTGGACTAGCGGCATGGAGCGCAATGTCTAAATACTGCAATATTTCCTATAGAAATGCAATTTTGAAGATATTAACCTTGCATTAAGATTAGTAAAGATCACTTTTACTTTTTTTTGGTCAGACACCAAAACTCACGGTCTTCTCCAGGATTTTCAGGTCATTTTGCTCTAGCCTTTTCTCTCCACCTAAAGCAAACAGTGCTTTTCCCATGACTTTTTCCATCCGTTGCCTCTCTAAGCTTAAAGAAGCTGAACCCTTCCATTCCACAGAAACCCTGTGCACTCCAGTTTACTGAAATTCTGAGCTGTGGAGTTCTCCCACAGAGACACCGGGACTAGAGGCGTTTCACACCTCTCCACACGCTCTCAACTCGCTTCACAGAGTGTCTCTCCTCAAGAAAGCCCATCTATCCTCTCCCAGTCAAGTGTTCAACACACTTAAGAGGAAAAGAACCATGACTAGCAAGTTACCTGCTAAATTCCACCATTTGCTCACTTGCTCATTTTATTTTTGCTGCATATGCTTCTCACATTTTTTATTTATATGTTGCTTACTTTTAAAGCAAACAGGGACCTCATTTTCTTGTTTTTATGTAGAGTATTCACGGGAAGGCATTCCCTACAAGACCAACAGCAGCTCTGTAAATTCCTCTACAAAGTTAAAATTGGAGCATTATCCTCTTGCACTGGAGTTATACTTTTTTTTTAAGCTCTAGCAGAAGTACCTTTCATTAATGCCTACCAACACTTTCACGTAATTAATTCTAATTCTGTAAATGGAAATGAAAACAATTTCCCCCATAGAGACCCCTTTTTAAAGGCAATATCTCTTGTCTCTGACTACGTGCCAAATTAAAAACCTAGAGCTGTGAATTCATTTGCAAACTGAAGCCTTAAGCAGCACGCGTGCACATCCCTGTAGAGGCCTTAACACACATACACAACCCCATAGAAAGATTTTTAGCAAAATAGGGCTGCTTAGAAGCAACTATATTAACCTCAGACCAGATAGTTCTTCCTAATGATTTGTACATTTCTGGAATGTAACTGTACCCTTACATTTAATCAAGACCACTTAAGATGGAGCTTCCTTGCATGAATAAACACAGCTAGTGCCACTGTGGATACCTGCAAATTCCACCCACCGCACCAGAAAGAAAAGGCTACGGTCAGTCCTGTGCTGCTACGCAGTGCTGGCCCTACATAAGTATCTTGGTGGCTTAGTTCTCTAATATGTTACCACATCAGGATTTCAACACCAAAATCACTTCATTCACAAACTTCAGAATATCATCGAAAAGTAAATCTGAAAATTAAAGTGGAGTCCATTGAATAAACGCAGCTTGTATTGCCACACTGTCATTTGAAGACTGCTTGCCCAGAACCTCCCAGTAGCTCATTCCTTATTTATTCTGCAGCTGTGAAGATGCTGAGGTCACCGACGATGGCCAACAGCCCAGGTAACCTTGTTACACCGCGACCGACTTCCTGGCAAGCTGCTGTCCACCTGGCTAGAGCAGACCGAGTTGCCAGCCATAGAGTGAAGGCCAAGAACGATGCTAGCGAGCCTGGTGGGTCCTGCAGGGAACAAGCCAGGAGAGCTGCTGACATGAAAGCCAGGTCTCCTCATTCTGACTCATTCACTTCATGCCTTCTTAGTTTTAATGGTTTGCTGAGGTCTCTTAAGGTTTGTTTCTTGGTTGCTAAGGGGTTTTATTATTTTTATTGCCTTTTTTTGGCACGCAATCTTGATGAGGGATTTTAACTACAAGCTGATTCAGCCATGGAAACAGGCTAAAGATGTCATAACCAAAGCAGCGAAAGACAGTCTAGTTGGGAAAAGCAAATTACAAGACACCTTTTTTCTCAACAGAATAAGATTCACTGTGTTAATTTCTTCAATATATTTAGTAGTATTTTTTTCTCTCACATGTATTCATATATATATATTACCAGTGAAGTTCATGAATTAGGGTAATAAAACATATTTGAGGCCTAGAATAGTTCTCACTCTTTCTGCCTAAATTGTTCATCTTGATGTTTTCAACAGATCTATTAGGATCTTTCCAGGACTGAAGTTCAACATTGCTCCAAATAGACTGAACAACTGAACAAGTAGTGACACTCAACTTGAAAACTGGATATTCTAAAACCAAAGTTTACAGACATAAAATTTGAGTAGCGGCTATATTTTAAAATGTTGATAAATTCTAACTTCACATGCCAAAGTCTTGGAAATCAGTATCCCCAAAGACATTTGAGAACTGGAGATATAATTTTAGTAATTACATAATTGCAATATGCAGCTGTAGACCCAAATCCATCAGCAGAGCATGCATATGAACATTATTGAGCAATAACACTATTTCCAAAATTCAATTAAAAAAAGATGCTTAATATATGCTTAATAGACCTAGTGGCAATATTATAATCCAAATGGTCCTTCCTGAACTACTTCAGTCTAAAAGGTGTGCAAGCCGTGAACCAGCAGAGCTAACACATACATCAGGTTCCATCAAATCCTACAGAGATTTGCAATTAGAATAAGTCTATGAAGTGCGGGTCTTTCATTATTAGAGCACATCATGAAAAGTTGGTTTTCTGCCAAAAAGCTCACCAGGAATTAAGCTGAAGACAGTTGTTCTCTTTCTGAATATTAGTAGTTTGGATTATCATCTTCTGAAATGCTTGTACATATCCAAGAAAAGTTCAGCAAATTTGGCCTCAGCTCTGACTCTTGGCAACATTATCTGTTAGATGCTCTTCGATTCTTCAAGTTCTCTTAGGGTGCTTGTACATAATTTTCACTTGAATTACGCATTAGAATAATTCCGCAGCTCTAGCACTTATATTTATATATATATATATATATGCGCTAACAGTAAAAATTTGGCCCACACTCTGCTTTTCTTGGACGTTAAAAAGAATATGGTTTGTCTTAAAAATGTATCAACAGCTGCAGAAATCAGGTGCAATATAGTCACAAGTTACTCCATCACAGAGATAACAAATGATTAGTATTATATATTCCCTATAAAACAGTGTTGTCATCTGAGCGAAAATACGGAGTGCTCTCATTATCATTCACATATGAATTTTGTTTCCGTGCCTGAAGGCTTCAGGAACTAGATGGCAGAAAAACATGAGCACAGATCTAAGAACTAGGTACAGAGCTTTTTCCCTTTCATGCCTCCCTACTACTATTACTGTTGCAGTTTCACCGAATAACACCCAAAAGTCTACACTGCTCAACAGCAATATCTCTGATTCAGTTGCCTCAAGTGCAAGGAAACTGCAGATCTTCCTATATAATTGCATACACACACTCAAAACACAGATGAACAAAAAGTATATCACGTTTCATGCTTATCAGGTAAATGTAAAAGAAACTAAAAGATTCCCTCCTTACATCACATGATGAAAAAAAGTTTTAAAATTCAGAGACTTTAAGTGTATTTTTCTGTAGATTCAAAATAGCCACAGAAACAGGGACAGTCACAAGCACTGAAGTTAATACCAAGATTCTTGAATAAACTAGCAGTTTTGGCTTGCCATGTTTTTGGTTGCTCCTTATTTCTGGAACAACTAGAACACTCAAGGATTGTTTTTCAGACCAATCCAGAAATCATCCAGGACAACTCCAGGAAGCTGTAGTGGTAACTCTCCTGTCTAATGCATTCCTTCAGTAACACACTTCCATTTAAGAGATAAATTGGAATTCCTTCAGGAGATATTGCTAATTATATTGTAGGAGTATAACTTTATATCCATTCTTAAATCCAGACATAAAGAGCTTTCATAAAATCATCAAATCTTTGAGGTACAACTGCAGCATGTGTCACCTTCAGAAGCATTATAATTTATCAACATATCTGCTCTGCTAATATATCAGTGTTACACCACTTGCATTTTTATCACTGTTCTCAAGCAATTTATAAATAATGCCCGTATTTCTCCACCATTCTCTGTTCTCAAAAACTGGACTAAATACAAAGAAATTTCATTTATGCATTCTTAAAAGCCCCATACAATCATAACTTAGATATTTCCTAGCATTTTTTTTTTTATTCAAGTCAAACCATCAAACTTTTGACTCATCAAACCATTTTTTGTGATACAGTTCTCTGAACCATTTCCACCGGGAGACTGGGTCTTGGGATCCACCAGCAGCAGATAAGGATGCTGCCTGCAAACATATCAGTTAATGGCTATTTAATCAAGTGGAAGCAAGGCTTTCAGAGCAGACAGAACGTGTGGTGGCAAGACAGAGCCTAGAGGGGTTATCCCTCGAGCTCTGCACCTTGCTTGAGTCACCACCACCCAGGACCTGGCACTACAACATGAGCACCAATCACCAGAGGCTTTTTCTTATAGGCAGGGCTGTTTGGATCATGACTTTCTGCAGCAAAATAAGCAGTAGCAGTTGCTAGTGTTATAATGGTGATTCCTCTGCCAGGTAGCAGCAGCCTTGGTGTGCCTGGGTCTATTGCTTAAGAAACAACATTAAGTATGTAAGAAAATAAAGTACATGATAGAGGGGCTGGATCCTCACAGTGGCTTTTCCCAAGGTTGCATCAACAGATGCCCAGCAAAATTTAAGTGGAAGTTATGTGTACAAGGATTGCACACGAATTGCTTTGTTCTCAAGCCAATTCATTATGTGAGATAAGAAGAGATCTATTTGCAAACATTCCATTTTTCTTTTTTTTTTTTTTCATTAGGCGTCAGCTTATGAAAATAAGGCATCTGCTGAGCAAGCTGCTCTTGACATGAATGAAGACCATATACCCAGTAACACATCAATTTACTACCACATTAAAATGCACAACACTGCTGATCTCTAAAGAGGTCTTGATGGTCAACCAAATGGGATCCTGACTTCTGAATACAATTATCCTTCTTACTTCTCCCCTCTGGGACCTAGTTGTCCATGTCATTTCACAGGAAAGGCAAAAGCAGTATAGAACTTTAGAGTCAATTATAGGACTTAGTGAAGAAACTCCAGTCCAAGTTTATTGGCACCGCAAGTAAAGAATTGAACTCCAGAGTGATTTTTTTTCTGCTAAAGAAGGATCTTACAAAGTCAATTGGCAACAATTACCTTCAAGCATAAGAAAGTTAAATAGTTTCCAGAGGAAGAGAGAAAAAAGAAATCCCTCAAAGTTACTGAAATAAGTCAACTCTTTTAATTATGTGCCTAAGACAACAGACTTTAGATTAAATGAGGCACTAATTGTATGTTCATTCAATACAAATTAATTGTACAAATGTCTAGCTGTGGAAGTCAACAAAAGGTGTGTTTTTCTAGTCAATTGTTAATGGCTGGAGTGCTCCCTGGCTCATCCAGGTCTTGACTTGGAAAGGGAAGATCTATAGAAAGGAAATAGCCCAGTAATGGTGGGTAACTCCTTTCACCACCCTCACCACTGTTGTTATAGTGAGTATCAAAGAAAAGAGATTTTTTTTTTTTTTTTTTTTAGATCTCCTCGCACATATGAAGAGGGAATGTGTCACACATCTGCTTTGCTCTCTGCTGGATCATGGTGGTGATCCTCTGGATAGGCTATCCTACAAGCTGCTGTCCAGCCTTTTCTTCCCCAATTTTCCATATTTATTACAGCATATCAGAGTTTGATAAAATCAATCTCTGGAACTACCAAATTTTTCTTTTTTCTTCAGCTTTAGCACTGCACCTCACTTCTCAAGATACTCCCAAGAAGGAATTCTCACTACCTATTTGGGGCTATAGGAAAGATCGATGGTTTGAAAAAAAGTTGCTGACAAGATCCTCCCCAGCCCTTTGGCACTGCTGCTGCAAGCTGGCTGGAGGTAGAGCCATTCCACCACAGGTCTCTCAGTTTTCTCCCATGTAGTTTTTATCCCCATTGCTGTAGAGGGGACACAAAGGGCTGGGAGATTCCCAGAGCTGAACGTGATGCAGCTCTTAAGTAAAGAAAGACCAAGTTTGCAAAAGAGTAAGCACTGAATCAGCTAACTTGATGAAGCTCTAGTTCCAATATTTCTTCCATCCCAGCCCTTAAAATGATAAACTCTGAGGTTTAAAAGGAACGTTTGTTCATGAACTAATAGCAAGAACTGCCCAGTCTTGCATGAATGCACTTAGAAAACAAGTTCTACAGGAAGCCTCCGCCCTCGCTCCTTGCCCCGATGAAACAAGGGATAGGGTATGAACCATATCTGAGGGTGAATAAAACATCTATCATCTGAAGAGTTGTTGTTGGAAGAGAAGGTCTTCCAAAGCCCTTGAGAACGCAAGAGTAAAAATACAATCTACTTGAGAAAAACAAACAAACAAACGACAACCCAGACATTTCAATCTGCTCAGACACTTTTAGATCTTTCCTCATTTGAAAGTTTTAGCAGTCTTAGAAATAGACTGCTATGAAGTGTAATTAAGTATAAATTATGGACAGCTGAACGTGTCTTTTTATTTAATACGAGGGTATTTATCTTCTAAACATACTCTTTTAACAGTGTTTTAAGAAAGGTCAAAGAAATGTTTGCATACTTTGATTTTAACAAGAGGAAGAAGAAATGAGCTTGCCTTAATAGAACTGCAGTACAACTATTACTCCCTAATTAATTCTGTCTGTGAGTAAATCAAAGCTCTAATTATAGACACAAAATCTGCTCAATATTGTGGAATATTTATGCAAAACATTATTCCTAGCACTTATCAGCTAAAAAATAATGTCTCACTAGAGCTGAAGCAGCAATTTTAAAAAGAATGTCATCATTTTTTTGCCACTTTTTTATAGCTCAATACACAGAAAGTGCCTGATGCGAGTACAATTTCATTTTATTTTTAAGTACTTTGTAAATCCCTACTGACAACTGGTTCAGTTCCACCTTTAAGAACCATGTTCCTACAATTAGAGAAAAAAATTAAAATCCCTTAGAAGGGTATTCCTCTACTATGAAACCACGTCTTTTATCTCTACAATAGTCATCACACTGGGAACGCAACATCTCTGTGTTTCACCATGTTTTAGCACACCACAACCTGCTATTCATATTTCTTTTACATCATTAAGTGGTAATTCCTTCCAAGTCCCTTTCCTCAAAGTAACACCAGCTAAGAAACTCCACATCTACACTACAAAGCTGAATTGATTTGAAGGTACTCAGATATTTTTTTGAAGAAGGACAATTTGATCACCAATTCCATAGGTAGAGATGACAGAAAATCAACTACTTGGAATACAGACGGCTTCACTGCGGAACACCCTGCAGCCATCCTGAAACCTCTGAGCCACACCTTCGAAAAAAGAATTATATCTTAATGTCAATAAAATGTAAAATGATATAATCGGCATACATCTAGTGGTGCCATTCGTTTTAAAAGCCTTGGGTTGATGATTCAATGGTTCTTGGCACAGTCAATAACAGTCATCCTAGTATAACCAGACGCCACATCTCTAAATAGCTTGTATTTTGAAGATATTTTATCTATCACCTCAAAATGCAAGAAAAAAAAAAAATGAGACAGCATCTTAATGTCACTGCATCTACTTAATGAGCTGCGTAGGTTGCTCCTTGCGTAGGTAGTTCCTTTATTTATTTATTTGGAACTGTGACAGGTTTTGTTAGAAAGAAAAAACTAGTAAGCTTCACAGCGATCAGACTAATTTTATTCCCTAGAGGTTCAGCACCAGCAAAATATTATCCAAGCTACTGACTGAATTACTTTGGCAATTACTTTTACTTGAAATCTGTAGCAAGCATCTGATCAAACATAATTAATGTGCAACAGAGTCAGAGTGCACTAGGAAGAAGGTATCCTAAAGATAAAGTGAATCCACTTTTACAGAGAGTAATGAGTTTTTCCACTAGATCTTCCTCTGAAGGAAATGAACCTTTTCACTAGATCTGCATCTTGTTCTAAAAGAAAAGCAAATACAAGGAGTCTCAGCTAACCTTTAAGGCAATTCAAAGATGAACCTGGGCAAATCAAAGATGATCCTGGGACATAGTGCCTGCATGAGGATTTCTCCTCATAACAACTGCTGCTGATCTTGGAGTATTTTAGATTATTATAATTTGGCTTCGGAGTTGAAAGGAAGTGTGCTCATGATCACTTTACTTTTGTCCTTTGAAGTCTCTTCACCTTGATCTACCACTCACTTTGCACAAGCACCTAGAAAACACAGCTTATGAGTTCTTCTGGTATTATTAAGGCTGGCAAAGTAACTCTCAGAGTTCAAAGTGGAAGTGAATGCTGTAAAAATTACTCTTTCCTCAAGAATGTGAAAAAGGGAAACCAAAACAGAAATGAAGCATATTCATCACCTGGAACACATGAAAAGAAAGCAATCACTCACAGCACAGGACCAGGTCCATCAGCTTCAGTCAAAATTACAGGGTCCATTTTACTGTTGAAAGGCACACTGGTAAATATAAGTCTACAGTACGACCTATGTCAGGAAACTCAGCAACTACAACCTTCGGAGTCAGAGGAGAAGAAGAAATCTTCATTTCCCTATCTTGAAATATTACCCTGGATAATCTTTGATTATCTTTAAGAACAGGCAAATTTTGCCTTTCTTTTCCCCCCGTGTATGGGCAAAGAGACATAAATATAGCAAAAGATATATCTACACAAATACACTATATACACATATATTTCTTTTTTTAATATAAATCTGCACATTTGCAAGTACACACACACACACACACACACACACACAAATACACAGCCCATGGAGACCAGAGACAGTATTTTTAGTCTCATATGCACAACATGCCGGTATGGATGCTTTGGAAAAAGGATTGAAGCAATATAATGGCATAAGGGAAAGAAAATCAGATTTGTATACGGTTGCCATTCTCAGATGTCAGAGGTTAAAGACACTCTAGAGAAAGAGGGAAGAGTGAAGGTGCTTCCCTGCCAGTAATGTGGTCATACTGGAAGCGGCCGAGATTCAAGATGAGTCTTTCTGTTTTGCATTGCTATCCTCTAGCATAGCTAAGGAAACACAAAGGGTGCCATTACATTTGGTACGACCTCCGTCAATGAAAAAGCTAGTGAACTTTTGGGGAATTAAAACTTATTGCAGTCACTGTGCTATATGCAAATCCAAAGCCTGTGCTTCCTTCATTACAGTGCAAAGGATCAGGTTCACCCAAGGGAGAATGGACTGAATTCCTTCAGGAATATTTAAAAAATATTGGGATCCCTAGCTGGAACATGTAAAATGGAAATTGTTTCTCCCAATGGCAGGGTGCAACTCTAAGCCCAACTAGAAATACAAATGCAAAGTGATGACGTAGCATTTCTGTAACTTAGGTATTTATTTATGCAGTCCATATATTTAGTTCTCCTAACACACTTAACACAAGAATACTAATGAACACAAGCATCTTGCATAAGTCAATCCTAAAATATTATTTTCAGAGTTCCATTTTCTTTCAATGCTAAGTTTCTGTTTATAGTATAAAAGCTGTTATAACAATCATGGAAAAACAAACATTTTTCCACCTTTAAATACACAAATAATCTTAATAACATACAAAGTGGTGATGAGTGATGTTTGTCTTCTGGTACCAATTTGCTAATGGCATGCACTAGCAAATGATATTACCATTAGTCAGCAATTTAAACCCTTCCTCTCTAGTGTGAAGCTGGAGTGTTGCAACTCTTCTAGAAAGAGGATTCTAATTACGTTTCCTGACTTCTTCATTATCTGTGGAATATAGTGATGCTTCCAAAGAAAAGAATGAAGAGATGAGTCTAAGAAATAGGGATAGAAACAAAGGAATAAGGCAAGTATCTGGAAACGGATAGGGTAGGTTTAATCAAAATGCTGCTATGTCAAACATAGTTAGAAAATAATAGAATTGGCACCTGGACAATTTTGGGAACTTCATTTGAGGCTTTCTTGTTTCTGTAAACAGCACAGCACAGGGATGAAAATGCAGGGGTGCTTCTTTCACAAGCTCATTTTCTATTCTTATAACAATGCACCTTAATTCCAAATTGATGAGGATTCCTGCCAGCAACACATTTTCATTTTCCTAAACCTCTGCCTGGGGATTTCTCAGAGCTGAGTGTGCTGTTTTAGGGCCAATTTCTTGCAGTCTTTTCTACCTATTCACATCCATGTAGCCTTGCCAAGTTGCACAGCATATACCACACTTCTGTCCCGACTGAGTCTAACTTAATTCCTTGCAGTTCAGTTTAGATGTTACAGTCTCAAGGCTTAATATCTATCTCCCCTAAGTACTTAATTATGTCATTCGTAATACAAAGGGGACAAAACTACTATTAAATGCTGAAAAACATTGATTGGGGGTTCCAAGGGCTGAAAAATTAGAAAGGTTATGGCTTCATAGGCAAGAAAGTTCTGAAAGTTATAATTCCTGAAGTTTTTTAGGGTTTTTTTTCTTCCTTTTTTAAGGAAGCAGATGTAGCACTGCTGAAGAGATGCTTCATAGCACAGCCTTTTCATGTACGCATTTTTTCTCCTTGTATACACCGTGTCTCTTTTGCCAGCCTCTCTTCTCCTTCATGTTCTAACTTCTTGTTACTCTTTCTATACTTAATATGATACTTTCAGCCTCAGAATTCTTTTCTTGTAGCTATTTCTCTCCCACTTTTACTTTCAAATCCATCAAGACTTGCCTTCCTATTTTTCCTTGCAACGTACTCTCATTGGTCTAATTCTCATTCCTGGAACATCCCTGCGTTAACAATCCTTCTACCAACAGGTAGTGACAGAGTGACCATTGCTCCTGCCTCAAGAGGCCAAAGGCTTGATGAGTTCCACAGCTTGGGCTTTCAAGCCCACCAATGATTTAAGTCAAACAGTAATATAATATAATATATCCTTCCACAAGGGTCACAATGAGAGGCCCATTCTCTAGGAGTCCACGCTTTAAAAACATATAGGTATTGCTATTTAAGTAATTGCTCCATCCACCTAAAAACAGACAGACATCACAGCTGGTTAAAAGTCTGTTCCATGAAACAAGCTGTCTAATCAGTGAGATGATGAAGGTGAAAAGATGACCAGCATCACTTCACTGAGTGGTTAAAAGCCAGAGGTCAAGCAGTATTTCCCCAAGTCACAAATGCTCCTAGGGCTATAGTCAGCATGAAAACAGAAATTGTAATGACAGCACGTGTAGGAGTTACCACTGCTAGCTCTACCACAGTTAATATGAACATTTAGAGCAGTAGAAACATTGTGCAAGGACTCCAGAATGGGTTAGCGTTCAGAAGGCACAGATTGGAGAAAAGAGGCCTTGTAGCTAAGAAACACATTCAGAGATGAAAGACAATCAGGGCCAGGTCACATATTCAAGGAGAACGAGGAGGAAGCAATTCCTCAAAAGGTGCAGGACTAAAGAGAGGTGCAGAATAGGTGGAAGTCAAGGATGTAGACACCCCTCCGAAAGACCAAGGTAGTCCTCTTGGGCAATGTATTCCAATCCTTCCTATGACAAGACATGTCAAATCACAGGTTTCTCATCTAAGAGCTGCTCCAGCCCTGCTAGCTCAGCAGGAAGCACAAAGGCAGAACAAGTATCACCCAGGACAGCAAAACAAACTCACTGAACATTTACAGAAGCCTCCAGCTAATTCTGTCCTATGAACAAGAACTACAATAAACTCAAGCAAGTCAGTTTACCTCCTAAAAGCAACCAAAAATCATCTCCTCACACACTACATCCAGCAAGTCTGATCTTGGTCAGGTCTAGCAGACAATCTACTATTAAGATGCATGTTACCCTTCAAAGATGCTATAGGTCTCTACCCGTCTTCCCTGCAGCAG
Organism: Nothoprocta pentlandii; assembly: GCA_013398315.1. Taxonomy (NCBI): domain Eukaryota; kingdom Metazoa; phylum Chordata; class Aves; order Tinamiformes; family Tinamidae; genus Nothoprocta; species Nothoprocta pentlandii. The sequence continues at coordinate 1,445,320 of VZSG01000083.1, forward strand.
TATGAGTTTTCAGAGCTCCCACTAAGAATAGAATTCATCAGATTTCTCTCTCATAAAAACAAAAACATATTACAACTAAAGACCAATGGCTTTTTGTTCCTTGAGATGAGTTTTTGGAGCCCTGATTTTGAACAGTAGGTTCCATTTTCAAGAGTTTAACTACATAAAATAACATAAAACTGTATAGCATTTCCCACCACTATTCCTTTTACCTAACTTTTAATAAAGATTTAAAACTCTATTAAACTTTGATATTAATACATTTGATATTCTTCTGGATGCAACTTCTTTTTCCACTAATTTTTTACTGGCAACATCTATGTTCAGTAAATTGGAATTTTCTAAACAGGGTTACATTGTATTAATAAGCCAAAATATCTTAGTCCTGATGTTTAATTCATTGTTTTTTTATTAGCATATTTCCAGGAGAAGATTTAATTTGTACGTATTAAGCACACCAACCGCACAGCCTCACACTCAGGATGTGTTTCATTACGCATAATCCCTAGTAATGAACCTTTTCCAACTTCTCATACAAAAGAGTCCTCCCTCCTTTTCATTCCACCTCAGATGCTTGTTGAGAAATTCAGTCAAATTTATTATGGAGCAAGTTAAAACCTCCCTTGGCAGCATTAAGGATCCATCTTTGTTCTATATAATTTCCATTCATCCCATTCCAGCTATTATTCCTACAGCAACATCTTTGATGTAGGTGGGGTTCAAGGAATGCTCTGTCCCCCCACTTTGATGTTGGCCACATGCTGCAATATTTACTAACAGACCTGAGACTGTGTTGTGAAGTCCTCCGTCTCAGGGGATGGACTCTACCTTCATGCTATTAATTATCCCCATCATTCCTAAACAGCATAGAGCTGCAAAGATGATGCAACCTCAAGAAAATAAGAAAATGACCTTTAAGGAGAAATATAATTTCTCACTAAGGCACATATATTGGAATAAAAGATCTTAATCATCTATTTATTTACAGCTCATGTTTAGCATTTCCTTGGGTTTGTGTATCAAGTCTTGATTACAGGATTATCAGAGTCTGTTTTTAGCTAATCTGTTTTTAATGAAGGCGTGCTTGCCAGCCTAGCATCCCCATCTCCACCAATTTCTCGTCATTTGCGGTACGTTACCTTTATCCTGTGCCAAACAAGAAAAAGCTCATAAAACCCAAGAAAAGTAGTACAAGTATTTTGTACCTCCTAATATATAGCACTAATTAAGGAAGGCATTTAAGCATGTGTCTGATTTAATGCCAAGGTTTAAGCACATGTGAAATTAGTCTTAAACATTATGTTGAATTGGACTCCATGTACCCTGAACAGTTTGAATTGCATTGCTGCAAAATAGTTGTCTGTTTTATAGAACTTTTGTCTCCTGCAAACCAGAAATTTCTAAAGTCAGGAATACCACTACAGTTAAAAGCCATGATCAAGGCAAGAATTCTGACAATAAAAAGCACACTTGTGCCCATGGGTGGCATTTCTTTCCTAATAAAATGTCATTAGAGCTAGAAATCCAGAGGGTAACAGGAAGCTCCATTCTAAAGAGATTTGAAAAGCTTTTGGTGCCAATTCAACAAAGCAGTCAGCAAGAGGAGGAGGTTCAGTAACCTCTTGTATATCTCTTATTCCAGACCTAGACCTGTGCCAGACAATTTTCCAAACAGACTATTTTAGTGTAGACCTTATAAGAACATCAAGGGAAGACTGGGCAACGAAGGACTCTAAGTTGCCTCTGGATATGGCTCCAGCCCATGGCAAAACCGGCTGTGAAAACAGAGGTCAGCTTCCAGGGGGAGGTCCACACAACGGCAACATTTTGCAGTGGTTGTTTAAGCCAGTTTTGGGGCAACTTTGTATTAACAGAGTAGCACTGAACTGCTGCAATGTCTGGAAAATTCAGTTCAGTGTCTTGACACATTTGTTCAAATAATTGTAGCTTTAGCTTTATAATACATGATAAAATGGTCACTTACTTCAGGAAAAGGAGAAAACAAAACACCACAGGAGGCATGTGGAAGCCATTCAGAAAAGAAAAAAAAGAGAGGGAGATGTTTTATTTTAAATTCTATGGTTGGATTCTATGCTCGGATTCCAAATGCTTTTTTTTTTTTTTTTTTTTTTTTTTTTTTTTTTTTTTTTTTTTTTTTTTTTTTTTTTTTTTTTTTTTTTTTTTTTTTTTTTTTTTTTNTTTTTTTTTTTTTTTTTTTTTTTTTTTTTTTTTTTTATCTATGTCTTAAGTTTCAAGAAGATCAAATGACAATAAATTTGTCCCATTTCCCCCGATTCCATAAAATCATGGAATTTTATTGATAAGCAAAAGTTTATAATGTAAAGATGCATTTTTATGAAACTGAACTCAGAGTAATTCCTCCTGTCACGAATGAAACTATGGCAATCAAATCAGTCATTGTCAAAAGTCCAGCAACAAATTGAGATGTGAATTATTTTGATTGGATTCAAATATTTAATGGAATTTTGCCTTTGCACATAGACATAAAATTAGCAAGTATACTTATTAATTTATAAAAGAAGCACTTAGTATTAAGTTGCGAACGGCCGTGCCAAAATATGACAATTCTGATGACCTGACCTATGATTAAAATGATGAACTACGTTCATTTGCACTTCATTTTTTAATGATAAATCTTCCTATTCTTTTGTTACAAAGACAAGAGGTTAGCTCATGCACTCAGAAATAGAAGAGTATTATCTCATCCAGAAGATGAGGCAAAGATAGAAAAGAAACCTTAGGTTTAAATGCTGACTTAGGTAAGTGGTAACAGTGAATTGTGCCTGACAAATCAAACCAATATATATTTTCCATTATGGAGCAATTAGGTTTCCCAGTTTCCCCTCAATGGAATACTAAAGAAAAACAGTGATCACAGTGACTGCCCCTAAAGCAGGTCAGAGCACAGTCATCTTAGCTCCTAAGAACCTCTTGGGCATTTTCTCTGCTATCAAAGAGCTGCCAAATTATTATCTGTGTTAATAACGGGATGGACAAGAAACAGGCAAACTCAAGCAGGGAACAACTAGCCAATAGGGTTAAGCTCAAAACCAGAAAAGGATATGGAATATTCCATATGGAGATATATATATATATAGTTTGTTTGTTTTCCTGAGGAAAATCTTTCCTGAGGAAATTCTCACACTGGGTGAAGTAAATCAGATTATGAAAATTATATTTAAATTGGCTTTCAGTCCTTACTTGTCCTTATGGAAAACTTCTGCATCGTTCAAATTTTTTTTTTTTTTTTTTTTTTTGGGGGGGGGGGGGGGGGCTTATTTTGCTAACACACACAATGAGATGTAAGGGATTACTGCCGTGTTCTGGCAGTTAGCGCACAGATCAGACATCCTGGAAAAAGTCCTAACTTCCCGGATATGCTAACAAGAAACCCCCATGCTGCAAGAAATTTTGCCTGCATAAGGTGACAGAATCTGGACCTGCAAAGATGGAGATGTCACACAGCCCAGCTTCACAAGCACTGCAGTGAGCAGAAGCTCCCACGCTCTGCTCTGCAAACACTTCTCAGCTCTGGCTTAGGCTGCAGCTTAAACATTCAACCAGCCCATCCTCTTTCCTACAGAAACATCCACTAAAGATATCCATTCATTTTCAGCTGCAGTGCTTTTTTCCTCATATCACTAATTGATTATTTACAACAGCCTGACACCAGCCACATTTTTCAGACAAGCAATTAGAACAACCAAAAATATGAGTAATTTCTGATGGCTGGTAAATTTGTCAAAAAGCACCACCATTCCAGTTAAAATCCATCCAAGATAAGTGAATTTATCAGTCCTTAATTCCTAGCAGATACTAAGTTATTCAGCCATAAGGAGGGTCCTTTAATGGGTAATGCATCTTTTTTAGTATCTAAAAAACATAACGTACTCAGTTCTGCTATTCAGGCATTGAGATTGTCTTTGCAATCCTATTTCTTTTCATTTTTAGACAGTTCCTTCTCAGATGAGGATGGGAAATCTGTCATTAAATCAAGTCAAACGTATATTTCTAGCACCTTCCCAGCGTAAAACTTTTTGGATACATTGATGCTTCCAGATCAAAGACCAACATTAATTACTAAATACAGTTGCAATTTAATTTCATATTAATTTCAATACAAAATCTGTTCAATTTTCCTAAAGTTGCCATAAATTTTGCAGGCTGCTCCATTACGATTTGTACTGCAAAATTTGGGTCTCGCTGTAACATATATTGAGCTTAGATAATCATAAGTGATTTTAGTAGCATTTTAAGCTCCAAATCATAAACAATGGCATATAAATGTCATAGGTCAAACACTTCCGCTGAATACCTAATACTTTTTAATAGCTCAAAGACTAACTTGGAGTTAGTAGGATCAATGCAGTTGCATTAGTGTAAGTGCAAGGAGAAAGTAGAACCACTGAGAGATAGAGCTAGGAAGAAATTACAGTCAAGTCCCTCTATAGTCAAGTAATTTCATAATGGTTCATTACAATCCTGGTTACGTGCTCCCTCGAAGCATCTACTCTTTGTCAGATAAGGCATAGATGGATCACTGGGATACCCTAGTTTGTTCTCCCCCTCCCAAGCTCTCTAAATGCTCCACTGTGCCAATACAACGAAGCAAGAACATGCTGAGGAATTTCAGTATTTGATATGAGCTTGTGCTGCAGTTACAGGCCAGCCCAGCACCATGATCCTGCTGTTTGTGTCTGTGCCACACTCACGGCTTTGGTAACTCCTGTTAACACCGCAAGTTAACACTCCCATAGACAACGTATTGGGACCCATGTTAGTTTTGAGGCAAAGTAAAACTGCCATAAGATTCACTTACATTTACGGCATCAAAAGAGGGTTTTCATCCTCATCTAACCAACTGTCCAGCACATAAACTCTTGCAAGTTGAGCGCTGGCACAGACAGGCAGTTCATTAACAGGAGCTACTGGAGCAGATCTTCACCAATCACACTGGCAAGCCACCCCTCATTAGTTTCATAATTACACCGTGCATGTCCCACACACCACATATCATGTTTCTCAGCTATTATTTTGAGCTTTCATTTTCTGAAAGGCTAATCACATTAAATCATAGAAGCCAGCAGTACTACTCTCTTAAACAGATCATAATTCATGTTAGACGCTTAAACAGATTTTTTCTTCAAAATGACACAATCTGCAAGGTGCAGTATTGCTGATCTTCAGAAGCTGCTTGTTCTTCACAGATGAGATTTTAATTACACTTGTGATAAACAGGCTGGTAAATGAAATGCCTACCGTTTGGTTTGCTTGCCTTATTCTAGGCACCATTATTCTTGCTAGTCTTTGCAAGAAGCTCAAATCATTCTTTAAATCAAAATCTTGTAGACTTTTCATGATCAATAGACAGACTGATAGTACATTTTAGAGACAAAAGGTATTTCTGATGGAACTGTCAGGACTTTGTTTCCCCTCAATTCCTTTAACAAGAAGCCACAGAATTTTGCATCAAAGTACTGTACAACAAAATACGTGCTCATCTATTTTTTCCCAGGGAAAAACACAAAGAAAATACATCAGACTACACGGGCAGCACTTATAATGAGATACCTTCCGTAGATTCTACAGACATCCAGTTAAATGCAGAAAAATGCCCAGCTACAGCAATCAAAAGCCAGCATCTTGCACAATTCCATAGGAAATCACACAGACAAATGTTCTTCCCAGCACCTGTTGTGCTTGACAGCTTTTCTCTCAGTTAATCAGAAATACTTATTTCTGTATTGGCAATGCTTCAAATTTTCAATATATTAGCCATTCCTACTCTAAGTACAATTTGGATTTTTCTAGCTCTTAGTACAAACATAGAAACAGCACTGGCAACCACATAAACAGGCTGTTTTCAACTCTTTCTTGTCCTACCAAAAATGCCACTACCACCCACACTGCAGTAACAGAAGAAATGAGCTAATAATGTGGAAGTAGGCTTTGACATAGTGACTTCGGACCACATAGGAGGTTGTTACACACATAGTGAGCCAGTATTACAATACTGCAAAGTTCACATAGCTCTTCTGATCGATGCATTTCAAATTGCACACACGTGGTAGACAGTTGTGTATCTTTTTAGAATTCACTTTTTTCCTGTTATCTTATTAACCAGCTCTTGCACATTAAAATGCAACTCTTGCCAATGGTGCATAAACCTCTTGGACAACTGTATTATTTATGTGTCTTTCAGCTTGCTCCTCAAGTGCTCTATAAGACACTCTCCTACATACTTTCTCTCTGTAATAGGCACGTGTGTCCATTATATGCTTTCTTTGCCATCTAAAGCAGAATCATGCATCACCCCTTACAAACTACGAACGCTATAAGTAAGACGTTTGCTGAGCTACATTATAAAGACTTCTCTGTAAACGTTACTTTATCCAACACAGTAGGATATTCAAATTAGTACTACTGGTTACTGTTTAATACCATCCCCAAGCTAGGCTCTTCTGGACTTGCTTTCAGCAAGTCCTAGGCTGGAATTCTGTGCAACGATCACGACACCACTGATGGGGCAAGGGCTTCATGTGACAAAGGGACCTTCAATCCAGCTAAGAACAGTTTAGTTCCCAGTGTCACACATGTTACAAAGCATGACCTATACACACAACCACTACTTGAACTCCAGAGGAGACAATCTCCATTACAAATGGCAGATATATTTCCCTTATCGAAGTTAAAAAAAATCGCCATTTATCATCTTCTCCACTTGCTTCTTCCAAACTTCAGCTGTATCCAGCCTTATTGGAAGTTGCAAGTGATTTATGCATATTTTTTATATACCAGTAGAATATTTTACCTGGTTTTTGTTCCCCTGACTTCCAGTCATACCTTACACAAACTAATTCTCTGCAGGCTTTCTGACAAAATTCACAAGCCGGACAATCTTTTCATTCATTTAAAAAAATCTACATTGATCATTTTTTTCTTGTACTTTCATTTGAAATGACACTGAAAATTCTTTGGGACTTTCTTGCAATATTTAAGACTCTTCCCCATTTAGAGGAATAATGAAAATGAATTACTGAATCCCATCCTACTCTGAAACGGCAAAATGTCATCAGCAGTTTATACGATCACCAGCTTTTGAAAATGGCTTAACTTTCTACATTGCCCTTGAACCTTTGTGGGTTATAACAGAAACTCGGTATCTTTACAATAGCTTAAAAACAGGCCACAGTGAAAATAAGACTAGCACTAAAAATACACCAGAAAAATATACACATCCATGTGTGCACACATGCTGGGGTGTGGGTCCAGAGGTGTTGATCAAAGCCTGAATACAACAGTCACCCAGCAATTCCAGGAAATACTTGTCTTTCTCTCTGTAACAGTTGATAAAATTGTACCTAAACAATGAGTTAATGATTGCTTAACATCACTTTTAACAAAGCAAGTTATGAGGCAAAAGATAGGACATTGTTTTGGCACATGGTCATCACCTCGGTATGAAGGATTTCAGAACGAAGGAGCGCAAGGAGGATAGCAGAGGATGACCTGAAGGCTGAGAGAGCTGGGCCTGTTCAGCCTGAAGAAGAGAAGGCCGAGGGAAGTCCTGATTAGTGTCTATAAACATCTCAAGGGAAGGAGTGAGGAGGATGGGGCGGACTCTTTTCAGTGGTGGCCACTGATAGAACTGATAGAACGGCTACAAACTGAAGCACCAGACGTTCCACAGAAACTTAAGGAAAAATTTCTTTTTGAAATATTGCAAAACAGTGAGGCTGACAGAGGACTGGAACAGGCTGTCCAGAGAGGTTGTGGAGTCTCCTTCCCTGGCAGTCCTCAAAACCCACTTGGATACAGCCCCATGCCACATGCTCTAGGTGACCCTCCGGGTCATGGAAGGTTGAATTAAATGATCTCTAAAGATCCCTCCCAACCTCACCGATTCTGTGATTCTATGAACTGGCTACAAGTAGGGAGAAGCTACTTGCTGACCGCGCTCCCCAGCTTTATGGGCTTCCTCTACACATCCATCCTGTCTCCTAAGTGGTATAACCATGTTGTGCATCCCTACCAAACACCCGCTTCAGCTTAAGAATGGAGACAATTATTGCTTTGTCTTTGCCAATCTGTTTGTTTGCATGCTCAGAGTAACTGCAACTTAGACAACCTCAGTATCAATATCCTACAAGAAGGGAACACATCTTGTTGCCTAAACGAGTCTCATGAAAGCAAACAATATAAAGACACTAGCACTCCAGTGATGCTTTATCTATCAGTGAAAGTCCTTCAAACATCTCACAGAGGAGAAGTAGAAAATAAGACCTTCATAAAGTGTCTTGAAAAAAAAATTGTTCTGTTCAAATTCTGTGTGTCTCATTGTAAAAAACAGCAATGTCGTTGGGGTCACTCACCACCTTGTAAACAACGGTAAGGAAATAATATAATGCAAAAGGAATATGAGCTCATTTTTACTGCATCCTTTCATTAGTTGTAAATAACCAGAAGTATTTGCTTATTCCTGAAAGATCCTCTACCTTTTAAGTGTAGGAAACAGGAAACCATACTGAATAAACTCTTCCACATGAGGGGTCTCAGAGAACAGAGCAAACTTGCTAATTATTGGAAATATTTTCTGATGTCAATATGTAAATAGCTAATGAGGGTCCACAAAAATGAAGATTGACTCTTTAATGAGATATTTGGTCCCAGAGTTATTAGAACTGATAAAGATAATACTGCAGTCAAGAGCTGCAGGAGGCAAATGCTCCCTCTCCAAAGAGTACAGGTCAAGGGATGCATAAATGACAACTAATAACCCAGTATCACAGCTCACCTATCTAACACAAACACATCCACCTTCTCTCCAGTTGTGTCTACACGTTTCTAAATGCTTTAAATGGAGATGGAGCTTTGCAGCAAGAAAGCACTCGACCTGCAATCCATTCGTAGCTACCAGTTAGAGAGGCTTTAGATCCACCTTTTAAATCATCAAATAAATAAGTTAAAATATCAACTGCTAGTGAGTTATTGATGACTTTTGGGAGCAAAAATTAAATATAATTTCTGCATACATGAAGAACACACCCAAATCAACATTTATTAATAGGGAAACCTGAACTTTCCTTTCTGCAAGTAAAGCACAATAGTTGTCTCTCTGATAACTTTAGCACCTTTTTAAATAAATTATTAATGGTTTTATTACAGAAGGCACATAATATGTTCCCCACACTTAAAAGCTACTCCACCAGGGCAATTTGTTTCCAGTCCTTTCACATTTTACTGTCTTTCACACACCACATTCTTATTTTGAATTATGATAAACCTTGTTCTACCTATACTTAGACCTACTCATTTTTGAATTAACCTGTGTTGCAGGCCTGTTGGGAGTCATTTTGTTTGCACATCTGGCCCAGCAACATACTTCCTACTGAAATAAATCATGATTTATGAGTTGGGAGTACTAAAAGAGGGGCGATGAATATGGGATTGCATACACTTAATGTATTATGGAAAAACATTATATACAGGTCATCTTTGGAAACTTTATGGAATACACTCAAAGTGAGATGCTTACCTGGGTTTGTAGCAAGGTTATTTGTAGATTCATAATGCAATTTGGCCTGCCTATATTAAAAAATTGACTGATGCTACAGGGTCAACTGTGTAAAATGAATATTTAACAACCGCATTTACTTATTTTTTTGTTACACTACTTGTAAGGGGAAAAACTGAATAAATAAATGAGGGAAATCTGGTCCAGAAGCCTTTTGGTGATTTAACTTTACATACTAAGCCAATTCCTCCAGCAGTGAAAGCGCAGCTCAATATCTGGCCCTACACAACTTAAGAGGGCTTCACATCCTACGTGGGTACCTCCGATCCCAAAGGAGACTTCAGGCATCCTGAAACCAGAGAGGGGCCTTAGGGTTTTGTTCTCAAATCCTTCCCTAAAAATCTGTTAGAGGCCGGAGATGGGTGATGAGGACAACAACTGCTCCAGTTTGACTTAACGTGAACATTCGGTGAACACAGGACATGTCTAGAGGTAGGTACAAGTAACATACACAAGTTCTTCCTTGCAGTGTAGGTATTAAATCAGCCTTCCTGTAGGAACCCTCTGGCTCTTATTTACAATATACATATCCAGCAACAGCCACTAATTAACTGGAGTCTCCCAAAGTCTCAAAGCAGATTTAAGGCAAGCCATATTTCCATGCTCAGATTGAAGGAAAATGTAGAGAATTGGTCTCCCTTTTTTTTCCCCCCCCTAAAACGGAAGCAATCTTTTAATCAAATTATGAAAGTTGATGGCAAAAAAAGGCTCTTTAATCTTTGACATTTTGTTGGTTGCAGAACAGCACTTTGGCTTTTGTGCAGCCATGAATGGAGGTGGCTAACAAGATGCAGCTACCTCTGCTACCACTCAAAACTTCAGTCCCATAAGCAAGGAAGTATAAATGCATAAACTGACCAATATTCATATGACAAACGGGAACAATGATGGACAGTATCATAAAAGTTTACCTAACATGAACCTTAAAGGCAGACAAAAGGCAAGTCAAGTGGAAGAAACTCCATGGGGGAAGAAGTTCTTCAAGTGCCCTCACAACCTGGACACTCTTCTCAACTTTCTGGCATTCCCTAACTGAAAGGAAGCCACAGCAGCAAGCGAGCTCTCAATCATTTTTACATCTCTCTGCTATCACAACTGCACACACTGAACAATTTCTTTTCAGATAAGTTTTACCAAAAAAAAATCAGACCAAGATTAATTGAATCTGTTTGTACAATCACCTAAAAAATGGAAGAAATAGAGCCTTACTGCTCTACTTCCTACAAGTTTTTCTACTTTCTATGAACACATCTATAAAACTGATCAAAATCTGAATCAACAGTCTTTGTATATGTGGGTGTGTGCATATATACACACACACACTTGTAGTTAGATAGTTTAATATCATAATATTGGCAGAAAAAAATGTTTCTACTTCTTGTAGTTACAGAGAAAAATCTTCAAAACACAACCTGAATTGAAGTCAAATAACCAAAACACACAAGGCATGCAGAACCATCCTGAATTTATTATTTTGAAACAAAAATCTTCTGAGGACCAAGCCAAACTCATGATTCTCATGTGCCAGACTCATAGCTTTTTTATAAGCCCATACTCACTGTAACCACCTCAGAGGACGTGGAATGAATCCTTAACAAGGGTATGCATCACGCACTATAGATCCATATTATTGACTGCATAATAAAAGTCAATTAGAATATCAGTGAATGCACTCAGAGGCAACACATTTCAGCTCCTTGCTTTAGGAAACTGTTAGCATGCCAAGACAGTCCCCACCATAAAGTTAGAGAGAGAGCTGGGACAACCAATTTTTAATATCACATGACATAATGAACTTTTAATTGATGGAATACAGGCAGTAATTGGAACACAGGTAGTGAACACATCACAGCTACACATAGTTCCAAAGACTATTTATGATGTAATTTCAGAATTTAAGGCAACATTAGAACTTGATCCCATCCCCATCCTTTCTGAGCTCCTGATGCAACATCTTGTCCCCTCTCCCCTGGCAGCAGCACTAGGCACATGCACACATGCAAGAAGTTATATCAGCTTGTCTCCCTATCATGAGGAGGTTAGTTTTCAGCTAGGGCTCCAAGTTGATCCAATTCACCGCATAGTCATATAGTATTGCAGATGCTGACACCAAAAAGGTAGAGGAAACTTACTGGGGTGGAACATCATTGAGAGACAAGGATCACACACTTCAACAGAAGCTCAGATTGACATCTGCTTAACCTAATCATCAAAAAACACTCTCCAGGTTCCCTCCAATGCTGAAGGATCCTACCTGCTAACCAGAAAAAATATATTGTACCCATTTTGAGGTTTTCATGCAACATAGTTTTTTTTTTTAATTCACATTCAGAAATGGCTTTGAATTAGCCTGAAGCAATGGCCTTAGCCTGAGGCAATATAATTTACAACCTTTTCCTCCCACTTCAATACAAGCATTTTGTTAGGGGAACATTCACAGAGAATACTTCAGCTGTCTCAATTTAAGAGATTACCTATCTCTCATGCAATGTCTCATTGCTCTTCCTATCTACTTCACCCTTCAAGAAGCACGTGCTTGAGAAGTCTGGAAGTTTAACCTGCCTCTAGAACCTCAAAAAAAAAAAAAAAGTGCGTAAGCTGATCTTTTTTAAAGAGCATATATAGACTAATGGAGAACCTGGAAGTGTGGAAAATTTGAATCTGCATCAACTATGCCATTTTTAATGCTCATCAAGGCCCCACCCGTCCAACAACTATTGTAGATTAAGGGTTTTTTTTTTTTTAATCCAGGCTTACAAGCACTCAGCAGTAATACTTTACTTGGTCTCTTAGAGACACATGTTTAATCGAAGCTCATTATCTAGGCTCTGTAGTCTCCACAGTCAGCAAGGCTCTCTAAAGTCATTAGAAAAATAAACTTCTCAAGGCTATCCATACCATATATATTAGACTCCTATTGCTAATTTGCATTTTGGAGATACATGCCACAATTGACTAAAGATGGAGCCTACAGGATGAGCTTAGACCAATAACCTAACTAAACACCAGTGAAATAAATTCCATCCTTCACATGTGAAATGACTGATTACATTCCAAACATCCGTATACTGAACAGAAACCAATAGAGAAGCTTCAAGAAGAATGGAAATAAAATATATTACAAGACGTTTTTGGGTGCAAGCTTCAAGTTCAGACTGTGCTGAACAGTCTGTGAAGGTTTGGGCAAGCCCTATTCCTCCTTTTCAAGCAACTGCTTTGTCTTTAGACAAATCAATTATGCTTTCAAGGTGTTGAGAGATTCCATTTTGTGAAATACATTTTAGCTAACTAGAAGGTTGGATTCTCCTTTAAGAAGCAATATAATTCATGATGAAATATGAGATTAATGCTTTGTGAGAAAGCCTTTGGGTGAAAGGCAGAATGGATTGTGGAACAGACACGCTTTCCACTGGTTAAATGTTACTAAAAGATTCAGATTTCAGCTCCAAGACTGCCAAGCTTCATAGAGCTTTTATTATTGTCCTTTCTCTAACTTAGAAACAATAAAACAGGAAAACACATGAGGTTCTTCATCAGCGACTGAGTTACCACCCTCAGAATACCACCCATTTACAAAGTACCAGCATGTCCCACAAACTATCCATCAGATAAGTAAGCTTTTAGAGAACTTAAATACTACACAAGCAGAAGATCTGGAAACCCATACAGTTATTACAATGAAAATCCTGAATTAGGAATATGAAGGGCTTCACAACTTCATCTTTCTCTGTAAATTAACAGCACATTCAGGTAAGCGAATAAACAAGTATACTTTCCTTGTAAAAACATGTAGCTGAAAAAATGCCCAATTTTTGCTGTATGAAAAAACACATCATATTGCCAAGCTGTTCAGTGCAAAACTCAAAATGATTGTCATTAATAAGTGCCACTTCCCTAAGAATTGACCAGTCTACCTGGCACTTTGAAAAACGCCAGTGATGACCATTGGTATATAATTCCTGGAGGATGAAGCTGGTGAGGAAAAGGAACATGCACTTCTACAGAGACTCCAGTAATAAGCATTATTGCTACTGTGACACCATAAGGAAAGAACATAAAAAGCCTGATTCCCGTCTATACTACAGGGCCTTATCAGCTGCTGCAGGACTGACACAGCTGCTCTGAAGACCTCACCTGTCCACTCCAGGCACACAGAATGATTGAGGACACATTATGGATAGGGTGCTTTGTATTGAGCTCATTTTTTTTTTGCTTCTGACAGAACGCAGAAGGCCCTAAAGAATATGCAAGTTTGATCAGATTCGCTACAAGGTACACAGGCCTCCGGATGGCTCCACAGATGTTGGAGCTAAACGCTATTAACTTGCTGTAAATAGTCTCTTCTTACTAAAATGACAAATATCTTACATACAAGCTATATCATAGTTTACCCACTCCCCTGAAGACCACAGTAGTGTGTAGAACATTGGCATGCCTACATGTGTGCACATACGTCTACTGTCTGCACTAAAATAGGCACAACCTCAACTCGTGTTTACTGGCATTTCTCCATTGATTCAGCTACACTAAATAGTATCAGTTAAGAGACGTAAGGCAAGACCTTGCTCTTTCTGCACCAAAGCCATCTCCTACCCAGAATCCTGGAACCATCACAAAGAAGTACCTGCCACTTACAAACTTTTCATTTTTGAGTACATTTTTTCGCCCCCTACTTTGGAACAAATTATGAGCTTGTAGATCACAAGGAATAACTCAACAGAATCAGTAACCCATCTCCAATTATTTCACATCATCACTGTGGCTCAGATCTTGCCTTTCTATCATAACAGTTATATTCCTACAGAGCCTCTACGTTTCCCCTCTCGAGAAGAGGGCCGCATTTTGAAAGGCCAAGCTCTTAGGAACTCAACTGAGTTCTGACAGGCCTGGTCACTCACTGTTTCAAGCCTATCTTATCACTTACTAGGCAGCGTCCACATCTTCTCAGAACTTAAGTAATATGATCAAAAAACAAAATGTTAGAAAAGGCTGGACAAAAAATGAGATTCTTCCATTTTGAATTCCTCATATTTTCAGATTTTTCAATCTTGCATTGCTGGATAAAACTCAAAACCATCTTCACTGCAAGAAGTGGTCTTAGATTCATTTTGATTAAGTAGTAATGACAAATTAAGAACTACAGAAAATGTCATCAAAACTCCCTAGATTAGTAACACTGAAAAAAATGTATACTAGAAACATTTCTATAGGAACAACTCTATTTTTCCTGAGAATGAAAGCTTGATAGCAGGGAAAACAGAAAGCATCAAAGTTACAGATCAGTAGTTAGTACTTGAGAAGACTTATTTATGCAGTTACTGGAATAGTGAAGTTGAAATTTAATGTTCAATGTCACTAGAACAGATTTTATTATTCATTCTCCTTCAGTTTGCTTAGTTCACTTTTCTCATCATGTAATAGTGATTTATTTGGACGATTTTTTATCGTAAGCACAGAGAGTTCCAAAATGATATATGACACACCAGTCTTGATCCAGCGGCTAAAGAATTATCATCTTTATAAACTTCATAAAGATTGAATCTTTGCCAATATTTTTTACCCAGTTACATCTGGCTACAAGGATTAGACATTCTCAACAAAGCAGAGAAAACTGCTTCTAAGTCTGTGGGAAAAAAAAGTGCTTTGCTATTACTCAACATTAGAATACCAGCAGTGCTACTATTTACATGATACTGAATTATAACCAAGTCGTGCTTTATTTCATATCTTTGAAACATGCATCGTATTTTTAATATCACTATATTATTTTGCTTTTGCTAGATTGCATGATGACAAAAAAAAGCCTATTTGACCATAACAAGATCATTTATGCCACGAGCAGAGATAAACTCTTAAAACTATTCCGTTAGATCCTTATCATTGCCTATGAAGACATATTAGTACAAGTAACTGATGCACTACAGAACATAACAGCAAAGATCTAAGGAAACTGCTACAGGTATACTATACTTCTGCAAAGAAATGCTAAGAACATACGACTTCACTCCAAAATTTCTAAGGTGCATCATGCACTGTGACACTGGATGCTCAAAAAATTAACCAAGTGTATTTCAAGTAGATTGCAGATGTTCCTTAGACTTCCTGAGAGGTAACAGTCCAAATAAAATGCAGTAGTTCTAAGTACTAAAAAACAACTAGGCACTGTAGTCAGAAATAATATCTGTTAACATACATTAACTGTGCAGAAGGTGCCGCTTACGTAGAAATCTCTTACCTGCCTTGGCCAAATCACTCTTGATAAGGTTTGTTCTGAGAAAGATGCAAGTCCTTACACACACAGCAGCAGCAGAGGTGTGCGGGGCACACGCGGCTTTCAGCACAGCTCAGGTGCAATACATGTCAGTAATAAATCGGCTTCCCCCAGTAGCTCAGACCATATTAATTGGAGTATAGAGTCACTGCTTGCGAGGCTGCTGCGGCTGCTCCTTCTGCTTTGCGCCTTTGCAGAGCGCTAGCGCACGAACAAGCCGGAGAGCAAATCCTGCTCTCTCCCCCTCCACCTGCCTCTCCTCCTCCTTGCGGAGGGCCAGAGTTGGGCTGCGGCGGGCGGCGCAGGGCACGAGCGGAGCCTCCTCCCCTGTGAGGCGCGGAGCGGCGCCAAGCGGAGCCCGAGTCCCATGCCAGGGCCCGCATGGCCGGGGACGGAGCCGCGGGGACGCGCGGGCGAGCCGGCCCGCAGCCGGCACGCGCCCTGCGCTCCCACCGGGACCAGGCCGGGACCGCCGCCTCCTCCGCACAGCACCTCCGCGCTGCGCCCCACACGAGCTGCCGCGCTGCCCAGGCGCAGCTTGCCACAGTGCTAAGCAGCAGTTTAAGTTTTAGCTTCCCCTCCCGGTTCAAGGGTAGCCATAAAAAATGCCACTTTTCCATACAAATCACTAACTTCTGTAAAAGCCTTGCTGCCACTCGAGTTTAGGGCCGCTACTCAAGTTAGGCCTAAGTAGTACTCGGACTGAGGAGTTTTGCATACCAATGAACAGCAGCCCTCCCTGGCAGCCCCCACCACACATCCAAATAAAAACTTGGTTTCTCCCTTATTAAAAAATAACTGGCAAAGCTGCCGGTGGAACAAGGTAGTGAAACTGACTGCAAACAAAAAGTAAAACTTGCTACTCAGCGAGCAGGAGATAAATGATTTAAAAATGATTCCACAGCTACACGGCAAGGCATCCCGCAGCAAATTCACAGGCAGGGCACTTGCAGTGACTTGCTGTAGATAAGCAATGCTTCCTCTGTACAAAAAGCACATCCATGCTGTGAATATTGAATACTTCAAAGTTAAAGAGCTTAAAGCAAAGTTACTGAAAAACAATAGAAATCTTTAATTTTTCACTTTTCAGATTTGCACATAAGAACATAAACATGCTTGCCTGTACACCTATGTACGAGTGCTTCATGTGAAATCAAATCACCTCCATCAGCTATACCTCCACAGACAAGAAACCTTTCAGGTATATACAAAAGACCTTTTTCCTCCCTTAATATGGTCTAAACCACTTGGAAAGAACCTCAGTCCCCCAAGCAATAGGAAGCTTTTCACAAAATATTACCCCATCGACAGCTGTGAATCAATAGATCTCAAAGCTCTCAAAAGCCAAAGCTTTTGGAATACAGGGAGAAAGGAGACTGAAGATAAGAGAAGGCAGGATCAAAAATACCTGAAAGCGTCTTTAGTATCGTGCAGAAACCAAGCTAGACAGCCTGGTACTTACAGAGCTCATATATAAACATATGCATAAAACACTCAGCAAAACGGTTGGAGAAGATCAGAGTTTTCTAGCACCACTGGCTAAGTAATGAAGGACTTCTCTTCGGCTTGCACATGTATTTCTTATAACATGCCCTGTGTATCTTCTGCTGTAAATTCAAGTGAGCCTGCTTCATTGGTTCACATCTGAGGTCTAGATTTGAATAAAAAAAAAAAAAAAAAAGTGGTGAAATTTGAACACATTTGCCCAGTTTTTACAGTTTGAATAGATAATAAGCAAGAATGAGATAGCAAGTGTTCAACTCTGAGAAGCCTGTTTGGCCCAGGCTGGTATTTCCAATGGACCTGATCCAACTGTCAATCACATCACAATTGTTTCAGTCAACTCGAGCTGTAAGGCAGCTCCGTGGCAGTCTGTGCTGCTCTTCTGGGTGCAGGTAGCGAGCAGAGAAGACCAGGGGAAAAGACACATATCAAAACAGTGATCTAGCCATTCCCTGGAAGATCCTCTTCCCAAGTTTTTGCATCTCCAGAGCAGGAGGGTTGAAGGGCAACTTCAGAGAAAACTGCTGTTCCTCAGGAATTACAGGAGCGTTCAACACTTTACAGTCCACCCTGTGCATGATTAAAGGCCTGAACAGTTTGGGGAGGCTCCAATACTGACATTCTTTGCCTGTTCTTTCCCAGAATCTACACATGTGCATGTGGGAGCACAGTTCCCTTGCCACATTTCCTAGGAAAAAATCATTTACATACTGTCCAGTACTAGGCAGCACAAACATCTTGTTCATGGATAGAGTTATGAAATGACTTCCACAAAGTTTTCACGCAAAGAAATCACCTCAAATATTATAAGTATTTTACTGCGAAAGTACTTGATAGCTACTGCAAAACATTCTTCTCCTCATCTAATACTCACTCTATTATTAATAATTACTTAAAAAGTCCTTTTATGGCACTAAATAATCCAAATCAAGGAACAGAAAACTAAGAAGGAAACAAACTACGCAAGTTCACTTGCCCAAGTCAGATAAAACAACTTAATACTCAGAAATGAATCAACTTCCTTAAATCTAAGATACTAACAAAACAAGAAACTAAAAGCTGGTCAAAAGGATTTTCTAATGAACTTGGCTATGTCAGGGATCTCATAAGCTTGGGAGTATCATTGGTTTTTTTTTCCTCTGAAAACACTAGCAGTTCATACAAAATATTTTACTGTTATCTAATATACTCAGCTATTTACTGTGATTGTGACTGAGACAGAAAATGCCAAAATCTGGATTTCATTAATCACTGTCCATTACAAGTAGGAAACCTATATCTGAAAAATACATATGCATTTAATGCTACCTAGTCAATTCATATTTTTATTCAAACATGTTTTATTTAATAAGATTAGCAGATTTCTTATATGAATGACACCACATTGCGCAATACTTTAGACAGAAAATTGTATAGGCTGAGTTCATAGCAAAGGGCCATAAGATACAATTTTCATGGACAAGGCACTGCTTGACTCTGAAACACTTCAGTAGAATTAAAATTGCTAAAAAGAATTTATAAGATACAGAAAAGACCTGAAGGTATTCTTTACTGGCATTATTGCAAAGGTGGCACTGAATTTAGCACCTACTTGGAATTAGTGAACAAAAAAAATATTGGATAAAATACATTTAAGAAGTCAACTGGTTTCCACTTACACATAGCTGTTATTTCTGTGTTTCGTTTCTTTTTTCTCCCTTCAGCTCCAATACAGAATAGGTGCTATCACCCAGAAGTTGCAACATAAATCCAGCCTGGAGCTCACAGTGAGCACTGGAAATGGCATTGCAGATGGCTCGTGATTAGCTAAGTCAAAAGTAATTGAGATAAGTTACCTAAAAATGGCAAACCTGACAACCTTCATGAGTAAGTGCTGCAAATATATTACCTAGATCACTGCCCTGCTTTTTCCGGTAAGCAAACAAGCAAACTAAATCAAACTTTTCACCTTTTCAGGTTGCCTCATGATGGGTGGGTATAACTGGGACTGCCTCCAAACTGCCACGCTGCATCTAAGCAGATGCTCTCACATGGAAGGATGATGCATCATATATTATTACATATGTTATATTAGTTCCCTCTTTGCACAATTCCCCCCCACCTCCCTTCTTTTTAATTCATTTATACATATTTTAATTCTGTTCATAAGGCTATTCTTCAACAAAATATAAAACATAATCAGGACATAAACTGTTGTCAGATTCTATGTACATGAACATTTGAAAGGAATATCTGAAACACAGTTGGATGGCAGAGTATTAAATTGTCAGTTTAGGAATGACAGCTTGTCTACACATAAAAGGAGGGAAAAGAATTCCAGCCAAAGCCTGCATACTTCCTATACCAAAAATGCCCAATGACTTAAGAGGGTATTGGACAGATGAAGAACAAAGACTAAGTCCTTTCCTTTTTACCATTACTGATCCATACAACCAATTGTATCTGGCCTTTCAAACGCTGCTTTACAACTCAATATTTTTTCACTTTATAGCACAGTAATTTCCTCTGAAGCTGAGGGATATTAAGCTGGAAACCTCATGTATTTCAATAGATACCAACATAACGACCATCTAAATTGTACTTGGTATACCTCACATATTAGAACACCCAATTTGAATGATAGCTTGAAAATCGCTAGGGATGGAAATGTTAAAGTTTTGTCTAGAGAAAGCTGGCAGTAACACATTTAATATAAGATTCTAGTCCTTCAGCACACAGTAAGATAAATACATTAAGCCTAACAAATGTTTCTTGGCAAAAAAAAAACCCAACTTGTCATTTGCTTTTGTGATGTTCCCTTTTAATAAGGAGCAATACATACGATAGAAAAGAGAACACATCAGGAAAGAAACACCAGACAAGTACATTTTACAATTACATAGTTTGTCAGATAACTTAGTAATTTACTAACTTGGTTATTCCTAGAGTGTAAAAGACCCAGAAAATCAAGAACAATTCTGCCTTTGAGCTATTGGGATCCTACACATGCATGAAATGCTAAGCACGCTCATTATGCATCATTATTTTATTACTATCTAAATCATCAGTGTATTAACTCCGATCACTGTGCACCCAAGGGAGTGCTGTAGCTTTTTGGGACTTGCTTCATTTCACACTAGAAATGAAAGACTGAAGAAAATTAAGAGCTGTATTCTAAAATATCTGCAAAGAGAAAGAAAATAAAGGACTTGGAATAAACAGTATTTAGTCTCAAAATAAAAATGAAACATTTGGTCTTATTTGTAAAGCATATATGGAGATGAATCATCAACTCTGGATTTCAATTTTCCTATGGAGCATATAAATTTAAGGACAATTCAGAATCAGAAGTGTATTGCAACAGGAGGAAAAGCAGTCGAAGGAAAATCACCAAGACCCATCCATTGGAACAGTGTATATGAAACCCTCAAGTGAACGAAAATGAAGACAAAATACAGCGTGAGTTCCTGAAACTAGAGAACCACACTCTCTAGGAAGCGGGTATAGACCAAAAAAGAAGTAAGCACTTCAGCAAAATAACATGACCTCATCTAAGGCGATGCAGCCCATCTTTACAACATTTAGCAGGTATCCTATATTATTGATAAGGTGCCCTAAACAAAATCTAAACAAAAAATGAGAGAAAGGCATTATTAGTGATATCTGTCCTCCTACAGAATCCTACACAGGCCCAAGATGGCTCAGGGAGGATTAATTTAAACCTGTGCATCAGCAGTAGTTAATTTGCCCATTAAACTTCAGAGTTATCCACTTCTGAAGAGCTGTGCTCTTTAGGTGATGCAATAAATCAAACCATGCCGCATTAATGGAAAGCTAATGATAGCAGGTTAACCTGATTTTTCCACCTGGCTTTCACTGCTACTTGTGCCCAATCAGCCTGTCAGCTCCAGCCATTACTCAAGAGATGAAAACAGTCACTAGACAGGTCCACCCCTAGCACCAACCTTTGATTAGTTCTCAGCACCTTCTATACCGGCTCCCAAATTTATCAGCAGCAGAATTTACCAATCAAAGCAACTTTCCCCAGGTTTCTCACAAATCATTTGTCTTGTCCAGACAAAAGAGCAAATATTTTTTCCAAATTCTTCAAGTGTCTTAGGCTAAATTTAAATAAACTTTTAAAAAACAAACACTTAAAATGTTTCTATGCACAGCTTAATAGATAGCTGTTGAGTTTTTTTTTAGTACATCTGTTTCCGTATTTTTTTTTCCTGAAGATCTTGGACTGAAAATTACTGAACATCAGGCTTCAGTAGCTTTTAGATTATCATCTACTTTTTTTTTTCCTCTTTATATTTATTTATTCACTTATTTTCCATGGGTGAATAATCCCTAATGGTATTTTAAGTCTCAGAGTTGTACTCTCTACTTTGGCATGTTTTCTCTAATAGGCTGCAGATTCAATACAGTTTTCAGAGAATGAGTTACTGAAGAGAACAAAAGCCAGGTTTCAAGGATTCTGTTTTGTGGTGCTGCCTCTCACACTGTATAGTTATTAATCAATTCCTCAACTTTATTCCATATTAACAATACATTAATCCAAAAGGCTTTGCACATACTTATGAACTCAAAACCTGATACGAACCTCATCATTCTTTTTCTGTTTTACCTCATCACAGTCATATCTCAGTACTTCCTAAAAATTCAATGGTAGAAATTGCAAATTTTTATACATGAAATAATTCTGATAAAAATTAAGTTGCTGAAGAAAATAGATTTTACCGATTTCTGAATGGCTGTGTTGGGGCTTATAGATGGGTACAGAGAAATCCCTAGACTCTGGGACCTTGGATCCCTTGAACTCCTCCAGTCTCTCTCGCTGTTGCATGGGAGCTTGGGACGGAGGTCACAGTCACACAGCAAAACGCCAGCTGGGTACACAAAGTTTCAGCTAATTCCTGCTCTCAGTAAAAAGCAAAAATACTACAGAACTGGAGCCTTCCCGTATTTGGCCTCCTACTGCATACGAGTCCTTGACAGAAGCTACAGAAGTTTAATACAATTTTATAGTTAGTTTGAATGACAAGTAAGAAAAACTGTTTCTTTATGACACCATTACAAGAAATACTTCCTTACTGTCCTCATGTGGAATGTCCAAACAGATATTCTTTACAAGTGACAGGCTCAATTCCAATTGTGGCCCTTCTTATCCTTTAACTCCCACTATTGTTCTCTTAGTTTAAATTCCAGCTGATGAGCCTCTGCAGTAGGGTAGATGGATGTCTGCATTATAGATATGTCCTGATGCTGCATTACACATTGATTTGTTCATTCAGCAACACAGATTCAGGAAAACTACAGAATAGCCAACCAGAGAACTTTCACCAAGAATTGTATGAATCTATCTTTTGATCTTTTCCCTGATAAAAAGGTTTGGACGACTTTTTCTTGGCTAAAGGCGGTTTGATAAACCAATTGAACTTAACCAAAGGACCTGAACATGCCCTGTAAATGCATATATATAAAAAAAAAAAAAAAAAAAAGAAGGAATATTCTTTTCTCTGCCTAGAGAGCTCCCTCCCCCATAAATAGAGGCCGTAGAAGCCAAGGAACATGACTACAGGAGCCTTTTCCTTACAGGGTGCTTCTGCTTCCTCCTCACACGGAAGCGACAGCTCTATCTATAGCATGTTCACTCTAAGACTGCAAAAGGACTTGGCTCTAGACAGGAATAACAGGATGAAAACTTTCCTCTTTCATTGCAAATGAAATGTTTTGGAGCAGATTATGGTGGGTGTATGGTAATGCCTTCATCTAATGGAAGAACACAGCAGCAGGAGAGCTAAACATCTTTACTTCTGTCAGCTTTCCTGAAATGTGCTGTATATAGCAGAAACCATTGCCATACTGGATGAGTGAGGAGGAAGCCCCCTGAGAAACCAGGGCGCAACACGCCAGGAACTGCACAGGCCCGAGGTGCATAAAGAGAGAGGTGTGGGTGGAAAAAAAACCTGACAGAACTTCCCTTGTACAGATGGTTCTGAAAAACATTCACATGGATGGAAATAAAAGGCTCTGCCAGCACAGTTTGGACAGCATGACATCTTTGTCATCGGTGTTTAATCTTACTTTGTTTCCTTGTTTTACTTTGATGTGAGATAGTCTGATGGCATCAGAGTGCAATCTATACCTTCCTGGTGGGTTTTATCTCAGAATGGCAGAGGTGAAAGGATGCAGGGAAGAAAACCTAGCAGTCTATTTCCTCATTCTCTGTTCCTTTCATTCTTAGACTTCTTTGAGCCATCCATCTCAGAAAATGTAGCTCTGCCCTTGTTTCAGGGAAGGCTGAATAACAGTCAGAGAAGCAACTGATTCTACTGAATATTTCCTCATGAGATGAGAGAAAGTATCAAGAGGCAAGACCAACTTAAGCCCTCACTCAGCTTCAACAAATACATGAAAAATCATTACAGTCTTCTGCAGGCTGCACAAGCAAAGTATCCAAAAGCCAGGGCAAGCAGTATATTACTAGCATTCTGGCCATGGCACCTCTCACACAGGTGCTGTATCAGCCACTGCCATAATTAGAAAACTACACATGCCTTTAAAAGCCTTGTTTCCTATTGTTTATAATTCAAACAGCTCCAGTTCACTAACATTTTAGTTTCAGGAAACTGCTTCTCATGGAATTAATCAATAAAATTACATTCCTGATAATTTAGGAATAAAACTACTATTTAATTTCCGGTTAAATTAATTCAGAATTAATTTTAAAAAATGGAAAAAGAGACAACAAAAAATGCACTGTTCTGTTAAATTTCTTTCTTTCAAAGGAATACAAAATGCAAAGAGTCACTAAAGAACAGGATTATCTTTGTGTTTTGCTTCATCACTGATGTTAACTTGCCTGAAGTTTCCACTCATTATGGATTGCAACTTCATTGAATTAAAGAAACTGTGCCTACATTTTAATTTCTGGTCATTTTGAGACTGATACTAAACACTATAATTGACACAAGCCTTATTTTCCCAAACTTTTAATGTCCAGTTAGCAATTACAGAAAAATATGACTACAAGAGGAGCCTATCTCAAATGTAAACAAGACCTAAGTTTAATCTAGATTTCAAGGTTAAATTCACTCCAAGTACGATTCAAAGAAAAACTAGGGCTGACAACTAAAGTAGAAGGAAAAATTAAGCCTATAAGCAAGACAGAATGAGTAGAACTAGTTGTTTAAGGAGATGAAAGCCTGCATCCCAGGATCAGGAAGCTAGTGATCAGGAAGCTACAGCATTTACAGACCATGAGTAAACAGCCTAAGCAGATTGAGAATTTATAAAGTAGATAATAATAAAGACAGAAAGAAAGAATCAAGGGTGAACAAGCAGCCATCAACCTAATTGGGACTGATGAAAACTGGCCAAAAGACCAAATCTATACTGAAATTCCACTGACATTTGAAATTGCAAAGAAAACAAGATGGCAAAAAAAAATCAAGACAATTCAGATGTGGACCACTGGTAGTACATAGCTGAGCTTGAAAAAAAATGGGAACAAGGATGAGGAGTGAAGGGCACAGCTGGAAAAAAAAAAACCAAAGGGGAAAATTTGATGGAAGGTGTAAATGAAAAGAATCTGAATCCCTGGAGCTAAGAAGTCTGAGGAATTAAGAAAGAGCAACTTATGCATAAGACAGTATTGTGTAATAAGAAGTCACTGTTACAGTCATGGATAGAAACAAAACCAATGTGATACAAACTAATGAATGAGATCAACAAAAGGTAGGTGAAGGATATCAGACAAACTTTGAGGACCAGAACATATTGCAATATGCCTGCAAAAGTACCCGCAAAATGCACTGCCATTATTTTGCATTACTTGCTAGTTCCAATCCAAAGCAATATGACAAAACTGGCTTGTCATGCACATTATATTCTTCAAAGTCTTCTCGACTTACTGAGCGCTCAGGACACACCTGCTTTGGTGTTTAGTCTGGAAGACTGTCAGAAAATAAAACAGACCTATTAGCTCAGATAAAAACTGCAATCTGTTTTCTTGTCTCAACATGGAGAACGTTTTATGACTGCTGAAAAAAAGTTAAAAAACATCAAATACAGATGATATTTCTGCCACTATCATGTCCCAGTTTCCTTAACTAGAATTCACATCTGCATTGTTGTTTTTAATACCCTTTGATGGGTCCATGATTTTCTCTAATGGCTTACTGCTCTTTTTATACTTTCAATATCCTAAAAATCCCAAGTCTCAAACTTGAATTATGCATGGTATGTAAAATGTAGTATTTTCATTTAAATTTTTGGTATGAGAGTTTCAGTGGTTGCCCATTGGCTTGTCTGTTATGAGAAGTGATGAATAATCATTCAATATTTGCATTCATTTAGAAATCTCTTTTTGTGTGTGTGTGTGTGTGTGTGTGTGCGCGCGCGTGAGTTTTGGTCCTTTCTTTTCCAAGTTGTAGACCATTTAACTTGTTCATACCAGGAATTCATTCCAATATTATAATCATGCCATTGTTCTTCTCCATTTCCTTTCCAGATCTCAAATATCCTTACTGAGAGTGGACAGAGATGACTCCTCTAAAATTGCATTTGGCTTTTGTAGTTGTTGCTAAAATGTGACAGATAGCTTTGCTCAATCACTCAAGAAATCTTTCCAAAGAGATAATTTATATAAGAGTATGGAATTTCTGAAATTCATACAAATAGCAATTCAGTTTTCAAACTCTGAAATTCACCTGCCATTTCTTTGCTCACTGACTCTCAGCAGTAGGCATTATTTCTGGTTCTTTAGAATTAATGATACTGAGAATTATTTTTACCATTTATAACCTTGCTCCTCTTTCCCTGAATATGTAAAACTCATTTTTATGGAACTCCATCTGACACCTTGGCCCATCTTTTCTTAGTATTCCTTTTCCAATTTCTCATCAGATATCACTCTGAGAGAAGAGCATCCCTTTTTAACATTCAAGCTTTATTTTAAGAGACTTCGTAAGGAATCTCATTGAAGACTTGTGAGATATCTAAAAACAGTAGACCGGCCAGATCATTCCTAATCTTGCTTATTGATTACTCCCAGGCCTTTTTTTTTTTTTTTTTTTTTTTCCACAATCTAGAACAATGCGGGAGACCTCACGTTAAAAAAGATGGTCTCATGCCCAAAGAAAACAGACACTAGCCTGAAGAAGTGAGATGTTTTCTTTCCCCAGTGCAATCTGGGTGGAAGTTCATTTGTTCAAATCATTCAGAGTTTGCACAAATAATAACCTGGAGGGTTTCTTCCCAACAAGGGGAAGAGTTCAGCACTCAAACTCTCAAATTTTGATCTTTCTGCAGAGTCTGGTACTCACAGGTGCACTTGAAATGATGGGAGCCAACTTTTAAATGTATATATTGCTATGGAATACTAAATATCCTGGGCATAAAAGCAAGATAGTAGGTGACTGAAAAAGGACAGCCAGTCAGTTCTTGCCTTAATCTGTCCACATTTCCACTTCTAACCAAAATTACAAACAATAACAACACTCAACTCCAAGACATTTTGTGAAACTAAGTTCGTCAATGCTTTTCAAGCACTCAGATACTTTAAGCATAAGTATGCTAAATACCATAAAAAAGCCTGTAAGGAAATTATTAACTCTGACTTTCAAACTGCATTTGAACAATGGTCAATAAACACGGCAAGAGATACCAATGGACATGCCAGAAGAACAAACACGGAAAAAGCTTTAGCTTCCATTCTGCTCTCTAAACGGAACAGAGGTGTTCCAGAACAAGCTCTATGTTCCTATTGTTCTATTGTTACGCAACGTAAAAGCTCCTCGATATGTACAATCCCAGTTCAGACACTTACAATCTATTTCTGAGGGTTTGACTAGACAGCAAAGATGACCCCTCAACATAACTCTATGTTAACATATGTGAACCCTGTGTGTATTTAACACACAATGTGTACATGCTTTCCACTAAGAGCAGTGCTCTGTTTACAACTGAACAATTACAGGTAGATTAATTTCATCTTATCCTACTCATTATTTAACAAATACTACAGTCCAGCTCATTGATCAGATCAAACTTGTGCTGGATTTCAGTTGGCCTTTTGGCTCTACAATTTGCTGCCCATCTCACATAGTTTTCTCTCATTTCCCAAAGACAGATAGAAACACACTAGACCATTTGATACCATTTTTAACCTATTCAAGCATTTAGATTATCCTTTTCTTTGCTTTCCTACTAGGTAACATTCATTAGTTAATTATTATATCTACAACTCCTTTACGGCTGGATACATTCACCTCTGGCCTAACCGCTACACAACAGACAAGGCAGAACAAACTACCTACATCACTTTTGCCTGCAGTGCTAAGACAAGAGCTCACTTGGCTTTTTCCAAGCCCTTCACTAAAGGCTCATCAGCACACACATAGCACCTCTGCTCCTCTGCTCTTTCAGCAGGTGCTTCCTTTTGTACCTGACAAGGTTGCTGGCTGGTGAGGGCTCAGAGGCAAAATCTGGGCTACATCTTAATCCTCTGTGACACTAAAATAGAAATCCTGTATTGAACACAAGTTTCTAGCTGATCTGAGGACGTAATTTTTGTTTCAAGCACAGATAAGAAAAGCAGGGAGAATGAAATTTAAAAAAAATCCCAAATTATATCATTTCATTCAATAGCTCAAGGTATTCACATAGGCACATATGCCATTTTTAATTCTTCAAAAGAGGCTTGAACCTTTTTTGAGAGGGAGCACACCCTTATCACCACAGCATGAACTAATTCAGCACAGAAAATGTCCTCCAACTTTCCTGTTAGTGTCATGTCACTAAACAGTCACTGACACAATATGCAAGGACATAAATCTTCCCTAATTCTGACTGCAAAATCTAAGCTACAAGGACAGATATTTATCATAAGGAAAAGTAATAATAACTACAAATGTAACTATTACAAAAAGAAAGTGCCCACAAGAAGAGAAATTGAAGAAACTCTTTTCCAAAATAGGGCCTAGAACATGCCTCCAAAAGCAGAAGCCCAGTTCAACATACCGTTTGCGAGCACTATCAGTTGTTGGTCAGTCACCAAACACTCAGCTCTTCATCGAGCTCACCATCTCAGCTAAGAGAGCAAATATCTACACCTAACCATCCCTATTAGGAAAAATCCCTATTAAATTAAGAAAAACCATTATGTTACCCAAATTAATAACTGAGTGAGAAACTCCAAATCTGCCTGAAAATCTCCAAGGCGAAGTACTACTCCTCCCAGGTAACTCTAACAGCTCCAAAGTTTTATTTTCAAGTATCAAAGAGTCAAATCTCAGGGTGCTTAGTCATGACCACATATGTCCTGTGACCTCAAAAATTCCACCTGGTACATTTAGTAACGTAGTATATCACATGCAGGAAGCACACTGAAGGCTGAGACCCAAGGGAAAGACTGCATTTTACTTCGTGATATAGATGAGCTACACTAAAGCTATTTCATATGTGAGGACAGTATCTCTGAATCCAAATAATATGACTATGTAGTTCACTCACACACACATTTTTCATTGATGCCTTTCAGGGAGAAGGAGGAAGCACATCTTCAGCAACACCTGATTTAAGACAGCAAGATAGAGATGTCTAAAAAGGACATCAGCAGATACATTCTCTCACTTACATTGCCTCCTAAACACTTGGTGGCTCAACTAGATCATTTATTGCCAAATATTAACCCAACATATTCACTATTATTCAACAAACATTCTTTATTTTACTGAGGCATCTTCCAAAAGGTGCTACAAAAGAAGGGTGAACAGAGAGCTTTAAGAGCCAAGCAGCTGTTCCCAAAGACCCTGCACAGAAGCTGCTGCCCAAAGCTGCTGTAGGACAGGCCTTCCTGCCCTTCTCAGATTCAGCACTCCCAAGCAGCTGCAAAGATTAACTTGACTTGCACAGGAAGGAGTAGAGCACAGTATCTACATCAAATTAACAAAACAGGGCAAACTGCAGCATAAATTTTGCACCACTATGTGCAATGCCCGAATTGCAACCATTTTCTCCATTTCACAGGGAGAAATTACATGTGTGCATGGGCAAGAAGAGGGGGGGAAAAAAGCTATTTGTTTGGCAGATTCTGCTCACATTCTGAACTTCAGGTGCTACTGATTTTTTTCCCCCTGCTTCAGTCAAGAACATCATGAAACAGATCTATTGAACACCCTTTGTATCCTACTAACTGCCATTGTTTTTAATTGTTAAAGAGGCAAAAATAAGTATCCAACCATTGCCTGTCAATCTAGTTTGCAGTTCAAACTCTACAGTAGTGTAGAGCTGTGCTGCTATTCCCATCAATCACCTCTTGTAACCCAAAGGAGAAAGTTACTGACTGACACCAAGGAGAATTTCCTTACATTCCATCCTCACTATCTAAAGGGGCTTTGGGAGTCGAAACTATCAAATTAGTGTCAAATTGAGGCATTTCTAAGAAGTAGGCAAGGAAAAAGAAAAAATAAAAACCTCAACTCTACCTGTGTTCATTTTACATGCAGCCCACTGCTAACTTCTAATCATACTCACTGCCTGTCACTTCGAAGGACACATTATGTCAATGTCCATATTCTCCTTTAATTGTACAAGTGAATCATCCTAACTCACTTGCCTGAGAAGGCAAGAGTTTAAATACCAAAGCAGTTTTACCTTCACACTATTTTCTGAAATAAACATTTCTTTTCTGACACAGGAAAATGAGTCAGGTGTTCTTGAATTGTTTTCTCTTTGCTCCATAAGCACTCGCCTGCCTATCATTCATCTTCGCCGTAATTCAGACTGTGAATCTCCAGGGAAAGGCATGAATCAGTTCTTCTAAGTTTAACTAAATAAATGTAGCCAATAAAGAATAAATTAGGACATTTGTTGTTTTACACTTACACATGCTATTTATAAAGCCATAGATTCTAAAACGCAGAAAATAATTTAATCCAATCCTTCTGAGATGACAACAAAAAAAATCCGCGCACTTCATCCCACACATTTTCTGCCAATGTATTTGTAAGGTTACTATTAGTTATCTGTGTGTCAGCTTGTCTTGGCACTGCTGATTGTCAGAACCTGCTGTGAATTTCATGCATCTTCTCACCCATGTTTTGTGAAGCTTAAGGAAATACAATTAGTTCTGTGGTTCAAATACTGCAGTCATTAGTCAGCTTATTTGTTGAACGTTGGATAAAATGCAATAAGAGCTCTTAGCCGTTCATCCCTTTTTTAACAAGCAGGCTCAGCTGCAGCGCTAATCCAAGTATTCCATCTCTTAGCATTCTTAGCATCCAAGTAAATTGTTTTTCATACTAATTCACTACTTTCTACTGTTTTTTTCCCCGTGATAAACAGGATATGTCTAAAGGGAAATCTTTTCCAGTCTGTAAAGAGAGAGAAAAATGTAAATTGCAGAAACTCCTATTAACTGCATATTTCTATTCAAACAACAAAGCTCTCTATTTCAGGTTTTTCACCTAACTTGAGTCCTCTGTTGCTTGCAGTACAGAAGCATCTTACTGTATTCTTAGTCCACAGGTATCCCTATACTTAGTAGTTAGCTTATCCCTGGGAACTGAAAACTAACATGGGTTCATTTAGGACCAACTCTATCCCAAGTGAGGCCAAAGGAATTATCTGCCTCTAACTGCCCCGTATGGTTCAAGTCTAACCTTATTTCTTAGTGGCCATTTAAGTGACTGACTCAATTAGCAGTGTGTGCTGTGGGAGCATTGTATTTCTGAGGAGTTTATTTTCTAATGACTCATGAATATCCACTGAAAAATGACATTTATGAGATGGAATGAAAAAGTAATCATTACAAGAAATTTTGAAGCAGATTGAATCAGTTTTGCTATCTTTAACTACATATTCATGAAAACACCTGCAGATTCTGGCCAAGTCCCATAGGAATTTGGAATATATTTTATTTGATTGATTAAAAGCATTCAGGTTTGAAAATAGTGAAAAATAGAAGAGAATAAATACTGTGAGGTCAATAAAAATGGAAAATCTCCTTTTGTCTCAGACTGAGGCTACTAAATTCCATCGCATCTTTCATGACCCTTCCTGTACCCCTTAGAGAAAGGGCACTCACCTGGAACAGTACCCTAAACTGTCTCTTGAGACACACTGTTGCTTTCATTTTTAGGACACATTTTCTTGTCATTTCATGTTCACCAGGACAGTACCTGTCACACCAGTAACACTGGTGTTACTGGCCACTGGAGAAAAATACTCTTTTCTATAAAAATACCCTACTTCCACACTATACTTCATTTGGAGAAGGTGATATCAAGTCATCTATCAGCCTACTATCTCTTATGCTCCCTGCTTACATGCTTATATCCGTCACCTAATTTCACACAAAGACTGCTCTGAGAGGTGCTTAAGCACTGAACTGGCACCAAAAAAAGCAGCTTCAACAATAAATCTCTCTAATGGCCCAGATCTGCATTCACCAGCCCTTCACTACTACTGTTCCACGCTATCCAATTCAGAATCAACGAACAAAACCTCGTAATTTCATCATATTAAGTTTTTCTCAGTCATAACAAGTCATAAAATTCAACAAAGAAAAAACATTGTGTGCCTTTTTAGATCTTAAATGCACACACAAGTGAGGGTCTAGTCCCTCACCCGAAAAATTAAAACCCAGAGATGGACAATTCACTGATGGTTCCTCAGTCACAGTAAAACTGCCACTCGAACAGGCCATGTCCCAAACCTGCATCACCCGCTCCATTTACTGTAAAATACTCTTGTAAGGTCCTATATTTCTTCTAAGGGAAAGCAAATGGAAATACATTTCTTGCAAAGTCTTAAAGCTACGGATATTTCCCAAAAGATGGTCTTCCTGGTTCAGATTTGGCAGAATGGATAATACTCCCCTCTACAGCCAAGTTCCACCTTCAGCTAGAGACAGGACTTGCTGCACAGCAGCATAAATTACATTTATTAGCTTGAGATTCCTGACCTGCAAGGCAGATCAGAATTAAATTACTGCAAAGTTCAGACTAATTAGGACTGGAGATATTTCCACAGGTGGGGATTTAGCAAACACTCTGCACCTCCCAAGGAGGATTACAGGGATTTGGTTGACACAAGACACTTGGCCTGCTCGCCCGAGCGGGTGGGTCTGTGTTAGCCACTGCCTGCTCCTCGGACACACCGTGTGAGCTGTGTCCTGAGGGGCAGCTTGGAAAAAGGAAGGAGAGATTCCGCTCCCTTCCTTCCTAAAAGGCACCGGGGCTCTGCAATGCTGCTCCCTCCCCTTTGGCAACTATAAAGGAGCATTGTAAGGGTGATAAAAAGCAATTCAATAAAGATATACTTAGAATCCTTTTATATAAAAATTATATAACACATCTGTATATTCATATATACACACAAACAGGAGAAACCACACAGGAGAAACCCCGCACACGCTGCGAAATAGTTGTGATCTGCAAAAATTTAGGTAAGAACACCCACTAGGCCCATGAGGCTAATTCACTTCAAAACCACCAGGAACAAAGCACACTGGTCAGGGGACAGCAATCTGCTCTAGTAAACTATGCCCAGCAACACTAAAATCAAGCTCTGGGGCAGACAAAAATAACTATGTAAGAGTAAAATCAGAGCAAAGGCATAAGAAGAGCTTGCATTTCACTTGCGGATGCTGCTGGACTCTACCCCACCTACGCGCCCTACTCACTGCCTTGTTTGCCTTGACTGCAACTTGCTGCTATTGGCCTTGAAACGACAGGGAGAGGTATCAGGGATGGAGATGAGGCACTGCTCCAACGGGGAGGCCGCTCAGCACTGCCTACTGCAGAAGGTAAAGTAGAGTCAGCAATTCAGTCCTTTAAAATATGAATGCTCTTTCCCACTAAGTCTAATTACCACAGTTCAGTGGCTTAAACAAAGCGATCCAATAGCTTCAGCCCTGCTTTCTAGGCACCAGCCTTGCAGTCAAAACCTTTCATCTTCTTTATGGTGCAGTTTGTTTTCCCTTCCCCTGCAAAGCATCTAACTTACAGACACAATTTCTCCTTTAGGATCCCATCATGAAAATGGGGAGAGGGAAAAGTTGTGGTAGGAAGAGCCTTGGGCTGCCCCGCACTGAAACATTCACAGCAGGCAAATCAGGGTGATGACATTAGAGACAATCAGGCTCACACCTAAAATACAAGTAATGATTTAAATGACAACTGTATTATTCACTTACATTACCTACTGCATATGATATATTCAAGTAGAGTGACTTGTACAACAGAAATTAAGAAACAGGACATTGCAAAGATCTTCATGGTCTAATTCTGATTTCTACATGTCTGTACGGTCCAAAGTCAAGGAAGATGTAAATTTAAATCCATGTTAGCCTTAAATTCACTCTGTTGATTCTTGCACAATGCTTCCGTCAACTCAATCTTTCTCTTAAGTTCTTTACAACATAATGTAACCATTAATAATAATCAAGAAAACTCTGAGATATTCACTCAACTTAGCCTATCTTCAGCCTTTACCTAGACATAAAATCTATTTATTCCTAAGGAAGCTTTTATTATGGGATAAATTTTAATAGACTCACATTATCAGGATTTTTCTCATTATTTATATACTGACATTTTAAATACCAACACTACATTTACCATTCACATCATGATCAGTCTGTGTGTTATATTGCTCATTAAGCAGATCCTACCCTGGTATACATTTCTACTTGATGGTACCGACAGCACCTGTATAACACATCTTTACTGATGAACTAAATAATTAACTCTGTCAAGTCCCTAAGTGAAGCACGAAGAACAGTATTTTTGGAGATCGGTAGAAAATTAGGCACATAGTTAAATACCATGTTGAAAAAGGACATAATGAAAAGAGGAAAACTCAAACCAGATCAGGGAGACTAAATAAAAACCTTAAAAAGTGAAAAATGATTTTACCCTTGATACCTCAAGACACCAAAATATAATCAAAGACTTTTCCATGATGAGACAAATTCAGAGAAATTATTTTGCTATTATCTTTACAATATATTTGGTTGCTGATTTAGCTATGTACACAACTGTCCTAAAACCAAGTATATCAGCAGGTTAGATGTGAGAGAAGAGAGATCAATCCATGGGAAAAGACATGATTCTAGACATGACCATCTTCCTCCTCTCCCTGCACCTAAGCACGTCCCTGGCCCTTAACAGAAGCAACAAAGCACATAAATAAAAGCCTTAGGTAGCTCACTTTCTGTCCCATATGCTTATCTGTAGTGAATCTCACGCCTCTGTTGCAAATCTTTGGAAAGTCTTTGGAAAAAGATATAATCCAGATTATTTACGCTTGAAATTGGCTATTGGTAAGAGAATATTTGCTATGTGTCTAACTGCAGACAGAAATGTGAACAAGATAGAAAAAGTATCCATATATAAAGTACAGTTCTTACTTGAACAGGCCTGACTTGCTTCTCTTAAGAAAAAAAGCCATTTTATAAACGGATAGCATGCAAAATGCTAAATAACATTTTTGTTATGAAACTGAGTGCATGCTTTAAATAACTAGCAAGTTTACTGCATACATGTACATTTCTTCATGAAAAATTATAAACATTCAAGTTGGCAAATCCTCCAAAATGTAATCCATTGAACCTTAACAGTCATGTTTTCCTTCCCCTTCGTCTCTTTCTTAAAATGCAAGGAACAGATGTGCTGATATGAGAAGGCAATATGAATCTGAGCAAATAAATACTGAAAATGTGCTATTTAGCTTGTATCGTGCTGAAAGATTACAGTAAAACATAATATGAAGGGCACTAAAAACTAGATACACATTGGCTTTTAAATGAAAATTTACATTATAGAAAAGTACAAGGAAGAAAAAAAAAGAATACTTTTTACTCGTAAATTCTTCCTATAGGATTCCTGTAGGAAATCTTTTAGCAGATTGGTGCTGAACACTGATTTGGTTGTATCACTCCCAAGCCTATAGCCAAAATATATCCTGCATTCAATTATAATATTAACAGGCACTGAGCTCATATAAACTGATTCCCTTCCCCTTCACATAAACCTCACACTGACACAATTCCAGCAGATTCATTGAAATTATTCTTGGTTTATATGAGTATACCCATGAGCAGGAGGGATTTTGATGTTTTCTCCATATGTTACATGAACTACCACACATACTTATTTAACCCACCAAAACTTTTTGCATACTTTGGATAACAGCTTGCCAGAAGTCTGACATCTGGCCCTGCTGCCCAATGAATTAAGCCACCGGCCTATTAGGCAAATATGTGGAAAGAAAAACCTGCTATTCAACATGAAATGTGAGCTAGCTCTGTGTCCCAAAGTGAAACCAAACTTCAGTGTAGTTAACGAAAATCATTACATGATTTTGAAAGGTCTTATGTTAAATGGCTTCAATGCATCTCCTGGTGGACATTAGACCTTATCTCGTATTCAGGGCACAACAGCTGCAATGTAAGCAGTGTCTCCAACTCAGAATGGATGTAAGGTTTAAGCTAGATGGATTCGGGCCAGCACGACTCCCAGTTTCACTAGTACTGACACTAACTGAACCTATAGCATTCATCTACGTTTGCCTGGCCTATCTTTACAAAATATCTTAGCCCTGTGTTACTAAAATACCCGCACAAGGGAGAAAGACATCCACTAAAAAGCAGAGATGGATGA
Organism: Nothoprocta pentlandii; assembly: GCA_013398315.1. Lineage (NCBI taxonomy): Eukaryota > Metazoa > Chordata > Aves > Tinamiformes > Tinamidae > Nothoprocta > Nothoprocta pentlandii. The sequence goes on from VZSG01000083.1 coordinate 1,481,342, forward strand.
ACTAATTGAGAATATGAGAGTACATTAGCTACTCAGAGTTCATTTCTAACCATAAGATTAAAGTGAATGTCCCCACATTCTATTTATTTGAAATGAAATTATATAGGACTCTAAAGTCATTCAAGATAAGAATGCTGGCTGGGATTTCCAACAGATTTTATGAAGACTAAGTGCCAAAATCCTACAAAAATTTACATTGGACCACATGGTACCTCTTCATTACAATTCAAAATCAAGCAAATAAAAGATGCCTACTATATTACTTACAATATCACATATAGCAACTGACATGAGAAGATTTCTACCCCCCACCATCCCTTGAAACAACCGAGATGGAATTGAGGAAGCAATAGAAATTGATGGCTCTCCAACCCCAACAGTCTTATACCATACTATCTATTAAATCTTAAACTCTTGATGTAATAAAAATAACCTGCAAAGTCTATGTTAAGAGAACTACCAGTCAATATTTAAGAACAAATATAAATAGGAACATCACAACCATAAATTCCATAATTTCACACACCGACTCAGATTATTTACTAATTTGCATCCATTCTTCAGTAGAGATTCATTTTTGTTTTATTCACCCGCATTTACCCCATCTTTCAACAATAACAGAAAGGTTGCCTATACTTGAATATACAAGAACTATCTTAGAAAAAGACAGACCTTCTAGTTTCAAGCACCAAGGCCCAATCCTATTTCTTTCTCATTTGCCATGCCATTTCTTTGGGCAAGGACTGTTCCTCATTTATGAATGCACAACACATTATAACTAGAAAAGCATTTATTTATATGTATAAGTATTAAAAATGTTATGCTCAAAATTCAAATACTAATGAAAAAAAGAAAAAGAGGGAATAAGCCTGCAATGCCTCCAGTTGATAAAAACACATATTGACCTCAGCTATAACACATAACATATGCAGTTACGGCATAAGTATATATATTAATATATATACAAATACATACACATAGACGTATGCATTTATATATAAGTATGAAGAGCCTAATGCATGTCCAAACACCATGGGGCACCTTGTACCAGAATACGCAGTAAATAAGCAGGTGGGGTAAGGGATGAAGTCCCTGGGCATTGTCAGTCGAGCAGCATCTCTCTCATCTCTTGCCTCCATGAATGAGTTTCACCATAACGAGTCTACTGACACGAGGGAGAGATTTTTCTGGTAGCTCTGTTAAACCTGTTCTCTTTGTCAGCTTCACTGTCACAGAGTTCTTGAAGACTTCAGAGACATCTCAGCTAGGTATGTTGCATATTAACAATGACAGAATATCTGGAAGAGAACTGCAAAGGAGGAAAAAAAACTTTCCTATGCTGCCCTCTCCTCACCACAGTCTAAGTCCGATAAAAAAATAAAGAATAAATAAATGAAAGGCAGCTAGCTCAGAATGATAAGACTCAAGAGATGAAAACATCCATAGGGAGCCATCAGTCAGCATGCCAGGGACTAGTCAACGATCCTGGAATAAGTTGCATTTCTTGAGCAAATCACTTATTCCTTCCCTAATTTTCCCAGCTTTTAAAGTATTTACTCAAACTTTTCTAAAGCTGATATGCATATCCTTCTGCCGTATATATATATGTTCTTTTTCTCAGTCACTCTCCCGGGCTATCCAAAAGGACTCCAGTGTGAAGGCTGTAGTGGATATGAAGCATCCAGGCTACAGGCCACTGTCTTATATGCAGGATTGATTTATATCCTCCTCCTTGAACACTGGTCCCATTAATTGCTACAGTACTGGATAAGAACTCAATAATAGCTCTGAATGTGGTTTTAGAGGAAATGGAAAGGTGGAAAGCATTAAACTAATAAACAGGAAGGGAACAAGATTTATACAGTCACAGTAAACATAAAAAGAAAAAAAGCACACATGTGCAATGGGAGCTTCATTGCTAGCCTGATGAGTCGATACCACTCTCCATTTTTTTCACAAAGGCAATTGTAACACACCAGTCACAATGTTTACACATTCCTATGAAACTTTGATAGGAATTTTGCAGGTGGACAAGGATGAACCAAGTCCAGAAGTCATCATTATTTTCTATCCTTACACCATTACTAGAATCAATTGTGAACTAGGCTATTCACAAGGTTCTGAAATAGCTCGTCCTTCTGGCCTGTTCCACTTGTGTATGACAGGAATAACCAGCAACTCCGTACCTGCAGTTGTTGTAAAGACCTTGAAGTAAAGGAACCAGTGGTAGCACTTCTTAACAGTTACCTACAAAATGACTTAGGAACCGAGAGATCAAATCTGTCTTCTTCATTCAGCTGTTTGCTGAATGTAAGACACCCTATTCGACCCTGCTGGAGAACCCTGGATACAGCCATCAATTCATTATTTTGATGGAAAGGAGTCATCCATATTCACCAAGTGCACTGAAAAACTAAAACCAAAAATTGCTGACCATCTGTTTTAATTTCAGATTCCCCCTCCCCCCCCGAAGTCTTCTATTTAGAGTTGAACACACTAATAGATAAAAATCCATTTGAGAAGCACTTTTGGGGTACAACTAGCACCTGAGATCCAAGTTTGTCCTTGTCACCAAATTGTCTATCCTTTGAGCAGTATCTTTTCCTTCAGGGATCTATTGCAATTACTGGGAGTACTCTGCCACCTTGATCCTGCCTCCATGCAAGCCAACTTGCTATTCATTTTATTCAATTACTTCAAGCGTAATTTCTATCTTCATTTCATCATTGCATTTAACTAAGAGACTTAATTCTGCAAAGGTAAGAAATAGAGATCTCCTGTTCATGCACTGCTAAGTTCCACCTGTACAATCTTTAAGTTAGTTTATTCATGCTAATAAATTAAGCTTCAGACTCGAGGAGCACAAGTAACCGGTCATTATTTCCTCTTTTCCTCCCATTTCTACTGAAACACTTGACCAGATTGTTCTTTACATACAAGCATATGAAAAAAGTAACATCCTGGAATACACAGATGGAGAAATTAGGCAAAAGTACCCTGATCAAGGTCATATAACAAGTTACCGCAAAGGGAGAAAAACAAGTCACATGCTATTCAACACACATAAATAAACACAGCTCTAAGGAAGTTGATTTCAGCAAAAGCCTCAGCCTCCCCTGAATAAAATCATTTAACTCTATTCTTTTATCCAGCAATTAAGATATGTGAACACGAATTTAAGTATCAAGTCTTATACCATCTAGTACGTGCAATTGGAAATGTCTTAATTTTTAACATACAGCAGTGTCCTAGCAATACTGAAAATGTGAAAAATAAGCTAATGGAGGATAGGGATTTGTATCATCACGAGGAAAAAGATGAATTAACACCTGAAGGCTGACACAGAGTCAAAGCTTAATTTGAAACTCATTGCACTAGCTATTCTAACACAGAATACTGTACTGCAAGTAACTGTGTGTACATTGACATACGGGTTTGGTTAGCTGGCGGAATCTAAACAATGATTTACCTAGTCCTGGATTTTATCTCCCATTGTGATACTTAAAGTGAAGGAGTAGGAGGATATATATTACAGCTGTGCAAAGTTCTATTAATCTAGGAAACTTGAATGTAAGTGTTAACCTAAGAAATATAACTGCAGAATACTATGTGACATATATCCTTTCTCAAATCTTATGTACTTTAGACTTGATAATATATCCTGTTAGTGAATTCCATCAATAATTTCCAAATCCAACAGTTTCATAGTTACCACTTCACAGAAAAGTGTGCAGTCAAATCAAAATCAGCTCAAATACATTAACTGTAAGATTGCTGGTATGCATCAACATGAAGATCTGAGCTAGTCTTAAAACACAAACCAAATTCAAAATAGCGTTTTAGTTTCAAAATAAAATCAATGGCTGAAATACAGTGCAGACAAGCTACACGTGTATCTGCAAAAATTTGCTACGCTAAGCAGAACACAGAGTTTGCACATCTACTGACATAAAATATATCTTCAAATTTTTCCAATACATTATTGCTTAAGGGGTAATTCGACTACAGCATTTTAAGGGAAATCAATGAGAAATCATTGGCTTGTTTGAGAAAAAAGTATTTTATCAGAAGTAAAAATGCATAACTTCTAATAACTTCATTGTCTTCCTTACCTGTCCCTGTTTTTAATTGAGGGAAGGACAATCCTAGATAGAACAGAATAACATGTCCATACTAACAAGGAAAACAAATCTTGCTACCTTTATTCCTCCTAGTTACCTTACCTTTTATTCCAGACAAGCCTTATATTGCTCCAATTTCATTATTCGTGTGTTTCTCTAAGTTTTTATATACTTAGTAAACACTTTGGTAGAGATAGCTCAGGTGAAATAATGCAGTAAAAAAATAAAGCTCTAAAAAATTGATTGTCTACTGTAAAGAACTTCAAAGGGTTGAGTTCTTCGAGGCACTCGTGAAGCCAGTCTTGGGATGTGGGAGTCTGTTTTGGGTATGAGAAAAATCACAAAGCTAAAGTCCAGAAAAAGGTCAATACGATAACTATAAGATATGCTGGAAAAGACATTTATAAGTTGTCTTTACTTTGAACAGGAGAGATTGGGCTAGACAGCCTATGGATGATCTTTCCAACCCAAATATTTCTTGTTTCAGATTTCCAACTGTTGTAAAAGTATATACTGCTAAATCACTAACATACATACACATATACAAATATATATGAACTAACACCTTGGGCTTTGACAAGTCAATATCAAACAGCACTAGAGTAGCTGTTCAAGAATTCACAGTAGTGGGGTAATAGTGTGAGATACAGATATCTGACAAAACTCAGCTGATTTTAAGTAGAATTACTAATTCGGTGACTACACAAAAACAAATTTGGAGGGGAGAGAGAGTGTCAATGTATACCTGGCAACATGCATACCATAAACTGACACATGTTACAACATTCATTATAACTTGAAAAGAATACAGTTTGAACATGGCACTCACACTGTTTTAACTAGATGTTAATAACCAGTAGCTAGAAAGCTAGTATACCTACACACACACACATATCTATTTCCAGTTACCTTTACTCTTAAACTGAATGTACAAGGCCATGAAAGTCTGGGAAACCTAAACCAATAATCTATATATGCAGTAAAAAACATGAGGACTGTTTTGAACCACTCTTGGCAACACATCATTGAGAAGTTCTGTCTTAAAAAAACACTTATCAGTAACCAAAGAAAAATAGGTATCATTGTGAGAACTAAAAACCTGCAGAAAATTAGCTACCTTAAAGGGCACATCCATTTCCATATCAACATGGAAACAGGATAACAGAATGTCAACATAATAAAAAGCAAACTTGCTGTGAAAAAAGTAAACAAAAACGCATAACAATCACGCAACTCCATCACGTGCAGAACCTACAAACTTCTTACAGCAATAGTGGAAGATCTGGTCTAATATTGTGTTCTGTGTCTTTGCTTAGTTCTGGTTACGTGGCCCTGAGGATGGGCTGTAAAGTCTGGATGAAGCAGCCTTTACAACCCCTTTGAGGAGCACATAAGAAATACTCTCCAAACTGAACAGATGGTTAAACTGAAAAACAGAGATAAAGTAATGTTACGATCACCATAATATGAAGTAAAGCTGGTCAAAACACTTCATCAGAGGACTTTTTTTTTTTTTTTTTTTGGGGGGTGGGGAGGGAGGAATAAATTCAAGTTTGAATACATTAAATTGACAAAACTCAAACTTTCAAGCAAAAAAAGAAAAAAAAAAAACAGAAAAATACTTCAGATTTTCAAAGGAAGATACATATAACAACTAAGAGGCACCTGGAGCATTCCTGTTCCTGGAAGCCAAGCTGGGACCATAGCCATCCCTGCCTGTCTTTCAAGCCTTCTGGATTTACAAGCATCCCTGGGTTGATGCAATCTGATTAATGGTTTATACACAGATTCACTCTGTTCTCGCTAGCAGCTTACCTCACCTAACAGTGTATGCTTCCTGCTTTCTCGAAACAGAGCTGAAGAGTTATTCACTTCTAAACAACATCTTCATTAGAACCACCCTTCTGCATGATCCACTTTTCTACCTTCATTCAGATTGTCCTCGAGTTGGATATAGAAACATTTGTTCCCTGAACTAACCACAAGCTTTCTATTGTCTTTCTGCTGTTCAATCACCTCTATTTACTAGTCTTTCTATAAAACAAAAACAAATTTAGGAACAGAAAATATGCCTAGGAAGGTTGCAATGAAGGGAAACACTGAAGCTCTGCCTATTTTATGCAACTGCATGAAAACCGAGGGTGAAATCTATGTTGTTGGCTTGCGAAAATATTTCTGCCTTTCCGAACATATATTTGCTATTCAAGAAATTACTTCTACATTTCATTTTTGGTTTTCTAGTCCTGCTTTAGATAGGTGATACTCCCTTGAAACAATTACAATAACTTCATTTGGGAAGCCACAATCACATCTCCTGGAACTCGGACCCTCTGCTTTTAAGATAAATCTTATAACATCCCATTTGATTATGCAGAACATACATCTGATAGAATGTCACTGGATGAAATTATGAGAACATCTCAAAAAAAATCATTACATGACCTAATTTGGAGTCCCAATCAAATGCACACTTTAATTGCCCCAACATTATTCAGATTTATGATGCAGAGATCTATTGACTTCTGTATTCTTTATTTTGTTTAGAGTGCTTCCTTTATGTTCCACTTAAGGAATACAGTTCCTAGTGGAGCCCATCAGTTAAGGGCTGTTACAGCTAGAACCGCTGCCTACATTGGATGCATTTTACTCTTACTTTGCTGATCCTTGTAGTCTTGCCCATCTTCTGCCTTTTATAATACTGCAATCAACATGTAACATCCTAATGGTCTAATTAAGCAATGACTACTCGGGCAAAAGGCATTTCCTGGGGATTAATGACCACTTGGGAGGAACTGATGTCCCAAAACATAGCTTAGGGCTATTAGCTTCATTTGTTCATTAATCTTTAGGAAATGCTTCATGATGAAATTGTTACTTTTATTACAGAGCTGAAGCATTAAATATATAGACATTTTAAGTTTCTTATATTATTTCAGTGGGCAAGTGTCACACAACTCTACAGGATTTAATGATCCATAAAACTCTCTAAATTGTGTATCAAAATTATGTTTATAATTCGGAGCTCTAAAATAGGAAATGTAAAAACTTGCCTTCCTGAAATGTCAGGACAAAAAAAAAAATAAAAATAAAAATAAAAATAATTGAAGAAGAAAAAAAAGAAGAAAAAATGTATGCAAGTACTACAAAAGTATATGTATACATATGTTTGGGCAGAGAGTTGCTAATTACAAAAGCAACTGATGCCTGGTTCTGGATCCTAAGTACAAAAATAGAAAAAGAAAATCCCAGGAGTCCTCTCTCCACCCTCATCACTGGCCCTGGTACCAAGGCTAGTCCAGATCGATTTCTTATTTCCAAAAGACCAAAGAGTGCCATCTTTACATGTTTCAATTATCTTCACATATACTGAATACTGAAACGTCTCAAGTTTCTGACATAGACACCATGTTATGAACATTTAGAGAAAAAACCATTTTCAAAACTTACATGATGTCTCAGTTAACTGTTTGAAATAACCTGGATAAATCTTCTACGCCAGAAAGCCAACAGTCCTAGTTCACAGTTCTTAGTCACAGAGCTGAGCTTAAGAAACCAGTTTCTAACCTAGGTACAAGCCAACACTAATCCAATCTTGCTGTGCAGACAGAAGGCCTGAACATGTGAATTACTTCCTCACACTGGGCAACCCAGGGCTTGGGGATTCCCAACTGTACAATATTTTTCATGATGAGCTCGAGGGAGGAGGGAGCAGGTTTGCTCCAAGAAAAGCATCCCTGCAAAACATGCCTTTTTTTTTTTATCACTATTGTCATTCATGCAGCAAAAGTGTTCAACACACTATCTATAACTTCAATAATATCAGATCTTTGTCTAGAAAAACTTTTTGACAACTAATACCAAGTTCAATGATGTGCAGACTCTCTGCTAGCTGTCCTGGCAGAGGCAAATTTCACACTGAAATGTCACAATTTGATCCAAGTCAGTGAAACGAAATACCACCTTTTTCCAAAAGTCAGTGGATTTTTGGAAAGAGCATTAAATGAAAATAACATTCAAGAAGAGGTTTTGCTTTATCCTCTTAGTACCACATAATTACAGCTTACAGGAGAATGTTTTGTTTATGATAGGCTTCCACTGTAACTGCTAAATCACCCTTTTGCCCAAACAAACAGGAAAAAGAATGGCATTGTTTTAGACATGAAGGAAAATAAAGGGCAGATAAGCTCCTCGTAATCAATATGGTCACAACACCACTGACGGTTCCTTTTCTTCCTTTTGTTCCCATGTCAGACACCTCATGACATGCTCACAATGTTCTTAGTTACAAAGTGAAAAAAAACCCTTACTCAGATCCCTGGTAGACCTGCATATATTACTGGGTAACATCATCTCTTGCTCCAAGAGGAGAAATGAAAACTGGAATTTTTACAGGAGATGGAATTACGTGAGCAAGCTCAATGACCACTGCTCAGGTGCTCATTCCTCAGCAGCTCTGAAAATACCACCAGCATGGTCTAGAATAGGACATCTTCCCGAGCTTGGGTAAGACAAGGGATCCAGGGTTTAGTCTTTGTGCCTAACCTATATTGGTGAGGTGACACATGCCAAGGCAGCTGGCAATCCTGGGTTAAGGAGTAAACACTACCCTCAAGTCTCAGAAGGATCCCGGCTAACATGTGCATTGGAGGTGGCGGCAAATCTGGAAAAAATCCAGATTTTCAAGCACAGTACCTGTTCTTTGGAGAGTTTGTGGTTTTTGAGGTTTAAATCAGACTGTCTATTTGAATTTAAAAATAAGGTCAGTATAGTGTTAGAGACCATTACATAAGGTAGATTTATTCTGAAGGGAAGCTGGCAATGCTAGCTGACCTCTGTGAAATTTAGTACTTTTACATTTGCCTAATATCTAGATACAGCCGTGGCAAAAAAAAAGCCTATTCACCTATGAAATATTCTATTTAACTGCATTAAGAAAAATAAATTAGAAAAACATAATCTGCTCTAGCTTCATTTGAGGTAAGAAAAGGCAAGAAAGCTATTTCAGCTGTGGACAATGGAAGCAATGATTTCATAGCACACCAGATGACATCATTCCTCTCTCCAGATAAATGTATACGCATTTGCCACAGTAATGAGCAACCGGATAAATACACTTCTCCGGCCTCTATGGAAAGATCAATACCAAGAAAAAGATGTTCTACAGGTCCTGTGTTTTATTTCTGGAGAACTGGTCAATCAGCATCATAAGAATGAATGTCCAATCCGTGGAAAGAATTTGCATAAAAGCTTCAGATCTAATAAACACTGCAAATACCTTATTGGTATGCACATTTGTCAGGCAAACTCGTCTGAATATGCAGTATCATTACATTCCAGAACTGTTTTCCTAGCCTTTCAAAACTACAATAATGACTGCAATAAAGTTGTGAGAAAAAAGATTTCATGAATTTACTAGGCATGTAGTTTTCCCTAATGCAGAGTCTCCCAAGCACATGTTTCTGGAGATCTCACTCTCCGCCTCACTCTCCATAGGCAACAGATACGTATTTTGGTATTTTGAATCACCATGTCTTTCCAGTGGTGCAGAAAGCTGCGCTTCCTGCCTAGGGAATGACACAGAAGGTGCAAGAAGGAAATGAATAAAGAGAGGCCACTACATACACCTGCGTATTGACCTGAATTGGGAAGAGTATCTAATATTCTTATGATTAGTAATGGACAGAAGCTTCTGCCCATTTTCTTTTCATCCTTTCAGAAATGAGAAAATACAAGACTTAAGTTTTTGTTTTTCTCCTATAAGGTTCCATTTTGCAGTTATTGCTACTCCCCACCCAGTAACGGTGGCTGCACACAGGGCAGATCAATAGTCAGTCAAGGCACTGGCATTACCCAGAGCCCTGGCCCTCACTCAAGCTAGAAAGTTCCAACCTGCAGGAATGAAGCATCGGCCCCAGGTGGCTCTGAGAGCCTGTTCAGGTGGCACTGCCTTCCCACAGGATGCTCCCCAGGTTTCTTCCTTGGCCCATGAACTCAGGTACCCATGTCCATGTCCACTGCTGACCGCAAGGGAAGTTTTCCATCCTCTCTGGTGCTTGCACACCAGCAAGGGGGTCTGTTCAGCTCCTGCTGCTGCTCTAATACGTTCCCATTTGCTTTCTTCAAGTACAGAACTACTTCGGATTTCAAGAATGACATTCGAACCATTCCAAGGACTACGTCAAGAAAACTGAAGCATAAACCAACATTTCCGGGATTTGCAGAACCTTCTGTCAAGTAAATAGGGCCCTTGTGGCTTATCAGCCCTTGGTGTGTTCAACTCCCTAAACTAAGAGAATTGAGGGGTATTAGGCAGAGGAGAAATGAAACGCACCTAATTAATTCCCCAGATCCCTGCAGATTATATGGCATGTTTGCAACAGCAGGCAGTTGTGACTCAAATTAATAATACAGACCTACAGCAGTGATGCTAAAAAGCAGTGCTTGGTTTTCCCTTTTACTTCCTATTTCTCTGTCCATTATCATTAATATTTTGATAGGAGTTGCTTTCATTTTTTTTTATTACAAATTTGTATACGTCATCCTTTTTTATACAAATATAAACATTTCTAAAACAGAGCAGAGTCTTGAGTTTCAAAAAAGAAAGAAAAACTATTTTTATCCTTGTAAATTTATGTGCAGTCTTTGCACGGTTTCTCCACTCTCTCCTATGATTGTGTTTTTCTAATTCTCAATCCATTAGGTAAAAAATAAATCAACAAGATAAGACCTCATCTGGTGCTCTGAGTGTTAGAGATATAAACCTAGAAAACCTGAAAGATGCTCAAAGTACTCCAAGTGCAGGGGAGGAGAAAAAAAAATCACTCAAATTTGAGATTTTAGGAGGGTGGGAGAGGTCTATTTACAAAGAGAAGATAAATAAAGAAGATAAGTTCCAGCCAAAGAAAAAAAGAAATTATGAATTGAAGCCATTTTAAAATGAATTTTATGTTGTAGTTCCTTCTATATCATTTTTCAGGAACTGACTTAGCCGGCTCTAAATATTCTCACTTGGTAACAGGGAGAAAAAAAAAAGTGTGCTACTAATAACCAAACTACAGAAAGCTTTTAAAAATAATCTTTGGGAAAAGAGTTCAGAAAGCTCTCTCTATAAACGCACACTTTTGGTGCTACACATTTTTTCCACAAGACACAAATTCAAAATCCATGTTTCAATAGACCTGCACATAATTCTGAAGTTCTGGTCCCTTCATGGGAACACATGAGAGATGACTCTGCCTATGTCCTGATTACAGTTAAAAGAGTAATTCTTTTTCATTAACAAGGAGTATAAATAAATACTTTTCCTTGCTCATCCATCCTCTCCTGTAGGCCCATCGCATGCCCTCGTCCCCAGAATTTAATAGCCATTAGGAGGGAAGACTCTTTTCCCATGAGAGCTCTTGCTAGTTATACTGTCCTCACTGTTAAGTGGTGAATTTAGAAGTAGAATTACAAGGAAAAGGGTCATGCAACACAAAAGACACCTCTGTGCTCCTCTCACGGCCTACATCAAGTGCGGAGAAGAGATGGAGAATCTAAGAACAGTTTGCTCTGAAAAAAGTCAGAGGTTGACAAATCGGTATCCCAGATCCAAATCAAATGTTTTTTAGTATCTGCTGCAAACCGGGAAGATGGTTTGAATGCAAGACAGAGAAGAGAGAAGATTTCAACACTTGTATGCTGTGAAAATTCCTCAACTAGAGCAGCTCCCACAGGACAGAATGATTGACTTAGCAACTCCTCGCTCATTTAGCACAGCAGTCCAACTGAAGAGATCCTAACAAGGCAGCTGTCCCAGCACCCAAGTCTACTTTGGTAACAAAAATTTTGGGATTGTTCTAATGTCTATTTTCCATAAAACAAATAATTAGAAAATAACTGGTTTTGCTATGGCCTGTATATGAAGCAACAAACCTTTATTAGTTGACATTTTATTTCACTGGCATTATCTCTAAAAGAAGAAGACTGAATACTTCTGGACCTGGCTGTCTGGCACACGTTGCATTTAGTAAAATAGCAGCCACTGCCTGGCAACCCTTAAGGGAATCAAGAGACAATGAACTAGTACGATGCACTTGTCCACACTGGCACGCGGCTAGGCTTGCACTACTGTAGTAGTGCAAGGTACTTGCACTTGTAGTACTGTACTGTATCCCTCACATAAAAAAACCTACATAAGTGTTTTTTTTAAAAGGGTAAAACTAAGAAAGCTACTTAGATTTTGCATCTTTAAAAAAGCTTTTTAAAGTAACTTTTGAGACATTTTTATAAAGGTGGTAAATAAAATGTGAGTTAAAATATCAAAACTACATAAAACCTATACCATTTAAAGTCCTGTCCCCCAGTATTTCCATCAGCACTGCTATAATGCAGCGATACCTTGAGATGCATGCCACCGATTCCCCCATTTTTGAGAAATGCTGAGTTATATTGATTTTTTCAGCTTAGTACAACTGCAGAAATAACAAAACGACTCAATTACATCTAAATTGTCAAATGTTGCCATATTCCACCTGCCTATTCCCCAGATCATTGTCCTCCCTAATAAATCTACTCAAGTTTATAATCCCAATTAAACAGAAACTCAATTGGTCTGAAAAATTTCACGGAATTCAGAGAACCTGCTTACAGTCTATGTATTAGAAAGGAAAGGTTTGTGTGGTCCTTCCTGACGGTGATGACCCCTCTCCATCCAGTCACCGCTACAGCCCATGGAAAAGGGTGCCCTGTTGTCAGACAAATCACTTAGAAATGTCCTTCTCAGCTTCGGTTTGTTCAAGTTTACAGTGCAAACTTGGAGTGAATCACGTTTTGTTGCAGATGATTTGTCCATTCCTGTTTGCATGTTTTGCAATAGCTGAACACAAAAAAACTGTGATTAATTTCTTGACAGCTAAGTGCCTTTCATTTCACCTTTAATTTAGTTACTTTAAGTTAGTGCTGTTTATATAACAAGACAGGCTGGCAATTTCATACATCTCTAGATCTTCTCCATTAACTGCTTACACAGACTTATTTAAGCATCTGTTTAGCACTAATAAAGCACCTGAAGACATATCAGGTTGAGCCAACCATCTACTAAAACTCTGCATAATAATTTAACAGTGAGAATGTTTCCAAAGGGAAATATATGTAGTATGACCAAACTATTATGCAAATTTTGTTTTTACAGTGATTTAGCCCTGCCATAATATCTTATGCCATTATACAAGCAGTGCATTAAGCCATGTCATTGCTGACAGAAGCAGACAGGAGCTGGACCAGATATCCTGCAGCCTCAGCCTGAATGTATGGATGCCTTAGGGGCACACTACCTATTAATTTAAAACTCTAAAACTAATTATGTAAGTCAGGGTGACCTCTTTCTAATCTACATTCATCACAGAACACAAGCCTTCTGTCTCCGTTGTTCCCATAATAAAATAGCTGTTGATAGACTTATATAATTGACTGTATCTGCAGTGGACTCGTACCATGGTGCTACATTCAAATTGTATGTAATCCCAGTTGAATAAAGATAAGCAAAAATAATCCAACTATCTGAAGTAATTAACTTTAGCAGTTTCATACTAACATTAAAAAAATTACTACCCCAAGCTTAAAAATAATGTTGCCAAGTATACAGAAGTCACATTGATTGCACAGTTACCAAGAAACTATTGGTAGCATTTAAAGATACATAAAGCATATGCACATCTGTATCCCATGCATAGCTTGACACATGTTACATACACATTGATGAAAGAGGCACCTATGTAGAAACCCCACCAAGACCCCTGAACATGACCCTGGGGCTTTTAGAAGTGCCTAAAAGAATTAAATAGTTAATTCACACTGAATTCTAATGGGAACAAAGAGACACATCCTCCTTAACCCTTTAACCCCATCAGGATTTTGGTATATCACATATCTTTGGTTGGTCCTCTACTTGCAGTATGCTAAAATACACAGAGAAAGAGCTGCCCTCTTTTTGACAGTGGCCCGTAGTAATTCCTGACCGCTGTTTCTAGTCACATTACTTTAAGCAGATCATGGCAGTCATGGCTCTAAGCAGATCTACCTAGAAACACTCAATTTATATGCCCCGCTGTAGATAGTAAAACGGTGAAATTCCAGCACGCTCAAGTTCCCCTTTCTTTTGCATGGCTATTTTTAGAGAGTCTGGGAATCGTGGGAACCCCACGCTTAAAATCCTTTAGGCAGGGTTGCTGGAACTGTGCTCATGTTGGGAGCGGTATACGCAACATAGTCTTGGCTACATTATGCAATAAACAAAAAACAAAGCAAACCCACTAGTAATATACAACTTATACAATAATACATACAATAATACACAGAATTTAGCAAGAGAACGATTCATCTGCTTTTCCTAGTGAAGTATGTGAACAAGATTCAGCTTAAAGGCAGAAAATATATTTACAATTGAAAAAAAATCCTGAAGTATGCATGCTATTGCTTTCCCCTTTTATTAGTTATTTTAACCTCTATTGTAAGGATGCACTAGATTTCATGTAAAAACATTCCCAAAACTTATCCATTTGTTCAGAATGTGTAGCCATGAGGAGGGGAGAAGGCGGCAGTCTTAGCTGATCTGTTTGGTGTCACCCCGTAAGCACTTGTTCTAATGAGTTATAAACATAGAATACGTCAAAAATTAGTCATCCAGAACCCCTAGGTTATCTGAACTATGACTGTAAAACAACTTCATACTTGAACCAAGCCATTTTTTCCCACATTTCTATGAATAAGCATTTTATTCAGTGATTCAGTTCTATGCCCAAGCAGCATCTTTCAGTTTGTCTCCTATTTGCTGCCTGATTTTTTTCCCATTATTTATTTATGCTTCTAATGTAATATTAACATTTACTATTTCATTTGTACAGAAGAGTGGTCCATTAGAAACTGCTTCCTGAGGAAATGAAGGGCATTCCAGTTCTTGAAGACTTGACTCCTGAAAAAATGTTTTGTACAAACCTAACTAAATTGACTCAATAAACATGTGACAGAGAGAAATTTTATGGTACGTATGACGGTTACCCAGAACACTACAGAACATACATATGATCTTCAAGCCAGAAGAGAGTTTTGGGGCCATCTACCCCACACCTATGAAGTTACCCTTCTGGGAACCTATATTCAACACTTGAATTACAAATGAGTTGTTTGGTCTTGCCTTCTCTAACAGATGCACATGAACACTACCAAGTAAGACATTTTGTCCTTGAAAGAACAAGGATTTGACCAATTTATTCACAGTGCTTGCTGCATTGCTGCCAGAATCAAAAAAACACAGATACACTCTAAGGATAGCACAGCACAGTGCATTTCCTAACGGCCCTTGAAAGATCTTCTCAGGACACACAAATTTACACCTTAAGCCCATTTTGACACTATTCAGTCCCACATTTTCCCCATTTAAAACGTCAATGAAACAATCATCAAGATCCTTAGAAAACTTCAACGCATCATGAACTTCCTTGCATGTACAGGTAATTTCACCTACTAGTGAAGGTCACTACTGGACATTGGGTGTACTTAGCTTCAGAAACCATTCAAGTTCATCTACTTTGCTCATGATTCTGCACTTTCTCAAAGCAATGCTGCTGTAGAAGCCACTTCTGATACGTTCAATGGGCTTGCAGAAAAACCAAAGCTCAAAATATCAGAAAACTTGCACAAAATTCTTAATGCTACAGTAACAAAGCAAGCATTTCTTCTATAACTGGTCAGCCTATGCCACGCTTACCAGCTACATTCCTTGTGTTTTGAATGCAGTTTCCCTGGAATCTCATTGTTGAACTGCAATGCTTTCATCTTCCTACAATCCAAATATACACTTTTTGAAGCCACGGTTTCATCTCTTCTCTCAATTTTCTTGTTTAGTTTTATAAGCTTCTGTTTGACCTCTGAATTGTCTGCCCAAGTGTAATTAATTTTAATGAAAAGTTTGACTCATTTCTGACAGTTCTATACAAGACTCCGGATTCTTTACTGCTCTGTCAACAACAATTACAAATTAATGGAACTTTTAACTTAAACAAATTAATCCTTCTTTTTCTATTAACATTTTCATCATCTTGCATCTTGATTTAGAAAAAAATGTAGAGATGGGATTTTACAAATAAATTCTAAAGGAAACAAGCATTCAAGTCCTGCTGACATTTCTAAGATCTAGATGTATAACTCCAGGGCTGAAGTGTTCTTCTCCTATTTACAGAGCTGAGCTTGGAAGCAAAGATATGAACGACAGAGCTGTGAAGCACCCAGAACTGACAACAGAAAAATCAGTCCTCTGCCCATCCGTCAGACATGGTTCCTCCTACCGACAAGGATATGGCTTGCGTAAATTCCTCAAATATAATAGACAAGTGCTACTACATAAATGACTACACTGTACCATCAATGGGTTGGTTCATTTCTCGCTAACGTAACACAGTGATTGCTAATACAGAAATCATTGTTAATACAATAGGATTGTCATCAGCACAAAATGGTTTTGCTTTATTAACTACCTGTTTTTACATTAGCAATCCTGCTGTAATTTAAGTGATGTCCCTATTCAAGTTGTGAATTGCATTTTCATTAATACGGCCAAAAAGCCATCAATATGAAAACTGCTCACTCTGAATCACATTACATAATGTATGTATATTATCTGAGGGCTGATTTGAACCCAGGTACTGAGCAATCTGACAAGTACCAGCTCCTAGTAGTACCACAACCACAATCTTTTCCCGAGGGCTTTTATCTTAGCGCAAGCAGTTTTGAAACGCTTTCAATTGTGTCTGCACAATGAAGAGGAAAAAAAGTCCAGCAACATCTCCAGTCTGCACCTTTGAGAGACCCCCAAGCACACCCACATCTACTCAAAAATAAGGAGGCAATGATTTCTAAGAGTTTTAGCAATAAAAGCCACCTTGAAGCTCATCACAAACCAAGTCTGAGATACCTGAGCTGGTTTTACAACCTAATTAGCCTTTTTTTTTAAACTAAATATGGAAACAAGGTCTGTACTGAGGTTAGGATCCAATGCGCGGCACATACTGACAAACCCCAGAGTCTTTCCCTTAACACTAACTTCCATTCTCAATTTGACCCCAAACCTGAGCTCAGTCCACTCAATCGCTGTCATCTCAACTATCCTTTCTCCTCCCTTCCCTATTCTCACTACACCATGGCAGACAACATTTAAGCAAGATGTAGATGGAATTCCAAGTTTATGTGATAACCAAGAGTGAGGAATAAAAAACCAACATAATGGGGTTATAACATGACAACGTTAAACACAATGGTGTTTATGTGAAGAATGAACTAGTGGGGAGAAATATGGCATTATTGATGTTGAAACATGTCTGCCAATTTTCAGCTGAGAAATGGAAGAAATAACTGTACAGTTCACTGTGATTACCTCACAATGAAGGTATATAAAGACCTGTTTTAATACTTTCATAATAATAATTATTGTGAAATTATTATGATAATACCAGTTTTCAAACTTGGCATTTTAACAGATCAGAAGAAATCAAATATGTAGAAGACATTTCAAAAATGTACCTAAGTTACACAGAAGATTTAGTACATCCTATAGGCAACTCTTACGCTAATAAATCATCCAGCACACTATATCGCCTCAAAGTTGTGTTTTCTGCTGTAGGGCCTAGTGCAAAAGCTAGTTGGAAGGAAAAGATATTTTATCATTTTTGCTTTTCTTGCAAGATAGAGTGAAACATTAAAAAAATAATTTCTTGAGCTAATTTCAAATCGTTCAAGTGGCCCTGTGGGCTGATGGGTAGTAGGTTTTTTTTTTTTTTTTTTTAGTAACTGTATTCTTGAGACCCTCCGAACAATGCATTTTTCCTTGTAATCCATTATTTGCGATTCTGGACAGAGCACACCCAAGTGCAGTAAGGATCACACTCTTGGTAGAGAGCCTGCTCACATAGCCTAAAACCACAGGTAGGAACACAGGAAAACAGGGCACCAGAGCTTATCAATGTACAGCTGTCAACCCTTTTACTCATCTCAAGGTTGGGTGGCTTCTGGAAAAAAAATATCACTATGTTTCAAATCACATTGCAGGAATAAAGCTTTCAAGGTGAAACAATATTTCACTTGCACAGACAAAAAAAATGTTGCAGTACAGAATGCCACAACCACATGTTGCAATGGGCTATTTTGTGACACTGGGAAATGCAATCAGAACCCATGGCTTTTCACCTCCTCCAGAACCCAACTCTTTCCCTTTTTTTCCAGGGAAGAAGTTATAACCAAGAAATGCCATACCACAAAGTAGTGCTTTCAGCAAAGCATCACAGCCTTCTCTAGAAATAAAAACTGCCACTTTATCTCAAATAATTAAAGAGGCAGGAAACGGAGAAATTATACTATTGCGCCATCTTGCACATAACCTCACTGTTGGAAGAACCAACTGACAACACTTCGTGTTGTGTCAGTCCTTGTTCTTCTCTCTCCCGATCCTTCTAATTCCTCCACAGCAAGCACTGCTCTAGCCAGTCTGAAAAGGAGGAGCCGCATCTTCACTGAAGCACAGAGGCCATAAACTCCAACCAAAGCGGGGCAGGAGGGGACCATATTCAGCTCAGAACTCCTCAGAACAAATCATAGGGCGTGAAAATGCTAATTCCTCAGAAGACAGCTAACTTGATTTATGCAAGAAAAGCCCCCAAAATCTGTTGTACTCAAGTTATCCACGGACACAGGAAACACTTGGACTCTCCCATATGCTCCAGTACAATCAGTGATCCTCCCAGCTGAAGTCATATAAGACCATTTAAGGCAGAGAAAGAAATAAGGCCCAAGAGCTCTTAAATCCATCATTTTCTTGCCTTTCTCTGAGGCAGAAAAATCAATTCAGAACGTCCTTTTACAAGAGAAACAGATTACAAACCAGTGACCATACTGGTTCTATTGCTCTGATGGAGACCTGAAACATCAAAAAACCTTTGCACCAAATTCACGCACTGTCATTCATGCCCGTGCATTTGGATGAGAACTGGGAAGTCTCACTTTTCTGATAAAGAGCCACAAAAGTAATGAAAGCAATAGCAAATACCAAGAAAACCTAAAACCTAACACTCCAAACCACAGAAGCAAACACAGGGATATTTGAGGTTTTTCCCAGAGGCCTTTAGTGCAGATGAATTCAAGTATTAGTGGGAAACTGGGAGCCTTGTTAAGGAAATGCTGGGAACACCAGGTCTCGGGGCCAGCCCCTCTGCAAGATGCACCACCGAAGAAAGGAGCAGATGAGAGCATCAACTGCTCAAACAGAGCAGGACTAACACAAAATGGAGCAGAGAAGGGGTACTTATAAAAAGGATCAAAATACTTCTTTCAGGAAGCTTACGCTGAGCAAATGCTACAAAGAAGAGGACCACACTTCTATCTCCTCCTCCTCTACAGGCTCCATACTCAAAAAAGCAACAAAAAAGAAAAAGGGCCATGTTTACCCCTCTACCCCCCCACCATGGGTAGAACTGCTCGCAGAAGCTTTTGCAAGGCAGTGGGAGGGGGTCTGCTCAAAGTAGCATGCAAAATCCCAAGAACATATTAACCCTGTGAAGATGCTGCGTAAGTGGCCATGAAAACCTGCCCCAGTGGCCCACATGCTGTATTTCTGGGTTGTCATCAACACTTTACAACATCTAAATGTTTATTACTAAACATAGGGGGAAAAAAAGGAAATAAGAGCATGAATCTATATCATTTCAATCCACCTCTGAGAGCCCTAGGACAAGCATGCGCTGTAATATTAATGAATGGAGATGAATTGCTTGACATTGCAATTAAATTGGTGACAGTGTTTCATTGATCTGTGAAAAGCAAAACACTTTAGCATGGCAGCATGCAGCACCTCCCGGGCACAAGATGCAGTGTTGGAGCTTGGGAGGTTCCTCTACCTCTTGGATTCTCAGTAAAGGGTAAGCCTAAACATCTGTTGCAAGATGAGCTTCAGAGAAATCTAATTAACACCATGTCCAGGAACCACGAGAGCAGATGTATCCTGGATATAGCCACTGTCAGGAGATCACTTTGTTAAGCCAACAAAATTTTAACTTGAAAAGAAAAGCTTTGGGCAAGTCTTGATTGAAAGTCATCAAGATTTCAACGACACAACTATGGCAAAAGGATGAAGAGAATAATCACATGTGAAATAAAACCAAATAAAAACAAAATGAGAGATCAAAAAAGGGAGCTGGAGAGGAGGATATTACAGCAGACCTTGCAGCTAAGAGGAACTTTAATGGAATAAAAAAAAAGTGCCCTAGCAAGCAGATGAATGCACAGGAGCTGGTAGGAAGACTGCAGAGCTTGAAGACCAATGGCATCGGCTGTGAGGAGAGTCAAATCACATACTCCACTCAAGAGCTGGCTGCAGATACCCCTATCATCTTCCCTACTTCCATGGAAAGGTGATCCAAGCTGAAAGCTATCCTGGAACATGCCTAGCTTCATGGCTGAGGCCTAGGACCAGAACACTGCAACCTACAGTAAACTTCTATTCTGTCACCTAAAGAAAGAAGAATTTAAAACTTGTTTCACACACTATAATTTTACAGCTTTGCATCTTCCATTAAACAACCACTCAGACCCACCTCAGACCCATTTTTTGCGTTCAAAGATTCATCTTGCACTATTACATTTATAGCATACCCTTTAAAGTATTTTCCCCTTTATTGATTAGCAGTGTCCAAACCTATTTCATTGCCTCCCCTGAAGGATTGAAATCACCAAGTGAGATAAACAGAAAATACTGAGTTCATCATGTTTAAAACTACTTTTACAGCTTCTTGGTGTCAGCGCTGTCTCTTCCCAGCCATCTTTTGCTGATAGGCTGTAATCACAGAACGACTCTGCAAATACGCAACGGCAGCCAGGTTGGCTCTACGTTTTGTGATCTGTCTCTGAAAGATTAATGTTCTGATTAAAAGAAGCTTGATTGAATTTTCTGATGGAAAATTTTTCATAAGCACACGTGCCCCCTGTTCTTTGATCCTAGCTTGGCATTTGTGGTTAAAGAGAATGGAAACACTGAATCCAGGCAGTGCTCAGACTTTGCGTGCTTAATGGTAGGAGGCAGCACAAAACTGGCTGGAGCTCAGGTTTCGCCTTCCTTTTAATGCCAACCTGGGCAGCAGCCTCCCTCCTTGATCTGAGTTCATAGGTTCCCATAAATACCAAGCAATTTCGTAGTACTGTCCACTAAATATTTGACTTCTGACAGGTCATGTTTCAAAACTGAAAACAGATATGACACAGATTCCAAGCGACAGGCTCATTCATTTTGACTTACAATTAAAATAATCTCACTTCAGTGTTATTAAATGGTTCCAAGGAGATGGATTTGGTCTATTCTTTTTACCCAGGCAGAAGCATGTGCTCAAAAAATCTTTTGATCACATATTTATGGAGAGCACTAGTGTCTAGTGGCTAGCAAGGAAACTGGAATTGAGGCTTCTTGAATTTTACTTTTAGGCTCAGTCATTGATCTCTATGTTACTTCTGGCAAGTCACTTTTTGTGTAAGAGTTCTTTAAGCATAAAACACTCATATTTTGCAAATGTGATGAAGTCTATTCAATCTCTATAAATTATTTTGCCCTAACACCACTCTGATGAGAGAGGTATAAAGCCCCATTTGGACAGGAAGGCGCTATACCATGCTTATCAAGGTTTCAAGGGTCAGTCTCAAAATAAGCCATTTTCCATCATCATTCTCATACTCCCTCCACCTCTCTCATTTTAGTTCAAAAATAAATAAATACTCCTTCTTTTACTGGCTAAACGACAACTCCTGTTGTCATTAAGTACTAATGCTAAGAGGACCTGATTTTCTTTTTCTTTTCAGTTATATGCTGGATTTTCCATCAACTTCAATCTTGAATAGCTTTTTTTTTTTTTTTAAACTGTGATATTACATGCACCTTGAACAGACATCAAGGGGAATGCATAAGGTTTAAGGTAAGTTTATGGTAGGAAAAAAATAAGCTTTTTATGCAAGAAATGGAATAGTTCTGCAACTGTTATTTAGCTTCATTTCAGTATCCTGTGATGAATATCCAACATCCCATAATTGTGACAAATATGAAGGCAAAAGGCTATATTCAGTTGGTAATTTCAGGACTGCTTATGTGAAACAGTTGTAAAAAGTAAGAAATTAAGGTATGTAACAGCCTTAAGACTATGTTCCATGCATAGAAGACAGTAAGAAGGAAGCCTTGAAGGTTCTTAATGAAACACAGATGTTAACAACAACAACAACAACAAAGAAGTATACAAAGTACCAGTAAAATACAAAAGGAGAGACAAAGGAAACCAGGATGTTCAAGAACTAGAAAATGAGAAGTGACTTGGGATTGGTGTCAAAAAAAAGACAGTGACTGAGAGGGTACTAAATAAGGAATACAGGAGAACATAAAAGGTTGAAAATAAGGAAAAAATGCAAAAAAAAGCTTGTTTAAAATGAATTAACGGATTTCAAGGCAGAAACCACAGTTGCAAGAGAAAAGAAAACGTCGAAAAAAGAAGGCTGAAAACATTCCCTGCCGGCAAGGAGGACAGACAACAAAAGGAAAGTAAACTCAACTCACATACACCAAGCGCTGTGCTCTCTGAAAACGTGCCTTCTCAGTTCTCAGAGTCACCTCTCATATTTACTCTTCAGATCTAATTTTTCATATCAATCCTTTTGCAATATCTGGCAGGAGTGTCTGAGCATTCTCCTCTGTCTCACATTCTTTCAAACATTATCTCTTCAAATACCGTTCAGCCTCCACCATCCCATCATTCTTTATAACCAGACGTGTGTTTGACCAAACAAGAAGTGAGCTCCATCTGAGACCCTCCTCACAGATCTACATGGTGCTACTTCCTTGGAATTACCTATCTTTATAGTTCAAAAGAGATTTTTAAACTCTCTGCCTACCATCTTCCTTCACTTCACACAGAAAATGAACCAACAGAGCACTTGGATCTTGTCAGAACTCCCATCCTGCCCACTATTTGGGACCTGGGGTAACCTGACCACCTCCAACCACTCACTAGGTCCTCATATCCACATAACGCTTTTTTTTTTTTTTGCATATTTTTGCATGATGTACAGAATGTTACCATAAAACCTTTCATACTAATACTAATCTCTGAAAACACCATTTTCCTAGCAGGACAGCTTCCCCTGCACACACTTTCTTTAGGCACTTCCTCAAACTTGAGCTGCTAATGTTTGTGTTCAAACCCTTCCTACCCGGGTCTACCTTACTTGGCTCTCACTCAGTATCGGAAGGTCAATTCCTGCCTCAGGATAGTTCCTGTTTGCCCAAATCTGTTCTATCTTGTCATACCAATAAGACACGATTCCTGTGGAGTCTCTTCATGATCTGTGCTCACGCAGTGCCTGACATTTATACATGACTTCCCAGATGCTACTGGATGGCCACAGTAGAATACAGATTTCAGTGACTAGCTTCAAAATGTAGAATTCCTCAGGAGCTTTACTTTTTTCAAACCTACACCACCCAAAAAAAGTTATACTTGATGGTATAGGGAAATGTGTAGCATAACACAAACCAGTAGATACAGATTTCTAAGTGACACACGAAGCTTGATACGATTATCCATATTTGACTAGATGAACTTGAACAGTTAAAAAAAATTCTTCCTATTTCTATATAGTGTATATTTAATTCTCTACCTTCCTATTACAGAAATAGTCTTAGAGTGGAAAGTTTACTTGGAGAAAATATGCTCTGTCTTATCATTGTTTAAAAATTAACATTTATTATAAACAAATAAACAAAATATTATAGATTCCACAGCTTCAGAAGTCTTTAGCAAAAGGGAGATTCACTTATCCACCAGACTTTGACACATATCTGATTCCTCAGTCATATTTTAAAATAAGCCCCAAGTCTGAAGAAGCTCAGCATTCTGAATGAAATCATTCTTCTGCAGACTGAACCTAATGCTGAGGTAATGTAGAGTCTGACCTTTCCAAATAAATCTCTTAATAAACGTTCCCCTCCCGTCTCGGGAGCAACAAAAGCCTCCAAGGCAGCAAGAGGAGAGGAACGAGGGGAAGACGCAGGAGCGCAACGGGAGCCAGCGAGATTTAGAGGCGCAAGGCTTTGGACGCGACCCGACTGGGCAAGAACAGGCAGGGAGGCTGCATTTTCCATGAGTGCCCAGGGCATCTTGTTTGCAGAGCCTGAGTCTCCGGTGACCAGCTCACTGCAGCTCCTGCCTTCTGTTCCTGAATTTTATCAACCCCATTTCGATGTCAGGGAGATGAACGGTAGACCAGGTGCTGTACATCAATTTACATCAGGGAATTGGCAGCACACCATAGCCATTTGTAATATCACTGGAGGTGTTATTATTTTACTGGCATCAGTAAGTTTTAATTCCAAGGTATAAGGAACACGTCTTTGAAAAACTTCTGAATAAATATAAAACGAAATACTCCCACATAAACCCATCTTTGGCAGAACTTTGGCTGTGCTGGGCGGCACTGAAAATCCACCTAAGGGTCTTCCATGGACTTCTCAAGAACTCGGCCCACTTCCTGCACCCTGTTCAATCATTCTCTACTCAGATTTCACTCAATGAGTTCTTACTAAAAAATAAAAGTGGGAGGGAAGCTTTTTTTTTTTTTTTTTGTGAAAAAGTGGAGTGACATCCTCAGTGATTCAAGTACAAGAGAAGAGGTAATTCTGGATGGATTTCCTCCTCCCAAACACTGAAAAATTCTTCAACCATCTGAAAACAAGTGTACTGCAGTGTGCTCTAAAAATTAATCTCAAGATTATATTTAAAAAAACATTCTCTGTACAGTTGGTAACTTCACTCCAACAAAGGACACTAGAAGACCCACACTGAGGTAATGCTGCACTTATGCATTCCTAGGTAATGAGCTTTATGTCTCACGATCAATTTTCCATTAATAGCCTTCAGTGCTCCATCCAACTTCCAAATTAATCTGACCTGTGAACCTGGGGTGTTTCAAGGCTACTGGAATGTAATGTCAACATAACATACAAAAAATATTGCAGCTAGACTTTAATGACCAAACTGATGCTTAGTGACGAATTTTAAGACAGCTTAATGGCAAATAGATAGTGTAAATTCTAAAAACACTACAAGAAAAACAGAGAAATATTTTAAACACAATGGCTTAGGCTGTAACCTAAGCTGTAGTCAGTGAAATAAGCAATCTAAAAGTGCATTTATCAGGATGGTCCTGATAAGAGACACGAAAGAGTGTATGCTATTGATCTGCAAGAATTTTATCCCTTTCACTCCACAATGCTTAAGGAATCAATCTTTTAACTAAAGAAAAAAATAACTGCATTGATAATCAAAATGATGGCTTAGCTTTTGTAGGACAACGAGGGCTGTGTGTAGGTAGTGTAATAACACAACTGCCAGGTCTGATTGCCTCTGTGACATGCCAGCTGGTAGGCTATAATTACTGAAATCCATTCTTGACAGTAAAAAAAACATCTCCAAAACATTTAGCAGGACAAGCAAATTATTAAGAGACTAAGTGCATTAATCTCTCACTGCTGGCCATGCTAGTGCTAAGTCTCAGTACACATGGTCCAGAGGTGATGATATTCAAGTGAAAGCAGATAAAATAACTTTAGTCAATGCTTGAAATACTTAGCTTAATGCTTGAAATGCTTAGCTTGAAATACATTTCTAGCTGTATGTCTATGTATCAACAGGCTTATATGCCTAATACCTCTTTTCTGTTGTTTTCCAAAATAATCTGCAGAAAAAGAAGATTTGTTTTAGAAATGCTACATTAAAAAAAAAACATGAACAAAAGAAACAAATTCTTCATCCATGACAAAGAGGACAAAAAAGGTGCAGTCAAGCTTAACCAAACAACCCAGTTGGCATCTACCAAGAGCAACAGAAGAACTGCAGAAATGCACAGACATACTAAGATTTGCACAACTTTTGGAGCCAGCAAACCCATGTAATCAGCCATGGGAGAGCTCAGTTTCTAGCTCTGGGAGACATCATAGTGTTTTTGAAAAGTTGAGGGCACAACTACATGACAGATTGCTCAGAATCACCTGGGAGGACGGTCCAGTACTGTGGGGATACCTGTCCTTATCTCACTCCAATGGCAAAACACTCTTTAAAAGACAGACTACAGATTTATTTGGTAAAATGGAAAAAATATAAGACTTCACAAACACACACTTCTTTTTGGGAAGCGTACTTCATTTGTGTCTGTCATATGCCAGGGGAATTTTTCCTCTTTTCCAGTCAGTCAGATGATCATCTCTGTATGTTGCTACACAATAATCCCAACGGTAGTAACCCATACCAGAGAACAGGTACACTTTCTAAATTCTGCTTTTGTAGCAATATTTTAGATGGGGAGTATTTAGCTATGCCCTCATGCAGTGAATCAAGAATATCAGGTAAGCTATTTTATTACATACAGAATGGGCCAAAAGAACATCACATCTGAAAACAAAATTATAGTAATTCTTACAGTAGAATAGGCAAAGATTATGTTTCTATTATTTTATGTTAATTAGATTAGGTTAATAATAATAGGATTCTTATTAGAAATAGATCAGGAAAATGTGACAAACAGGTAGTAAACCTTTACAACCAAAAAAAACTTGCAAAAAAAACTTGCAGAATGTCTACAAGAGAGACCCCCTGAAGGTACAAATGCTAAATGAACTGCAGTAATTCAGCAGCTCTTTCTGTGTCTCCATGGCACAGGACATCTTCGCAGGTATGGGGGAGGATGTGGCTAACAGCCCTTTTAGCCTTTTAACCATGGGGCACCTTAGCAAGTTCAGCTTTTAAACCTCAGTTTGTACAAATACTTGGACTTAAAATCCTTTCTTCTTCTATGGAGAGGAAGGAGAGAAAAATAGTTTTTATTCTGTTCACCTAAGTTTTATAATAATCACTGCATCCTACTCCGCACTAATATGACTTTTCCTTAATTGATTATCTTGATGGGCTCCAATGGCTATAAGGCAGTGAGAAACCTGGCACCATAAATATCTTTTGCTTCAAGGCTAAGTATGATTGAAGGGATATTCTCAATACAATATGACATACACTCATTTCACTGCAAGTTAATTTTCCCTTATAAGCATTGTCAATCAAATGAAGAAGTACAAAACTGGGAACATCAAAATTGCCATAATGAAACTCTGTCTTACATGAGTTTTATTTATTACAGTTCCTGAAGATGATCGGTATTCAGGGATACTCAACTGGAGCAGCTGATGGATTTGGATGAGTACTTATACAGACTTAAAAAAAATTACCAATGTAGACAAAATATATGCATTTACTTAAACATAATTACCCTGTCTAGAGCATAAATTGCTATTCCACCCCACAGTTTTTAGACCTAGCCACTACACTAATTCATTCATATTCTTCCAACATATCTGTTCATTTATTGAATTACCTTCAGTCCGTTTAAAGATGATGGTTCATTTTGCCATTCAAACCAAGTGAAGCTGCTTTAACAGGTCTTGGCCATTCAGTGTTTCTTATTATGACTGTTGATGGCAAACTCAGAGTTTCTATAAAATTCATATATGCACTTGAACATCAGCATTTTTGTTATGGAAAGGCCCTCTTGGTAATTTCCTCCAACAGAAGCAAAATCAGTCATCAGAAACCCTTAAATATATGCTTAAACAAACACATCCCACTGTTGCGAGTTGCTAAATGACTGATTAATACTTGCTAAACAAAATAAGCACTACTGATAAAAGTCGTAGCAAGCCAGACTTCCAATGCTGACATTCAAACCTAAACTTATTAATAAACAAAAGGGTACTGCAGAGCTCAGGTTCATGCTATCCTCCACACTGTTCCTTCAACATGCAGTCTTCATTCTGAGTCTTCACTTGCTACCTTCCCTTCTGTGTCAAAAAAATCAGATGTCACCATGAAAACGAAACCTCAAAAAGCCCAGCGCCCTTGCAGTTCTTCATGTGCCAAAAGCCACCGAAATGACTCCACACATCATCAGCAATCACTTGTCTCCTGCCTTGCCCCAGGATGGCAGACAGAGCTGAGGAAGCAGAAGGAACTGGACTCAAACTTTTCTTTGGCTCTTTTCTCTGGAACATCAGCTACAGCACATATTATCTCTATATATTATCTATCTTTACATGGCCTAGTGCAATTGGGCCAGGGCATCTGAGCATACTCATAATATAAATAAAAAAAAAAAGAGTAACAATGACACATACTTTAAGTGCAGAAACTCATCAACCCTGCTGCAATGTACATCACATCGACTGCTACCATCTCTCGCTGTTCATTAAAAGAGAATGAATCCTCAGAGAGGTATCACTGAGTACAGATATGTCTCCAATACACCAAATCATATCCTGAGCCTGCAGTAAAACTAATAAAATCATTTTAAATACATTCTAAAAGTTCCCTTGGCTTAGTCCATGACACTTGGGCAATTTATAATTTAAAGGAGAATATGAGATTAGAGAGAGCCAAAACCAGCATGATCTAGAATTTGAAACAAGGGTTTAACGTCCCTGTCACATTCAGAGGACAGATTAGTTTACAGTACAGAACACTGGAATTGTCTTGTACAGAATTCTGAAGTTCTCTGTACTTTCACTTCATAGTTTATATATCCAGTAGTATAGAGCTCCCCAAAAAGGACAAATATATACTATTTATGGAATCAGTACAGGTAAAACCACTATATATTCAAGATACCTATGAGCCACAGTGATCACATACACACGTCTGTGTTACAGCCACTCTCTCAGTCACCAGCAGCCGGCTCTCCAGGCCCACGTGGGTTTTAAGTGGTGATGCCCGAGACACTCGTCCCTCGTCTGAGCTTTGAACTCTCAACAGCATAACATTATAATTTTATTATTTTAATCACAGAGATCAGCATGTGAAAAAAAAAGGCTTTTAGCATAAATATAGATTCTTTATATAGAAGCATGCAGATATTTTCAATAAGCAAGTACTTACCTTCTAAAAACACACACACACACACTCTTACTTGCCTCCAGGCTACAAGGCGAACTAGTCAGGTAAACAGGTTTGTTACTACTACTACTACTCCAATTTCCACGCCACCCTCCCATTTCTCCTTGCAAATACAATTTTATTTCAATTGATTCTGTCTGAATAACCACCACCTCATTAAAGCCTAAACTTTTAGAAGGAGCTGACTGTTAAATCCTAGACTCTTGAAAATCTCTACAGATTCACCCATCCTGTAATTATTTATTCAAACGAGTAACTGGCTTCTCTGCAATGGAAGATCTAGTTCTACCATCACTTGCTGCTTAACCACAAAGAAGGCCCAGAATCAAAGTGAAAAGACTTCATACCCACAAGATTAATTCTCTCAGCTGCCTCCATCCTCAGAACCTGCAATACTGGCAGGAATTTTTAGCATGGAACTATCATTTCCTCTTACAGCTTTCTTAGCAAAGGCAGTGCTGGTCGGGTAGCTACACCCTATCTGAGCAGCATCTCCTCAGACTCACTGCTGCTTTTCCAGGGCCTGCACTGCTCTTTCTTTTGCACGGCATTGTCTTTCCTTTTTTATTTTAGCCTGCATATTTCATAAACATGATGCATTTGGATACCTGAACCCAACTCATTCTTATTTTCTCAAGACTGATTTTGAGGCTTCACTGTAGACTAGATCAGCTTTGCTCTGTAATGGAAGAGAGAAGAGTAATTTTTCATTCTTGCTTTCAGATTTCCTTTCTAAAAACCATCTCTTACAATTAGCTTTCACCGTTAGGTAAGTAGAAAACTAGTTTAACCTGACCAAGAAACTTGTATTTGAAATATTTATAGCTATCAAATGCAAAAATGGCCAACCTAGTCTAATAGAGTTGGAACGGCACAAGAGCAAAAGAGCAGAGAGATGAGATAAAACTAAATCTACTACTGAAAAATGACAAGGTGTGACATGTAGGTGTGACCTCCATGAAGTTCATCTGAATTCTGCTTGTAAGGTATTGATGTCTGTAATGCTAAATATCACCATGATCATTTCAACTAGTCTGTATTCCGCATTCACAAGAGAATTGTGGTCTTACATCTACTGACACAACTTCATTTCATGACACATGAATGCACTGTCATGTCTACAATACTCAAGCATTCAAGATATGATAGGAGATGAACAGTAGACAAAGAAATGTTTGGCTGAAGTCAGTTTCAAGAAAAAAAAAATTTAACCAAACTCAGAAAGACCTTAACAAAACAGCGCTCCTGCTCAACTGAGTTGATCCATGCTTACCAATTATTCAGACAATTAAGTGATAAAAGTGAAAGCTTCTTAGCTAATTCTGTCATAGTTTTTATGGGATTCAGTTGCATTAATAAGGTTCTTCTGAAAGTATACAGTAAGGTACCTAAGAAAGTTAGTATGAAATTGAGTCATATAAGTCTGTTTTCTTATCAGGTATTAAGATGTGAAATCTCTTCCTGATATCATCATCTTGCGGCTCACATCACAGCACTTTGTTAGAAGATCCTACCTGCCGGGGGTTTAGGTGGCCTGGAAGTGACTGAGAGACTTGACTCACCCCAACATTCTCCAGGAGTACAGAAATAAACACACACATGCTGCCATGTTACAGGTGCAAATCACTTCCATCATTTGGGAAGTCCTCTGTAGTTAATAGAGGCTTCAGGTCTGCTTGCTTAAGTAATGTTAGCTACCCAGCTAGGAGACCAAAATACCTACAGCAGGGAGACCCAATCCCCAGGAGCAGCCCCTCAGCAACAGTTTTAAGGCAACATCCCTGTGAAGTGATTGCTACCTTCCGGCTAATTGCTGGTTCTCTCTGAGGTCTCTATAGTAATTATCAGTGTTAAGATGCAAAATATTAATCCCCTAAAATTATAGCAATGAGACTGTTTTCCTTATGGGTTTCCCAGCTAGTTTTCAGATTGTTGGAGGATATATAAGTTATTAGACTAACACAATTGTTTCCTTGTAGTATTAATTGTCCCAGAACCAAATAAATAGCCTATAATGAAAACACTAGTCCTTCTTGAACAAAACTTGGCTCCTCTGGAGAGAGTACTACATGTTCATGAACAGCAGAATCCATGACCCAGATTTCCTCCTAACCAGGCACTCGGCCATTCTACACACCTTTTAATTAGTCATCACTCTTTGAATGAGAGACTGCTCCTTCCACATAGCTAATAAGCATTCACATTTCTACTTTTAATGAGATAAAATCTTAGCTGTTCATCCTGAAGCAAGAAATTCGTTCACCAAATCTCGCTCCTTTAAACTGTATTACCCACACAGACAGTAAATCTTTTGGACCACAGACTTGCTTTCCATCTCTCGCTCTTTGTATAACACCTATGATAATACTTCTTGCCTCTCTTGCCAGCATCATCAAGGGAAAGTGGAAGGAAGTTAAGACTTTCATGGTTGCTCAGAGGAGTTGCAGAGATTCCATGCCTGGACACGGTCCTAGACAACCTGCTCTACGTGGCCCTCTGCTTAAGAAAGGGGTTTGGAGTGAACCATCTGCAGAGGTGCTTTCCAACCCCAGCTCCTCTATGGACACACTCTAGGTACAATTTGTCTTCTACAGGAATGTTTTAACCTCTGAGGACTGACAAACCAATCCCTCCAGAGCACTATGTTCTGCTAAGAAAACAAAAAAAAACCACAACCAACTAACCATCACCCAAGTGTTACTAACACATAAGAGATCATCATAGCTTTAAAGATGTAGAACTGTGCGTCAACATGTTCCAACAATTATTTTCCTTTATAACAATAAATCTCTTGACGACACAGTCACCAACAAATAATTTATGAAGCATTACACTTTTTGCACAGTCTGAATATCTCATAATCTTCGGTAGAACCCTCTTGCAAACCTCAGAATGAGGCCAGTATCACGTATTTAATTGATACTCTAAGAAATATGCAAAACGACTGTTTACCATCCCCACAATTTTCTTGTCTGCTGTTTATGAGGTTTGTCTGTTCCTTAAATACTTTAAAATCCTTCAGTCGAGCTGTATAGAGCTCTCTCTTTTGCATCCTTTATACCAAGTGCTTTCTGTTTATCCTCCTATCTGTTTTTAACAGGTTGTTAGGCTCTCTTCCCACTTTCTTTAGGTATGGTAACTAACATGTTTGTATCCTACATGTATTATGCTGAAATTAATAATTACATTCCACTGTTGCTTAAATATTTTCCAGATCTCCAGTCAATTGATTATTCCAACCAACTTTAAAACATTATCCTTCAGTTTGAGCTTTTGCTTCAATCATATAAAAATATTTGGGACCACTCCTCCCAGGGACCAAAAGGTACCTCTCCTATTCTGATGCTATTATGAAATTCTTGGGCTGCAAATGTGCACTTACCCGAAATTCACGTACACAGTAGGTCTCTTTTGTAGGAGTTGTTTCACCACTCCCAAGTCTTTCATATACTATTAAATTGTAAAGAAACACTCTTTCATTTACTCTGTGTTTTTATTGCAGTTATTCATGCAAATTAAATATTCTAACTTCCGATATTAAAATAATACACTTAAATATTTTAAATAATACTACACAAATAGTAGTGTTGTTACAAAAAGGCCAAGTACTTGGCTCAGAGTTGCAGTAAAACAGGACCTATTCCTTTATGACACAAACATGCCAAATAGGCACACTTTTCAGGCTTAGTGGTATCAGGGGTAGAGTCTGGTCATTGTATTTGTGATGGCAGCAATGCTGCACTTGAAATGAAGACAGCTGGCAGCTTCTAACAACAGCTTGTTGCCCATACCACACTCAGTGCCACTCGACCAAACACCCAGCAAGTCCCCAGTTACCGCCTCCCAGGAAGCCTCCCGAGCCCGAGGCTGGGCTTGGTCCCAGCCATGTGTCCATCCAGCCATCCCTGGCCTCTCCATCCAGACAGCTTGCAAAGAGACTGCTACATAGCTATCAATTACACACCTTGAACATGGCCAGTTCTCTTGGCAGTCCCACCATTCACACTCTTTTGACCTCTATTCCCTGGACAACATTTTATATCATCCTTACTGAATATTTAACTTCATGTTTTCCTTGCATACTGCTCCAGACAGCCACTCTAATTCTTGCTGGCTTCATCCCACCAGCTAAACCCTGCTGGGCCAAGCTACGGATATGTTCCTGACATATGGCTAACTGGCAAGAGGGCACGAGCACGTCGTGGTGAACATCTGGAGGGAATAGCCCCAGCATAATGACTTTGGCTGGACAACGACAAGTGCTCAGTATTATATCAGTTGAAGCCAGCACGTTCAACCGGGCATTTTCAAGGCCAGGTTACAGTGCCCAGAGCAAAACAAGCAGTGCAAAGAGCTGTCACTGGCAAGAAACGCTCTACTTGCCATCTACTAATGCCCAGCTTTATGTGTCTTCTTTAAATATGTGGCACTCATCAGCTCCCCAACCATCAAAAACCTCCTCACCATACGTTATTAGAAATAACCTTAATAAGAAAGAAATATGATAGGGGCATATCTCAGTGAGATGTCACTGTCTGCTCTAGTCAACCCAATGGATTAAGTAGTTGGACTCATATTTTGGGGGCACTTACAGGGGGGTCTCTTCTGCTATGAGCCTAGGGAAAACAGCAGATGCTGGAAAAATGAGCCAAAATTTCATCCCAGAATCCTGTCACAATCACTAATATTTTAAGGAAAGGCTTCCTATGAAGCAAATGGGTTTTCCCTACAGTTCTCCAATTTATCTGAAGGTTTGGCAGATCTTTCTCTCACCTGGGATGTGATTAGTCCTCACTAAGGACAGAAGGGATTTAGGCAGCTGTTAGTCATTTTTCCTCCCTCATTGGCCATCTCCATTCACCATATGCATTTCAATTTTGTCACTGGATAAATAATCACATGTTTTTTAAAAACAAATTTCAGTCTCTAGTGCTAAATCATGGAGTACTACACAGGTGACTCTGGGTGGGAAAAGGCAGAAAAAGTGGCTAATTTGTCTTTTTTTTTTTTTTCCCTCTCTCCTTGAATGAGTCTGTTTCAGTGAAAATGAATTGTTCGACCAAACAATCCATGTCTGGTTTCTCTCTCCTCTTGTTAGAAGGTGACAGCAAAGTCTCTAGCTATTAATCAAATAGGCCTTACCTTGTTAGCTTCTTACCACTCACCCATATCATTTCCCAGTCCTGACAGGGGATGCTGTGTCACACAGCAGGGATTTCACTCAGGTAGGACAGGCTTTACTGTTCACATTGGTAACTACCCATACATCTCTGTTGACTTGTATTATACCGAGGACCCTTCACATCTTACTGTCCTACCTGAGGACTCCCCTCTGCTGTCCTCCCTTCTTTACTGAGGACATGAAAATTCTTTCAGCTCATAACCTAGAGACCTAGCCTAGAGAAACAGCAGTCCACTACTGGAAGTGGCAATCTGGTAGCAAGATAAACCTGAATACCTAATATCCAGCACTTGACATGAACAGCATTTACTTTACTAAGATGCAGTTTACCTATGGTAAACAACCATACGCAAGAGCGAGAGGCGGAGAGAGATTTTTTTAAAATATTATTCAGTCTGAAAAACTAGATTTATTTAACAGTGTGTAACTGATTGAGAAAACAAGGAAGTTATAAAGCTGCATTACAGAGATCTGAAGGATATTGCACTCTATGGAGGGATACAACTTCTAAAAGATCTATGCTTCATATCAGAAATCAAAATAAAACAAAACTTGTAAAGCATAAAAGTTCTGAGACTTTTCAATCAGCCATCTAATTTCGGAAAGCTTCAGGAATCCATAATTCAAGAGCTGTGTGCAATGGAAATCAGAGATCTAAAGCCAGAAAAAAAAAATACAGAAAACCTTGACCAAAAAGTAGAGAATGGCCATGAGGAGAAGAATTGTGAGGCAGCAAACAAAGCGTAGAGAGGGGCAATGAAGAGAAAAATTGTCAGGCAGAAAACATCCCCAAAACAGGAAAGTTTTGATGGGAAAAGCTAGGTTTGGTCAACATGATAATCAAGTAAATAATCTGTGCAACATAGAAACCCATGTGGGAAGTAGAACATTTCTGAGCATGTGGGCAGCAAAAGCAGCAGGACTGTTCAGGCAGCATCAACCAAGTATTCACAAGGGAAATGTAAACCCACACAGTGCCCTGTCTTGGTCAAGTTATTACATTTGTCATCGTAATATCACAGAAATCAAAGACAAGTGTTCCTCTTGTGAAGACAAGCAAATGCACTGAAGATCTGGTTGCAATGATGAAGAACTATTTCTAAGAATTTATTAAGAGATAAATAGAGCTCGGGATTGGAACATAGCCCTGAAGAGCATAATGAGATGACTCAGGAAACAGTAGGGCTCCTTCAAATGGAACACAGAGGAGATAAAGACTTACTGATGAGCATAAAAACCAGCCCACACTATCCTACTTTGTGGAGGTTCTTGAACAACATCAACAGTCAGTTGGTCAGATCTCAAACCCACCACATCCCTTCTTATTCACACCTTGGGACTGCACCTCTCTGGGCAGAGAGGAAAAAAACAAGTCAAGAAACTTCCTTCCCAGTAGAAAACATCATACAAAGTTTTTCAACAACAGAATTGTTGAAAAGATTGTCCACAGAAAAAACTTGGGAACCCTACATGAATTTTGCGCAACATTTTTTGCACGAAACTTCCTTGCCCTGATCGTCTCTTAAGTTCATGGTTTCCATTCCGTGAGCATCATGGATGGGGTAGCAGGAACACAACCATCGGAAATGCCAGATGGCTTGGACACCGAATTCCAAGATGCTCATTCTCTAGCTATTAAGATCTGAAAGCCCTACCAGACTTGGAAAAATGCCCTACTTAAAAAAAATCCGCTGTCTGGTTAATGGAAAAATATACCCCTATGCCCTCAATCCATTTTGCTGTGTGAAACCACAGACATTTCATCCTAGTAGAGCTTCAGAGCACAACACTAAATTTTGCACACTTTTAGCATGATTACTTGCAATTATGGCATATGTATTATAGCAAATCCCAAGTAAATTATGAACTCTGTACATTACAAAGGAACTGTGAAACACTGATTGATTTGGACAGTTTGTAGTTAATTAAGTTCATTTCCAATTCTATCTCTTCAAACAATTTCAAAGCATTCTGTATTGCAAGCCCATTTTCAATTAGTAAGGAGGATGAAACAAAAAAGAATTAATTATAAAAGTGGCAATCCCCATTTAAATCTTCATAGTGCAGCAATTATTTATGTTAAGTGTTGAAAAATTGGAGAGTTGTACTTGTCTAATACATTTTTTCCTTGATATACATCTCCTATATATTAAATCTGTACAAAGCAGTGGGGTAGCAATTTTTAAAGCAAAGACTAAATTATCACTCACAGACTTATACAGAGCTCCAAGAGACAGAAAAATGTCTGTACTTGGCTAGAACCAAACTAAGTGCCTTGACTTGATCCTTCTCGCTGCTATCCAGCTTTCACCCCGAGCTCATTCCATTCCTTGGACTGAAGCAGACACCTCTGCTGAGAAATGGTGAAGGAAAGTTAGTGTCAGCAGGGCTTCAAGTGGGGGAATGACCCCCTGAAAGTAGTAACCCTGGTTTCTCCCAGAGTTTGCCACAGCCTAGAGTGGCAGTAACCACTATTAATAAACCACTATTGCAAGTTATCTTGGAGAAGAAGGGAAAGGAAACCTTTCTGACATCTCTCCCCTTCTCCCCCTCAACTCCTTAGGTGGGTACATGCCCAAAACTTCTGATCAGGTGGTCTGTGATAACTCTCAGTGTTTAAGGGAAGAATGTGGCACTGGCTCCTCACAGACCTATCCCAAGTGCCCCTTCCCAGGCTGCTTTCAGAAACAAGTGCAGAAAACTCCATTTGTTTAAAGGCCAGTAAAAATCAAGAAAAATTTGGGTTCATCCCTTGAACTGCAACCGCTGTTTACTATTCTACAGCACAGACCTCCTTTTAACACATCAACCCTCCTCATTCATACAGTGCAAATACCTCCAGTGACAAAGAGAAAGAGGGAAGAAAAGACCAAGGGCATTTAGCCTTGTCAGTTAAGAATGACATAACTTAATCTGCTAATTGTACTGTCATCATCTCCATCACCGACTGTCATGTTTACAATGAGATGTTAGCTGTGACTGCAGATGCATGCGCTGTAAAACCTGAACTTCATCGACTGGATTACGGTCATCTATTGGCCATTTGTCACTGGCACTGACTTCCTGCCCCAGAGCCAAGCTTTCTGCTTCAGCCACCAGTACCTGCTTCATCGCCCACTTCATCGCTGGCTCTTTTTCCCTCCCACTTGTCATTTGGGTAGCGAGTTCCTAAAAACAGAGCAACGGGGAGGGAGCAGGAAAAGGAAACCAGAACCTATAACCAGCTGAAAAACTGAAGAGGGCAAGCACACACTCAAGTGAGACAGGCTCATGGAAGAGGGACAGTTCCATTCCTGACCTATCTGCAGTATTTTGTGAGGTTTCCATCTAGCACATCAAGCCTGCAGGACTGAGGAGGCTGTTCCTTGCAGTGCTCAAGATGTTTCTGTTTTAAGTCCTGTTTTTAACATATTAGAAAGTAACCTAGACCACACTACCCGGACTTGTTGTGCTGGGTTTTCAAGGTGGCTACAACTGGCAGTAGGAGTCAGACTAGTTGGGCCCAGTAAGAGCAGGGCAAGAGGGAGGAGGGAACTGTCAGGGTTCTACACGACACTGCTCCAGGTGGCCAGGCTTTCCCACCTCACACCTCTGCAGCTTATTTCTTTGTTTAACAACCAGCCATCAACTCATAAAAGACATCAACTCGTGTGAAATTTTAAACAAAGACCCATAAGAGGTGAATTCAACTTTCAATTTTGTTTTTAGATCAGGTGTCTTACTAAAAGAAAACTGCAATTATGTCATTCAGGGAAGAAATATCTCAGCAATAGCACAATATATTTCTTCTAAGCTTGTCTGTACAATCAGTGGAGCTATGAATATTTTAGAAGATATCATTATTACTTGGTATTCCATTGAAGGATAAATTACAAGAAATGTGTGGATTCCTTCTCAGCTCGCACACTGAAAGCTGCTCAGGTGCCTGGAGCGTTTGCCCACTCCAACAATTACGCAGTTGACTCCTGCTGTCAACCAACAAGACCTTTTCTTCTCAGCCCCACCAGACAGTTGAGTAAAGCTGCAGTTGTTCATGCTGACAGAATTCCCCAGATACGGGAGGGATTTGCCTCCCATTTCCAATTCCCAGAGCCCTCACATGCTCTCATGCTCTCCCTCATTTCCTTAATTTCTTTAGCTTATTCTGTCCTTACTTAGGAATCAAAATTCCTTCAGATCCATTCCACTAATTGATGCAAAACCCCATCCACAGAGGAACACGATTTCCCATCATTGTACCCATCTGAATTTATCATCTGCTTTAACAAACTCAAACAGTCCTGCCTTTGCCTTTTTAGATTAAGGTAAGAAAAACTTCATAACTCACTTGGAGACTGCTGTGTTTATTAAGCCAAATACCATTTTCTTTTTCTTTATTGTCTTTAACAAGGTTAGGTTGGCGGCGGGACAGGCACAGCAGTATCCATGGAAAGGCCAGACAGGTTCTTCTCCCCCAGAATTACCTGGTTTGGCCATTAGTTTCCCTTCAGAAACAGAACTCACTACAAGACACAGCAACACACCTGTGAACGAGCATCCTTGGGTCATCTGATAGATCAAAATTAGCGCTCTAAGAACCACACAGACTTGCACAAACATTTCTTAGGGAAATTCAGGCAGTTTTGTTTTAATATGGAGTCCCAGATGGCCTGAAACTGCTGTCGTGGCATATAGCGCTGCCTCAAATTATGATCACAGGCACTCGAATAATATCACCCTTGAGAGAAAAATGAGCTACCGACTTCAGGCTTTTAACCATCTTCATCCTTGATTTGAATTATCTCAAATCTGGTGCATTATTTGTGAAGACATAATAAATAAATAACGTTTTTGAGAGAAGTCCTTCTGTTTGGGTTAACTAATAGATGCTAGGAAATGAAAATACACTGCTGAATATTGAGAAACATGTACTTCAAGGCCAAGCTGGTTACAACACAGCAATTATCTAAAGACTCAATTCATCACTTACCAGCTTATCAATTTACATACTTATTTCTTCCAGCTAAACATTCACACATTTCAATAGTGAGATCCCCCAAATACACAGAGCTAAAAAGTTCCTTTGCAGCCCACTAACCTGAACAACGCTAATAAGCAAAACATCTCCATTGTTAGTTCTTTTTAAGTAGTACATCTCTAACCTTCGATGCACATGTACAACAGATAGACAGGTCCTCAAGGATATTATATAGCAAAACTTAAAATTGTCAAGTAATATTAAATTAAGAAGGTTAAATTAGGCAGGTTGACATGTCTGAAAACTTACATCTGCTGTACTGGGAAAAAGCATTTTAGCAAAAATATCTGAGAAAGGGGAACTCAATGTAAATACACCATTATTTATACCATTATACTGCTTATAAAGAGAAAAATTTCTCCTGGAAGTCCAAAAGTACCCAATGGATTGGGATCATTCTTCAAATTTAAAAGACAATACATACATACACATATATATACACACACACACAAAAGAATATGTGGCATTTCCTCAAAGATTTGAGATGTAGATGCATATGCTTTTTCATTGAACTATGATATCACCATTATTTACTGATGACTAGTTTGGAAGTACACAGTCATTTATGAAACTACTTATTCTCGGTATTCTTCTCAAAATCATCAGCTAGCTAAGGACAAAGGAGAAAAATAGTATCTGTAACAGTAACCCAGGGGTGTAATAAACTATAGAAAGTTCACCTGTCTAAAGTGCACTTCATTCTTTAAACAAACATAGAAAATGTTATTAAAAACATTAAGAATTACTCTTTCTCTACAGGGCATATGAATTGGAGCTCTCTCAGCAAATTCAGCAATCCGATTTAAATTCTTGTTTTTCCCCTCAATTTTTTTCTGCTTTGATGAGTATTCTCAGTAGTGCCTAAGCTACCAAGAAAAGAAAAACTTCCTACCAATAATTTTTTTTTTCCTTTCTGGTATTTCTCACTGTGCCATTTCTTCCCTCACTTCAGTAATGCATGTTAGTGTAGTTAGTATTAGTGTAGCAGTGTCTATTAGTGAAGAGGTGGATCAATGTGCAACAGAGCAATCAGCACAAAAGGCTCAGGACAAGCTAGAAAAACACCATTTCATTATGATTTCCTTGCTAGGCTTTCTAGTGCATATTTTAACAAAACTCTTTAATGATCTATTTTCCCACTATACAGGCAAAAAAAAAAAAAAAAAAAAAAAAAAAAAAAAAAAAAAAAAAAAAAAAAAAAAAAAAAAAAAAAAAAAAAAAAAAAAAAAACACACACACAAATTCAAATCCCTTCTCTCTTTCTCCAGTCCATGCACATTTAGCTTTCTATAGCCAAGGAGGACGGGGCTATGCCTGTGTCACCATGTTTGTAGCTGATCTGGATAAAGCCGTAAGAAAGCAGCAGACACGGAAAAATCCGTGCCACTTAGGAGTTTCCAAGGAGCAAGCTCATTTCTACCCATTATA
This sequence comes from Nothoprocta pentlandii, assembly GCA_013398315.1. Lineage (NCBI taxonomy): Eukaryota > Metazoa > Chordata > Aves > Tinamiformes > Tinamidae > Nothoprocta > Nothoprocta pentlandii. Next base: position 1,522,133 of record VZSG01000083.1, read on the forward strand.
TATTGGTCAGGTCGCAGGTAATTTGAGCCAGGTAAGTTAAGCTTTGGGCTTTGCAGAATAACCTTGAGGAGACTACAGTAGCTTCTCCTAAAACAGTACAGTAATAACAGAAGCACTGCACAAGCACCACTTCTCCTGTGGCTTTGCACCAGGCAGTGCAAATCCTCTATTACCTGTGTGATCTGGCCTGATAGCACTTTACAAACCTCAAGTAGCACAGAACACCTACAGAACCACCAGAGAAATGGAACCACTGATGCCACTTGAGTCAAGAGCTGAGCTCCCGTCCCTGTCTGCAGAAAAAAAAAGCAGGGTTCCCATCTCTCACCCTTCTCTTCAAATAACAGCAGCAACAAGCATGGAGTTGGGTTGACAGTCATTTACATGCAAGCGTGACCTTTTTAGTCAGTAGTGACATTTGTATCCGATTAGCAAAATACTGTATTGTATTTAAGTAATAATTGCATTTTCTATGGAGACAAACGCCATGTAAATCAATAAATGATGAGGCTGCAGGCCAAGCACATTATTGATTTTCAGTCATCTTCATTTCAGCTTAATACTGAGAAAATACAGTATAGGCTATGATTTTTTACAAGTTGCATCTTTTGGGCCAGACCAAAGATATCTGAGAGAAAGGCTTTCTACAGATGAGAGAAGGGAAATTATAAGAGGAGTAGAGGATGAAGAGAGGAATTTGATAGCTTTAATTCAAGTTGACACAGAATATCTCAAACAGCAAACCCCAAATAAATCAATAAAGGCTTGTACAACACACTGGTAATCTATTTAGTGGCCCTAGTTAAACAAGTCAACAGTGCACATCACCTACAATAAACCATTGATTAGATTAAAATCAAGCACTCAAACAGGCAGAAGGTTTACAGAAATCTCAGTGAGAACCAGAGAAGACTACAATACAAATTGTAATGTTTTGCTCTTTAGTGAGACGATTACAACACAAATTAGCAGCATAATGAAAAATTAATAGGAAATTAGTGCAATGTCCTTATTTTAATTTAATTTTAAATAAAACAAATTTTAGAGTCAGAGTTTCAAAAACGTTTCAGAGGAACGCAAGAACCAGGGTTTAAGTTAAGAAGAACGCTGTTTTAATATACCTTTTCCAGCAAACTGAGTTGTAGACAATGCAAGTGTTCTGTGATCGCTTATTTTGTAGCTGCAGAGACAAAAGCAGGAAAAACTCAGAGAGAAGCAATAAACCTATCACAACTTAGTCTAAGAGATGTACCCAAGAGTTCCGCGTCTCTTGAAAACAGAGCATTAAGTGAAGAAGAAATTGCACCATACGAAGATACATACAGAGCCAGGGGTGCACCAAGGGTACGAGTGATGGGAGCTGCTGGGGGTGCCCAGCTCTCACGGGGGAATATGAGGCAAAAGGTTTAGCTGTCTCTCAGGGTCACGAGAAATCATAAATTAATTACTCTCTCTTTGGCATATTATTGCAGTAAAAGCACTGACATTTTCTTGATTCCTCCTAAATCATTAATAAGGTCATTCTCTGAGAATATTTCAGGGTATTTAGTCAGCCTTACTTGGCATATTTTTCGCATAAATTTAGGTGCAACAGCCATGATTTAATATTACATTGTTTTTAGGTTCTTAACTAAATCATCACAAGAAAAACTCTTAACATTGGTATTTAGTCAGCCTTACTTGGCATATTTTTCGCATAAATTTAGGTGCAACAGCCATGATTTAATATTACATTGTTTTTAGGTTCTTAACTAAATCATCACAAGAAAAACTCTTAACATTATAGCTATAACAAGGGGAGTTCACCCACTCCTCTGTACGAGGAATAATTCTGCAACACTCTTTAGTGACAACCTTTCTACAGATTATAAAAGCAGCAAACATAAATGTTGATCTCTTTCACAATAGTCAAATTTCCTTCCACTAGAAGTTATTCTGAATATGGATTATACAATCTAAACCCGGTTGTTCAGTACATAAGACTCCATAATATCCTACAATCGAACCAACAGGTTAAGACACTTTTCATCTGCTCGCACTAAATTATTGATCTAGTGGTCTGTTTTTCAGCTTTTAAATCATCCAAAGAGAAGGAAAAATAAATGCATGAAGACTCTTCCAGTCTCAGTGAGAACAATATATGTAGGTAGCTTGATTCCCAACAATAAAAATAATCACACAGAATATTTTATAGTAATCCATCTGATTTTGAACTGAGCACTCAAATGGCAGTCTATTTTTAAAATATATTTTAGTTTGCTTGGGAGCTGATTAAACAAGTTCCATCTATCAATTTCTGCAGTTTGGGCATTATAGCATGAATAATATATGCCTTTGTCCCGGGAATAAGATAACAGCCTTCACTCTTCAGTTCTCTAGAACTGTTATTCCAAATGTGACAGAAAATTTTCCTTGAGTAGCTCAAAGGAGCTTCAACATAAATGAAATGAGAACATCATTTGTAACAGATGCCAATTTTAGTTAAAAAAAGACAAAAGGTTAAATAAAATTTTAGGATTTATTAAGTTCAGCAAGACCTTCAAAAATGCCTAGAAACTTATCACAACAGCAGAGTGCTTTTCAAAACATGCTTGAATGCCTGCACTTAACATGATTTCAAGCCAGTTTCAAAATTTTCGTAGGCCCTTAAAAGCCTTATTATCAACGGCCAGCAACGAATCAGTCCATAGACCACCATGAGGTGGGAATTCACACTGCTTCACCTTAACCATATCTCATTGTGAAAAATGTTTCCTCTATTTGTTACAGCAGTTCTGCCAACCTGTCCCAAAGCAATGGCAACAAGGAGCTGTTAAAAATAGGCCCCAAGGTTGAGTCCAAAGCTGGTTGCACCTAACGCAACAGCTCCCAGGGTCCTGCCTGGCTGGAGTTACGACGGGTATTTCTACCACAGCACAAACAGCAGGGTAATACCTGCTTCACTCCTCATAACAGGGTACCTTGGGTCTGCTGGGGCCCTAAGCACAGCATCAACTACCTCAGTTGCGTGAATCATCGTGAGAAACACCATGGGACAGAAAGCACCCCGAGGTCATCACTTGGCAAGAAATAGTCCTTTTCCTAACAATATTTGAGCAGTCTTCGTAACACCTACGCCTCCCTGCCCTGTTCTCGTGTCCTCCCACCCCTTTTCCCTACATTTCAATCAGCAGACATAGCTTTAACTTTCAAGCACCACCATGAAAAGTGGCTGAAGGCTCCAACAGCAACAGGCTCCGGGTTGTGATCCAGTGTGGGGAGAGACACAGACACATTTCTAAGAGGCCTCAGGCCTCGGCTTGACCTTGAGGACACCAGGAAGCGCCAGACCTGCTGCAGACAGACCCGCACGTGCCGTGCACCGCACCAAGGAGCCCGCTCCTCCAGCACCGCTATCCCCTCCCGTGCCTCCAAAGGGAAAGCCACACACTCGAGGCAGCTGATAACGTTTGTTTTAAAGGAAACCTTAATTGAAATTGGCACACTCCTGCTCCCGGCTAGTGACTGGGCCCAGGAGATCGACAGGAAGAGAGGGAAAAGCGGTGAGGGTTTTGCCAGATGAGCCCTGACTCCCAGCCAGCAGCAGGGAGGGCTCCGTGTCTAGTAATCCATTTTTAACTACAGCAAGATTAACTTTGACCTGAATAAAAAGCCATTTCTAATGTGCAGAAAGCCTATTATCCGCGCTTCGAAGCATAGAAGCGGACACCAAGGAGAGCCATTCATATGCAATCAGTGCTCACTATTTTTTAAAATAGACATTAGACCTAAAAACCTCAGAAATAATAAAAAACACTCATTTTAATGCATGACATGTAATGTTTATCCCTTAATCATTTCAAAGTGCTGATTGGTTTAATTACAGCTTTCAGAGGCCCTGCAGGATGACAAGTCATAAACCTAAACATCCAAATCCCACCCCTGAAGGCTGGCTATCACCGCTCCCCACTGTGCGGAGCCGATCCCTCAGAAAAACAGCTGAATTTTCACAGCCACTTTCAAGTGGAACCCCCAACTAGAAGCAATAAAACTCTCAGTTACAAACTGAATTTAAACATGGTGCCACAAGTTTACTTCCAGGCAAGCAGAAGTCTAACTCCTCCTAGTTGGGGCATGTAGTATTGCATGGTGAAGGGAGACCTTTATGGGGCAGAAGGCACCCTATGGATATTGAGTATCACATAGAAAGCCAAGGATTCAGCTGTCAGTCACAGCAGTAACCGCATGACATTGAGGAAGCCAAGAGAGAAACATCTCAACTCAACACTGTTCAATACCATGGACTGCCACATCTCAACACTGGCTCAACTATGACCAAGGAGAGGGGTTTCTTCTGATGGAGAAGTATCCCTGTAGAAGCCCTCATCATTTCTGCTATGCCCCATCTCCCAGCTATCCTTAAACTGTTAATTTTCTTCCAAGAACTTGATTGCTCATCAACACCTAGATGTTGAAGATGCCTAAATGCCTAACACACCTCAAAATTTATCAACAACATATACCTGAAGGTTTTAAGGAACTGTGCCTAAGAAACCAATCAATAAAACCCTTTCATTGTGTTAAAAAAGACAACTTGCTCTACTATGTGAAAGAACATAGCATGTTTTTTTTTCCTTGTTACAGTTTGGAAAAAGTTTGCTTGCCTTTGGGAAATGACCTGCTGGGCAGGAGTTAGGAACACTGGTCTGCTTGTTCAGTTTTCTCTCTGACTAAATGGATTTATTCATGTCTCCTGCCATGATAAAAATCAATACAACTACAAATGGAAGCTGGTGTCAGAGTCACAGCCCGTGGCAGCCGCTCATCACAGGGTTACATCCCTTGGTGATGTATGTGGCCTCAGTGGCTGGAGAAGTCACTTCCTCTACGTATCAGGCCTGTACCCCCACCACAGTATTTGAGACTTGCAGGTGCCAATACAGCAGCAATGAGTCTGATCCAAAACTCACTTTTTTTTTTCTCATAGGATCCTTTCATTTATTTTAATTGGCCATGAGTGGGGTTTTCCTGTCTTTTGGCCTCTCATTTGCTCCTCTTCATCATTTTAAGGGGAACACAAAGCAGCAGCTTCTCTCCCTTCTTGCTCTTTTTTTTACTCTTTGGGCCCATTCTGGTTTCTAGCTTACAACATGTTCCAACAGCTCTGCAAGTGTGTTAAGTGGTACTTCCCTCACTGCAAGAAAAGCAAAATATTCCCTTACATCCTAATCCATTTCATCTTATCAATGACCTCCAGCAATCACTAATGAATATGAAAAAATCTTGCCTTTCAGCACAACTCCAAGCCAACACTAGTTGCAGCTCCAACACTTAGGGAAAATAGGGCACACACTGCCACAGACCTTCACTGGCCTGCCCTATTTCATATCAGAATACTGAGTACTGTCACTTTCCTTATGTTTTGATTAAGCAGCAAACTGATGCTTTTAAGGAAAAGCAAAGCTTAAGACACACACAGAAGAGATGGATGTTACAGCTGGGCAAATAATTTATTCATACCTAGGTGCCCAAGAGCCACTCTCAGACAGATACCAGGGCTGTGAAGACAACATGCAGAAAATCAGCTTCTCAAATACAACATTTAGAAAGGTAAAGCTGATAACCCATCTGAATTACCCAGGAGAGGCTTTTTCCTTTACACATTCATAATTCAGTGCTGAACTCCATACTTTTTAATGCATTAGACACACTGAGGGCATAGGACACAACATAGAAAGAAAAAAAGCAAGGCCTCTACAGAACGCTAGGTGAGAAACTGGCTTGAATTGCACATGTGCACATTGAGCTTTTTTTCAGAACAAGAGGGAAAAATATTACTAATACTTCACTAGTAAAATTTAATTTTCATTAGTAATAAAAGGTAAGATGGCCTTTTTGAAGTACAATCTCTGTTGACTATTACTTTCAAATAACACCTTTGACGATGTATTACTTCCACTATTATTAAAGATGGCTACTTGCAGAGATTCAATTAGCTCAGTGGAAATAACCTAGAGTGTCTATTTTTCAAAACTGATTTTCTCTAACAGGAACCTAAATTTTGATATAGTCACATAAATTGAAACTCATCCCAAAGCAAGAATTAAGAAGCTCCTGAAAAACAATAATTAGATCCTGTTGTCTTTTTTGTTTGTGGCCTTTTTTTTTTGGAATTCTAAATAGCTGCTGCTTACATATCCAAGCAGATGCAGCTGTAAGGGTTTGCCAGTAATCTCTCTTCAAAAATGGTGGAAACTGCATCACCCGGCTGTAATTGCCTGTGATCCTGTTTATCACTGCCTTATCATCAACACTCATTTCCCTTTTTTATACTACTCCAAGGGGAAACAGCAGTTATTCAAATCGCATATAGTGTAAAAACAATTCATACACAGAATACAACATAGGCTTCCCTTTTCACATTCAAAGACTTCACACAAAATAGCACTGGTTGTCTTTAAATTTGGGGGGCAAAACATAGGAGAAATGTGGCACACGTCAGAACAAATAGATTCTGTATATTTCAAATAGTCTATTTTTAAGCCCTGTCCTGGACTAAGGGGTTCCCATGCTATCTGCATGAGGCAAGGTGGCCACAGGCTCTTATGTGACAAACCAGCACCATGTGGCACATGTTAAAAAAAAAAATATGGAATATAGAGGGATCATCTGCTTTTGTAGGATTATGGTGTAGAAGGCAAGAGGGGTTAATCCTTGTCCAGGCCAGTCTGCATCATTTATTGCAACCTTATCTACACTTTCTGTCCATGTCAGTTATTACCTGTTGGGTTTTCTTGGGTTGGTCTGAATTCTTGAGTAATTCAAAATAATTCCCCCAGAACATATTTCAGAAGAAATTTTAACAAACTCTCATTGTTTGTCATGACCCAGGGATCTTTCACACACACAGGGCAGTCTCAGTTTCCCAGCGCTCGAGCTCACTACAAACTGCTCCCTCAGCCCCATCTCTCTAATGCCATCTCTCCCAAAGCAGACAGTGAAACTCTCCACAGCCACGTTCAGTTTGCCCTGGTCTCCTTACACAACATCTCAGAAATAAACACTTACGTGTCAGTATGCCCACATTTCCTCAATGAATATTTCAAAGTATTTGTGCTGTTTTTCCTTGGACATTTTCCCCCCTTTCTGCTCCATCACTGCCTGGCTGAGCTGCATCCACCCAACCTCCTCCCTGCTGCTGCATCCTCGAGGCAGTGCTAGGAACCTCCACAGCAGATGTTTTGTGACTAGCTCACACAAAATCAACACGAAAACTCAGCCCCACCTTTCCTCTGGATAAATTACAAGCAATGGAAAGAATTTCAGCAGGTTACCAAAGGGAGACAGAAAAAACTTATCCCAACAATGCACCAACATCTGAATAGTCCTAGCTGAGCTCATTGTAGACACAGTAAGATTACAGCGCTGGTTCACTACTATTCTAGCAGATGGGGAGGACTTGTTAAAACTGACTGCACTGCCACTTTGCTGTTCTAACAAATTAAAGCTCAAGTCTTTAAAAGTGGATTCAATCAACGGCAATAACACCACAAGTGTGAAGTTTAAAACTTTTATAAATATTACATATATTTAGATCTATGTATTCTTATTTATTTTATAGCTAATTATGCCATCTTACAAGAAGTACAGAGTTCTAAGACAGTTTTCTACATGAGGAAGATTTTGTTTTTAGACATAATTTAGATTTCAAGTCATAGTTCATTTATCATTCCAATATTAAATCACTATAGCTGAAAACATGCCTTCAAGTTCTGGCACGACGCTCAAAGCTCCACAAAAGACTTACAGCAAAAACGTTAAATGGATTGTAAACACCTAATTAAGTATAATAGTCAGCCTTGCATACAAAAGAGTTGTGTTTAGATGAGTTACATTATTACAGTTCTCTGTGGAATAATTTTTTTAGGAATGAGAGAAGATTTCAGTTTGTAGTCCCAGTCCCTGAAGCTAAATCAAAAGACAACAACAGTAAGTGTAGTACTTCAGACCTCCTCTCTTACTGCCTTTAGCCCGAAAACTGGTGCCAGTGGCCCATAGTAAAATGCTGACAATATTATCTTTGCATTTGCTAGGCACGTTGAAAACGTCTCCCTCATCCAGTTTGGAGTTTCTTTGGTTACGATGCAAATATAAAGAACAGCATAATAATTGAAGATAATCAAGTTTAGTAAGGTAATGATAACACCTATAAAAATTGCACCATGTTGTCCAGACTCTTTGAACTTAACGTAATAAGTGATTGAGGTTATGCTTTTTCATTGGATTATTTAATGAAGAAGGAAATCAAAATTTTTCTCCCTGATGCACATCACAACACTCTATTAAACATCCATGTTGAAACTCTACTGAGGCAGAAAATGGGGATAAGCAAGTAGCCTTAAGATTGCCCATAGAGCAAGGGAGGTCTATCAAGATTTAGAGATAAATTGCCTGGAAATCTGTTGAGGTAAGCTGTGAAGCCATACAAGTGTCCAATTAGTTGGGTAAAAACTGTTAATTTGATTGATACTACTACTTGGGACTGGTTTAAAGATCTCTCCGCAGCTTTAGCCACCTCTTCTGACTCTAAACTACATGTCCGTCCTTGTTAGACACGTTAGACCACTGACAGATGTCCTTTCGCTGCCCTGTTCCTGTTTCCTTCTGCATTTCCTCCGTGTTTCAGTTCTGAAATGTCTCTCACACCCTGGCAGGATTATTCCCAAGCCAAGGGATTAAGCTGCACCTCCACAAGCCTAAGCACCTCCCTCTGCGCTGAGGCTGAGCTGCTTCCATACCCTTCAGCTCCATGCAGCCAGGGCAGCAGAGACCACTCCACACAAACGCCTTCATTATGTTCCAGCAAACGGGGAGGCAAAACCACGAGCCGAGCTCACCCAGACCTAGCGAGATGCCTACAGGGACTCAGCCCATCGCTTGGGCTGAGATAGCTCGGCAGCCATCTAAAGGTCCTTGTCCATAGATGGAATGGCTAGCACAACAGCAGACTGGTTCACTGGCTAATGGCAGGAGCAACAAGACCATGGTGCTCCTACACAACCTCTCACCCTAAATACATTTACCCGTTGCATTTCTTTATAAACAAGACTGAAAACCAGCTGAGTGTGCCATGCAACCATTTAATACTGCACAACAGCCTAGGAAAGAGGGAGATAACAGATATCACTCTCACATGAAACTTCAAGAGGATTGATATTACATTGTAAGGATAATTACCTGAGTTGGATTTTGTCCAGAGGTATCACAAAGTACCACAAGATAGCTAATGAGCACAAGCTTGTCTACAAAATGTTGATTTTTCTTTCAAGACGCTACAGGTAACTCAACATACACATATAAGCAGACAGATAGGCATGCACATGATTATATATCTGATGCACTCCATCTTTTGTTTTAATAGTGTTCATTTGCTTTTTATAGCATAAATCCTCCCAAAGTGTCAGAAAGACAGTTTTACCTCAATCCTTATCTTTTAAAGAGATTATAACAAGAAATAAGATGGTAAATGGAAATTATATCTTCATTTAATGTGGGGGCGCCAAAATATCCACTTGAAATCTCCTTCCTTCTCTTATTAACATGAATTATTCTATATTAGTATATATGTATATATCGCTTACTGTTAGTAAATGCATATTTATATAAGGCTAAAAGCAAAGGGGAAAAACTTAAAATGTTCCATCTCCAAATAGAAATAAACCTCAATAAATATCCAAGACAAAAATGAAGAACTGACCACGACCAGTAATTCTGCCCATAACTACATGTATCCATGGATGTGCATACAGAGATACGCAGCTCACCATCTCTACAGAAACAACATGCCTAGCTAAATAAATATTTTGTATTTGTTCCAAAACAAGCAGATGGAGACTATATTTGGATTTTCTGCCTTATATCCATTGGAACTGTTCACAAGATGTATTTAGAAGGGAAATTATCCCCTAGTAAATATATAGGCAGGTCTGCTCCTCACCGAAAATACAGTAAAGCTATTAGTTGCTTCCATTTTTATTTTTGCACAGGCTTATAAATCAACTTAATGTGTGTACCTGTCAACACAGTACCCGTCCTACATGCTTCTAGTCACACAACCCCAAAAGGGATGGCTATTCAGTTCTTATTCCTGTTAGCAAAAATTCAGTACACGGATCCCATAGGAGAGTTCTGAGAATCAGAAACTCTCCTTGGAAAAAAGGATCAATGAGTGAATGACTGAACAAGGTTACCCGCTGGACTTGGGCCTCTCTAGACACGAGGATACAACATCAGATAAGCCTACAACAGCCCCCTACCTCTTCTCAACACATCTCCTACCTGCGCCAGTTCATTCCCAGAGATCAGACCCTCTGCATATTTTAGCTTTCACATAGGCAGTGTTGCAGAAACTCTAGGACTTGGCTATAACCCAGTTTTAGACAAGTACAGATTTTCCACACGGATAACCAGACTTTCTCAAGATGAGAGAAAGGCTGTCACAAAAAATCCATCTTGTTCAAAGAAAGAAAGAAAAGGGTGCATCTAGATGAGGCACACACAGATACCGCAGTTTAGGTCTGTGTGTGGAACCTGCCTCTTACAGCTGTATTTGCTGGTGGAAACGGTGTAATTTCACCATCTGTCTATTCCACTAACACTCTCCAAAAGTATTTTGCATGTAAATATTAATAAGGTGCAAATTAGTGGTTTCACAGCTCTGTTGCCTTTCTTTTCCTCCTACAAGCTGCAACAACAAACCCTCACTTAGCAGAATCCTAGTTAAATGTAAACTAGGTCTGTCCCTTGATCTGGGCTCCTGCATATCACCTCTCCAGATTATTTAAAACCCTGATTATTCAAATGTTTCTGATGTCTCTCAAATAGGAGAGATGCACATGTTTGTACTGATTTTCAGCTAGAGAAAATAATTGGAAATCCCAGAATTTGTTTAAAAAAAGGCTGAGACGTTAACTCTTCAAATTTTGAACCAGGCACTGAGTTAATAAATGCATCAGGTAAATACTTCTTGAAAGGGGCTTAAGAAAAGTATGAACTTCAGCCCACACCCTCACAGCAAATCCAACTTGCTTTAAACAGAGAGGCTGTATCCGAACCATCAGAATGGTGAGCAAGAAAGGAAAATCAGCACTGTGTCTTGCAGAGTTCCTTTCCAAGAGCACAATGCCTAAGGGAAACATCTATAATGCTAAAATCGAAATAGGGGTTCAGTCCAGATTCTCAACTCCCACAAAGACCCTATATTTTAAAACATGAAATCCTAGCCCCACACCTTTGTTTTCTTATACTCTATTTGACCAAAAGCACGTTAACTCAGTACTGATGACCCTCCTGTCCCATCATTCACAGTCAATACATGCATGATACCCAGTCCATTCAAGCCACTGTTCATTGCCTTAAGATGGTAACAGAAATTCCAAGAGAAAAGTCCACTCTGAGCCAGCTCCCTGTGCTCACACTTGCTGCCCACCCCTCCAGAGGTGCCACCTGGGAGGTGCCAAGCCCCGGAGCAGCTGCAGGGGCCTTGACAGAACCTTAAGCACCTTAACGCCCCCAGGGCTTGGGGGCATTTATTTCCTTTTGCTTTACAAGTACTAGCAGAAAAGCAGTACTGACAGCACATTTGTCCATTTTTCTTTGCTTGTGTCGCTGCTCTTCCCTAACACTTCTCGTCTCCATCATGTAATGTCATTACCAAAGATAACCAAAGTTAACAGAGTGACTGCAGCTCCAGGCAGACAGCAAGGATCCCTCTGACAATTCCTCTGAAACCTCCATCTGTCCAACTCACTTTGCAAGGAATCAGAAGACTGACATGTTCTTTCCTACAAATAAAGATGATGCTGTAGTTCCCTGTTCAAACTATTTTTTCCCTCCACGTTCAGACCAACTGTCTGCATACACAAATTCAGTTCAACTTGCGGTTTTATTTCAAGAGCTTTATCCATGGAGCTAAGTACAAATGTTATTAATGCATGTTCGTTGGATGTTATTTAACACAAAATAAGCACCAAATGAACTGGCAGATCAATCATCAAATGATGCTGTTACCTGGGCTAGACTTAAGCAACTTTACATGAAGGAAAAGCTGACCGTCAGACAAAAGCTTTGATCACCTGCTGAGTGTACAAGACCTACACTCCTGATCTCTGCAGAAATAAGAGTAGTGGATAACTGAAACAAGGTGGGTGCTGGAGACAATGCTCACAACAGACATCCAGGTAAGAAAAGGTCATGACACTGATCTGATTCAAATCATCCAAAGGGCAAAAGTGATCATCAGTACGTTTATTAGGGTAGCTTATCCCTGATCTGTTATAGGGTTAGAAACCATGACACAGTTGTGCATCACAGCAGGCTCACTTGGGGTGTATGGGGCCCAACTGGGGAGTGAGGCACCTCCTCCCTCAAGCACAAAAGCATCTGAGACTGAGCTGAAGAGACAGGAAGAAGGCACTGGGACAACACCTGAGGAGACAGGGCCCCTGGGGCCTCTGTGTGGAGTCAGAGCTCGCAGGACCGACACCAGAGCGTCCTGTCGGTTCAGGAGGAACCACCTCACCCGAGGCTGCCCTGCGCTCTCACAACCATCCCCACCATGGAGCACACAGCCCCTGTCAATAATTAAAATAATTCCCCTGCATTGCATGCAAAGCAGAGTCATTCATTTGGATTTGACCTTAACTTCTCTACTATTTTATTGATTTCTAGATGTGCAGACATATAAAGGACAATGATTGCATCTTAACTTGGTAGTCACAGTAGGAGAAGGGATGCATAATTGTTCATTTACTCAATAAATTTCATGTCCATTTCTATCAGTAGGTTGCCTGGCAATTTATTGCCATTTATACAAAAGATTTCATTATTCAAAATGCATTTCTGAATGTTTTCCAACCTCTGTGTTTTGCTTATTTGTCAACAGCTATTTTCAGCATTTTATATTTGAAACATTTCCAGGGTTCAGATGCTCTATTTCATCTTTCCTTATCTATATCCCAATAGATATCTCAATATCTATTCCAGCATACCTCACAACTAAGTAAATGGCATATTTCTGAAGCAAAAACATATGATTTATGCTTTAGCAAAAATAAATAAGGCCAGGACATTTAGCATTCAAAGTGCTGGCAAACATTCTCACAAGTCAGCTCACTTCTCTCTGAATAAGCAAAAGACAAAGGCTACAGATATGTCAAAAGATCTTCTAGAGAAACAGAAATCACTTCCTGGCAGTTAATGGTTACTGGTTGCAATTAAGAAACTAAGAGTTGGGCCTAATGCAGCGACAGATAGGAAAAGCTACTGTCCTTGGGGGGCACATTTATCTTGTCCTATGAAGGAAACACAGCAGGCAAAATAAAATCATCTCCCCAGATGATCTCCAGATTCTGCCTCTCAAATGACAAAAACTCATTTGATAAGGATTGCTCGAGTGAATGAGGACAACCTATACGAGCACAGATTAAGGCTTCAGCTCAAAGGGCTTTCTGACAACGACATCTCCACACCTCCGGCTTTGCGGGAGGAGATCAATTAAACTTTGAATTCATCACAGCTACTGTATGGAGCCAAGGCAACAACTTGCTTCCACCTAGTCTAGCTAACCCAACTGTTGTATTGGCAACTACCTCCAGATGCAATTAAGTCAAAGAAACCTACGGGCAGAGGTCTAACTTTGGGACCTGGAGGTCTAACCCGGGCGGTTGCCAGAAGCAGGACTAACCCAAGGCACCTCGGGAGCCCGGGAGCAGGGAGGGAGCCGTGCTCTGCCAGGGCAGGCAGCAGAGCCCAAACCAGCACTGCCATCAGCAAGGCTCTGCATCACGCCCAATCTATCCTTCCGTATGCTAAGTCCTTAAAACATGGCATAAAGATGCTCCAAAAGGCACAGATCCACTCTCATCCTCTAGCTTTCCTTCCTGTCATGGAAAGGGATGATATTTTAGGATCCGGACTACTTATAAAAAAGGTTTCCTCCCTTAAATTGTACAAGAGTCTGCAGAAAATTAGCTGCAGAGGAGACAAGAGGCTTTTGTGGTAAAGCTCAAGCCTTATGAAAAATAAATTAGGGAAGAAACAGTTTTTAATAGACCAGCTTAATGTTTTTATTGGTGAGAATGCCAAAGTGACTGGCAATTCAAGTTTACATCCAAATTGCCAAACGTAATTGCTTATCTATGTAACAATAAAAATCTTTGCTCTAAAAGTCTAAAGTCTCTCCATAATATAGCAGTTTTTCACAGCATTAAAAACAAATAATAGACTTGTGTCAAGTTATTATATTTAGAGGAATGCAGAAAACCCATTAGATTTCATTAAAGACAGACAAATTGTTAAATGGTTCTTGCTGCTTTGATCTGCACACAAGATATAAATCTTTTTCTTGGGAACAGTCTCAATTCAGACTTGACTCCTTAAAATATGCTTTTCAAACTGCATTAAAGTAAAAGCTATATTCAAATGCAAACACTCAACGCATAATTTCTGCATGTTGATAATTGTATTAATCGGTAGCAATCTGTGCATCTGTGATATTGTTGTGACCTCTTCAGCTGAAAGCAACTTCTAATAGGCACTTTGAAAATTCAAGAGTCATTGACATGAGTGCAAGAATGCTCTATTTACAAAGAAACGTGTTCAGCTGGTAAACACGAAAAAAAGAATCCAAGAAAATCTGAAAGATGAAGCAAACAAACTGGCATCAAATGAGGCATAATAAGGAAAGGGAGCAGCAAAAACAAGCTAAATGGCTCTCCTGCTGCCACACAACCAGTCCCTGTGAAAGCTTCTTTCCTTAAGTAGTCTGTCTTCTCTTCAAATGCTTTTATTTGAGTCCTAGCCCTTACAAACCCTAAAATCTTCCCCAAGTATACCTAGAAAGAACAACAACAAATACTTTCAAAAGCGACATCAATGTTTTGGGGCAATTATCAAGTGAAGAACAATCAAGGAAACAATAAGGTTACAGTGAAGATTCAAGGTTATAGGATTGCCTTTGACAACCTCAGAAAAAAAGCAGCACAAGGTGACAACAGCTGTAACTGCACAAGGAGCCGCAGCGGAAACCAGCACAACCCCCGCGCTAACACAGGCAAACTACACAGGGCTCCAAGCTGGATATTTTTTAATGATAAAAAGATATAAATAGAACACAAATAAAACACACAAGACGTGCCTGCTGGCCAGTACTTAACTATTATTAGGCAGTAATTTACTTCAGGCTCCACAGTAATAACGTAAAGTGGACGGGTTGATAGTAGAGTTTTAAGACGATACTAAGTTCCAACGGCTAATGCGCTCTTTAATTTTCTGAAATTAAATCTTGAGTTGGAAACTGCTGATACTGCTATAAACTGGCATGCTGTGAGGCTACACAGCAAGTGAGACACCCCTGCTACACCGTCAAGCCTAACATTAACGTAGGTAGGACGTGTTAGCAGTGATTAAAAGCACAACCTTAAGGATGATGAGCAGAGTCATCCTATGCCTCTTCCATTTACAAGGTGGACTCCCCTCCAGACTTTCCTCGAGCAGAAATGAACCAGAACAGGTCCTTTAACAACACACTGAAAGAGAAACCCTCCGAAAGTCTGTGCCATTATCAGTTTATGACTTGCTTATTTGTATTACCATTATTCTTAGAAAAAGCTTATCTTCGCTCCCCTCGGTGCCAGCTATTATCATCAAATTTTAACAGCTCAGCTCATCTCCTGAGCCTGAATTTGATTTCCTACTTCCTCAAGCCACTACTAGCTTCCCTCAAAACACAGGAAAAAAAAACAATATAAAAGGCAAGTTTCAAAGAGCTCTTGGCAGTATCTCAGCTGCCAGCCCAGCAAGGAACGGACACAACTGGAAGGTCACCGGATTCACCAATATCGTGGTTACCTGTGCCTGGGAATCCTGGCAAGGGCCAGCAGTCCCTCTACCCCCTGGCAGAGGTGAGGACTACAAGACCCCTGAGCCATTTGCACCTGGAATATTACTAAACTTTTAAAACAGTCCTGAAATTGCCCACCCCACTCATGCCTCGTCAGAGTCCCTGTTGCACAGATAGGGAAAGCCCGGCAGCCCCGCGTGCCTCCCGCTGCCACTCCGGCCATGCAGGTTATTCCAAAGCCCCAGGAGAACCTTCATCCTCTTCATGCAGCCTTCGTCCAGCTACAGCTTGAAAGCACAAGTTGCTCCATGTCAGTCCTTAGCTCAACAGCATCTCAGTTGCCCTCCTCGATCCCAAGCAAAATAAGTCCTCCCCTTGTTTAAGTTTATACAATTTAAATATTTACACAAAGATATTTTATTCTCTTAACATTAATAGCCAAGATCAAGCTGCATTTAACACACTTCCCTCATTAATCAGGTTGATGATTTTCGTGTCCTAGTTTTGAATGTGACATTAAACATTCCCGTAACCAAAAGAACAAACAAAACCTTCTGAAGCTTCAGAGCAGAGTTAAAACCTATCAATAAGTATTGACCAGGAACAGTAACATCCTCAAGGTGACCTCAAAGTGACCATGGCAACAAATCTCATTTTTTCATGATTTTTATTAATACATCTTTCTTCAGTAACTGAGATAAAAGACATATTTTACAATTCATTACCTGTATTTCAGCTCTTTGCTCAGATTAATCTTTGGAAAACAATCCCAGAGCAACTATCTCAACCATGATTTTACCAGCAAGTTGTACAGCAGAACCAACTGACCCAACACACCCTGTGATAGAGGCTGAGAGATAGCAAATGTTTCAGGGAACACACTATATCTTGGAAGGACTCAGCTAAGGAAGGGAAGCAGTTGCTTCCATGAGGTGTCAGTCAGCTCCTGGCAAGAGCAGGGTTAGGCCCTTGGCCTACACACCTAAACCTGCAATTTCCATATGGAATCTCTTTGCGGGAGAAGTTTTTTGATCCCAGGACATCTGTGCAGTTACTTGAAGTCCGACTTTCCGCAGCTGACAAGAGTCTACAAAGCCTTCTCTACCAAAATATAAAACAGCACTGCAGCTATAGGAGGCACAATACCTATTTATTTTAATAAAACTATGCTTCCATATGCTTCTGTGTTCTAGATAAACAGAGGTATCCTGCAAGGAAATAAATATTCTCCAATCTTTTTACTCTGAATGTTATAAACTTCAAATTTTGCATGAGGGCAATAAGGCAGCAGTATCACTAGTTAAATATGTAGCCAATGTAGTTTAAATAAACCCCGGGAAGATGAAAGAAAATGGATGGTGTTTACCTTAATTAAAACCAAAGAAATATGCAAGGAAATAGGATGGATGCAGCTGGAGCACATCCTGCTAAAAGGTTTAGGTCATTAAGACAAAGTAAGAAAAGCCAACCCACGCTACAGCAGCCCACCACAAACTTGGCAGTCTCATCCTTTTGTTGCTAAATAATGCTTTAAAGAATTGTGGGCATGAGATGGCCAGAAAAGCCAAGCTCCCAATTGGCATAGAGAAGGATATAATGAAATGAGCTCAAAAAAATGACAAGACAGAAAAAGGAAACACAAACTGCCAATTTGGAGCCATCATGCACTCCACCTTTGGATACTAGAGCAGTGATAAACACGTCCTTAAGTGCTACGCTGACCAACAGCAACTTCACTGCTCTTTCCTCACAAGTTAGCGAGGAGAAGCACAACTGCATGGAATCCACTGGATTGCTGCTGCCAAAGGACACTGCAATAAGCAGACATGGCTGTAACTGAACAAATATGGTAAATACTAAAAGCCAGTAAGGAGATTGCTTTAAACAGGTCTTCTCATATATATCTCTCCTCTCCTTTTTACTGCTTTCAGACACCCCAGCTTAATGGCCATGCTATTTTCCTTCCCATGTTAGGATTCACGGAACAGGCCATCAAATGGAGGACAGTTGCACTGGCAGATATTTTCCAACAAGTTCATGTCCTGTAATTCAAGTACCATAGCAAGCTTACAAAACCAGCTGCCACTTCTCTCCAGAAAATGAAAAACTGGCTCTCCTTTCAGCAACAAAAGGACAAAATTTGAAGTGGTCGGGACGCAGACAAGGCTTATTTTGGCCAAAACCTTTCTTGCTTCTTCCATTGCAGCCAAGTCAGTTTTCTTACCTTTAGCTAATACACAACTCTGCAGCTAGATTTAAACAGTCGGCAACTCCACGTCCCCTAGGTAAAGGGAAGGTGAACGGGGAAAAGAAGGATGTCAGAAACGGATCCTTTCATGGTTTTTGAGCCACTGGAAAACACTACACAGGTGAATTGTTCCAAGTTTTACTGCAATAAGAGTATTCTTCCCTTGTGAGAAGGCTTCCAAGCTTCAAATCACGTCTTTGAGGCACTAAATAGCCTTTTGGCATGTAAGGAATCCCTGCCAGAAAGTCAATTTATGATCCCTGTCCTATAACACAAGATACTACGATATCTTGCTACGTAAAGCCAACCCTCCACCCAGGGCCTGCTTCCAGTCCCTCATTTGACAGTGATCACAGATGAAATCCATTCCTGTGCCATCCACCCTGTGGTAATCATTTTTAGAGTGAATTGTCTAATGTCCTTTCGCTTAAAAATAACAACAGTAAAACTTCTCAAAAGATCAACTCCTCCACATTTAAGAAGGTGAAAGCCTAGTTTTCTCATGGTAGTTCTTCATGAACGGTAAAAGCTAATCTTATATTTCAAGTATAATTGTCATTTTAACCATACATCCTATAAATATTTTATATATTACTGAAATTCCCCCTAAAAATGATTTCTGTAGAGCAAGAGGATCCAAGTTTCCTTTCAGATTTGGCAGAAAAAAAAAGTTTGACCAAGTTGTTTTTAAAGAAAAAATTCAAAATTACAGAAGAACGACTTCAGATAAAAAATACATCTATATATACACTTTCAGATTGAGGTCCTGTTTAATAACCATGGCCCACACAGAGATGAGAGGGAAAGCTGCAGGCAAGTCGCTGCAGCTGCTTTGTTACCACATCAAGGTCTTAACGACTGCAGTGGGAAGGGGGATACCTGCAAACACCGCATCCCCGTATCCACGCCGCGAGGGAAAACGCACCGAGATACACTTCTGATGCACAGAAAAGACCCCGTAAACAAAACACGTTTTTTTCTTCTTAAAAGTGCAGGGTTTTATTTTCTCAGAAATCAGTTCCATATGCAGCATACTTTGTGTTAGAAGAACAATAACTAACTAGAACATGTTTTTTATTGATTTAAGTACCAGGCACAAGTTAGCTTAATTGTATAAATAATAAATTGTGTAATAACAAAGAGAGTTCCCAATTTCTGTGGCTTACATCCAACAAGCACATGAGCAGCTAGAGCCTCATCAGCCACAAGCCCAAAAACCCCTGGGCTGGCCAACTGCAGCAAACCCAGAGCAGCAGTACCATCAAGGGCTACAGGTTCTGCAAGGTTAAACTAACAGGCACTAAGTCTCTCCAGTTATGGAAATAAATTGCAGTGTCATTTAGTAGTGTCTTCTACTAGTGCGTAGTGTAGTAGTAGCATCATCTACTAGTACCGGTCCAAGTGAGTTGGGCCTGTTTAGCCTCAAGAAGAGATGGTTCAAAGAAGATCTGATGTACAAGTTACATGAAGGGGGAAGGTAGGGAGGAAGGGGCCAAACTCTTGTCAGTAGCAGCCAGCGAAGGGCAGCCACACACCACCCGCAAAGAGGTTATCCCGCTATCCCCCCCGCAGGGAGGGGCAAGCCAAAGCAACATAATATAAAGCAAAGGAACATAAACTGCTTATGCAAAACCCGATTTTCCAACCCCTTGGAAAAATGATATGCAAGAAGGATATCATTCAGCCCAAATTCACAAGCCATGCCTATTCGTTCCCACAATATGCTACAATTTGGTAATTCATTAAGATGGACTTACTCCATCTATGTTTCCAATAGCGATTTCGGCAAGCTAAGCTCTTCTGCTCTTGAAAGAAATAAATAGGTTCAATCTTACTTCTTAATCTTCATTTCAACTTTCATCTTAAATTTCCTGCTTTCAAGTATCAAGTCCAATTGATTTGATGCTTAATGCTCGACAAATAAATAATGAGCCTCTGAATTAGCCCACATGTGATATGGCAATGATCCCATTATTTCTAACATTCTTATAATCAGGCAATGATTAAATTATTTCTAATGTCCTTAGCATGAATCTGAAAATACACTAAAAAGATCCTTAACAAAGCTCCCCACCATGTTCTTTTATTAAATGCCCTTAATCTGAGTATTTTATCACATGATTACCCTAGCTGGGCCATGAGAGCTTATTTTAATGAGAATGGGAAGAGCTCAAACAGCGGGTGCTCCGGGTATCTCTTTGACATCTTTACAGCCATTTGCCATTTTAAGTGTGATTAGCTGAACAGCAACCATTGGGAGTTGATTAATACTTTCTAAATATTCTGAATCTTTGCATAGCAGTCAGTTTATATTCTCCAGGAATAGACTGAGACAAGGATTGACGCAGCTCTCCACCCAAGGACACAGCACAAAGCTGTGCATGCAACCACGAAAAGACCTTGAGCTCAGCTTACTGTCAGTATCACTAACATTTCTATTTACAGAAGTCTGGACTCCTCTATGATACCCAAGGACTTATCTTAATTAATATCATGTCCACATTAGAAGCACGAGCACAGTTTCAGCTCAAGAAATGATGTAGTCAGTGTGACTTCAATGTGTGCCTCCAGGACACTGTTATTGATAGACACCTATTAAAATGCCAAGAATCAACATGAAATGCCATTTAACACTCTATTAAATAACAAACATACAGTCTTGCACATATTGGGCTTTCAGAACAACAACAAAAATGCATTAAAAGCAGTGATAAGGGTATTAAAAGGTAATATTTGATATAGGTCTAGTACATTAATACTGAATCTGGCTGCAGTACAAGTTGGACCAGTTAAAACTCCATATTTCTCTTTTTCCTTGAATCAGAGGAAACAGTTACAGGGGAGAAAAAAATACCAAATAAAAAATAAATCAATAACCTAAAGCTTACAAAGCCAAAAAAAAAAATCTTTCAGCACTAAGATACCATAGTGATAAAGGCTACGAAAGAAAGGTCAGAAATACATAAAATAGACATTAGATGTCCAAAAAGACATTTGTAGCACATACTGGAATTCACAATGCCTTGTTCTTCCAAAGAAACGTGGGGTTCTTCCAGGATACCAAGTCTGCAGCTGGCTATGGACGCGACTGAAGATGTCCCAAAGGATTTTTGGGCATCCCTGCACTACTGCTATCATGTGCAGTGGAGGGAGGCAAAACACCTTGGCACAGTGTGGTGGGGAGGAAGCAACGGGAAGCCCAAAGGACTCATAACAACTCCCTCCACCACGGAGGGTACTACAAGCATAAAAACCGACCTAAATCAAACTAAAACTGGCCATAAATCAAACTGGCCATAAATCAAACTAAAATTACCTCCTGAGATTATCAGCACCTAGCCAGAAAACAACCCGAGGTTACAAAATGTGCTGCTGCTGACCAACTACAGCAGCCAAAGGTGCTCAGAGCAGCCTTCTTTAGGCCATAGGGTGCCTGTGGGCTGCCTATAGTGTCTCCAATTGGGAAAGGTGTTGGTCACACTCAGATACCTGTTAGGACAGCATAAAGACAGCACGGCCTGTGTTAGAATCATCCACCCGATGCACTGCTCAGTTCATTGCAGAAGGAAGGGCAGAGTCACATTCCTGCCACACACCTCAGGCTACACGTGTGCCAGACATGTCCTGCTGCTTTTCAGTTGTGAGCAGGTCCAGGAATTGGCCCTGCTCACAGGGAAGGTGCAGAAAGGAAGACTGCATAAGACTGCACACTAAGACAGACAGGTAGATGCAATAAAGAGAGATTAATAGAGACAAAGTTGAAATAGCAGTAACAGTGTGAAACAGCAGACTGGGCAAGACAGGATAAAGAGTCTAAGGACAAAAAAAATGCAGAGGATCAAAGTCCATGGAAAGCTCTTATCAATTTCTGATGAAATCTTTCTGACATATAAAGAAAGAAAGAGAGCTCACCTGGAAGAAAAGGATGAATAAATACCCATTTTGGAAAAAGCAGAAGGGCCTAAGATGTACAAGTCCCCACAGCACTGGCTCAGCTCGCCCTGGGGCTGCAATGGGCGAGCTGCATTTTTAAAAGCCCAAGATCTTAGTCCCTTCCTCCCGGTCTCTCCTCTCACCACCTTCTAAAGAAGTTGTATTTATCATGGCTACATGACAACTTTGCAGGAACAAAATTTACATTTTGTGCCCCAAGCACTGAACGTGGCAGAATATTCTGATAAAAAAAAATTATTTTGAAACACAAAGAAAAAACAACAACAGAGAGTGAATATAGACCTTGGATAAGAGGTTACATTTATTTTGATAAATGAACCCCCTGTAAGTCCCCAAGGTTTGCATATGGGCTCAGGTGAGGCTCACACATAGCTCACTTGACTCTTGCAAGAGGCATAGTCAGTCAGGCCCAAGGTAAAAAATTCCTCCCTTTACTGCACCTCTTCACTCCCCA